>JAVJGJ010000047.1:266833-278089 GCA_035590215.1 Microhierax caerulescens | reverse complement strand
TATCTCCCTCAAGAACATTGAATTTTGCCTTCAGATTGGGATTATCTTTTTTTCCCTTATTGTTTGGGGAGGAGGGGGGGATGGGAAGGTTACCGGGAGAGGCTGCTGGTTGGTTTAGTTTTGGCTGGATCACAAGTCAGGTGTTTTGGTTTTTTTTGTGGGTCAATCCCTTCCTTTACATGGGAGCTTGAGGCTTCCCTGCTGAATTGCTACACAGGCAAGTGAATCCCCACCTTGCATTGGGCAGCGCAGCAATTAATCAGCCATTAAAAAGGAAGACCTGCCGCCTTCTAAACCAATTAGAACGGAACTGGTTTCTTGTGTAACTAATGTAGTGGGATTGCTAGTACCTTAAAGACCATTGTGGAGAGGGTAGCTGAAATAAGGATCTGTTACAGGGGTTTCAAGAGCATGTTGAAACCACCAGAGCACCAGGTCTTCCTCTAAAACAGGAATCTCGGTTTGCAGCCGTAAGTTGCAGTAAACACCGTTCCCTCTGCTTGCCTTGCAGTCGGCTGAATAAAGTATTTTTAACTCTTGATGATGATGTGTTTTTAAAATTCCTTTTTCTCTTAAATCTTCACTGGGTTTCTGGATGGGGGTTGGAGGTGAGGAGGAGGATGCATGGTGGTCTAGCTCCTGGAGACCACCTCGGAGGCTGGGTACGAGAGGTGGAGCAGCGCTCCGGGGTGCTCCCCAGCACTGCTGTGCTGGCGTGGGGGATGGCGCAGGGATGAGGTCGCCAAGGTGCAGGTAGCCCTGGAGCAGGAGTTGGTGCTCTCTGCATTAATACAGCACCTTTTTTAGCTTGTTGGCAGCATGGGGCTGCTCTCAGGAGCTGGGCTGATGCTTTTGCGCAGCATTGTGTTTGGGTTGGTGCGGGGCAGGATTGCTGGCTGTAGGCACAGTCTGCGTTGTGGCGACAGCGCTCTGTGTTATCTGTGCCTTCTGCAGGGTTTACTCCAGCAGCCACTGGAGCAAATCTCAAGTGTTTAGCTGGTTGCATTGGGCTTTCAATTCTTGGCAGTCCTGCTAATGTGCTAATTTGAGCTGCTCTCTCCTGACAGCACGCTCAGTCTGCTGGCTGCTGAGCCAAATAGAACAGGGGGGTGACCTCAGCCTGCTACCTGGGAGCACCAAGCACGGATTTTAGGAGCAACCCTGTGCTCCATCCATCCTGCCAAGGACCTGCAGGGGTGGGACAGGGTGGCTGTCCCAGCTGCAAGGAGGGAAGTGCCTTGGTGAAAAGATTCTCAAGCTGATCCATTAGTTCCTGTTCAATATAGTCCGCTTTCAGAAGAGGTGTGATTGCTGTTAGACTGCTAAAGTAACAAGATGTGTGTTTAACTGTACCTAGCTACTTAGTAACAGTGCAAACTAGATAAATAAATCAGGGTTTTGCTTCAGTCCTAGCAATGATTTTGCTTCTGCTCCATTGTAACATGGAGCCTATTCATTTCACTGGGAATGTGGGACTCGGTGTTAGCTTGCATTTAACAGCATTCACCTGCAGAATTTTAACAGATCATTCCAGATCAACTTCTGTAGTTGTTGCTAATCCTTTTTTACAATTCTGGTAAGCAGGAATAATCTTAGAGTGGACCTGTGGCATTTGTGACTTTTCTCAAGAACAGTGTTCACATTATTTCTACAGTTGCAATGACTGAGAGCATCAGCCTGTCCTGCCCACTGATGCTGTCTCATACCAGTCTGGGTAAGTGGCGGCAACATAAGCTGTACCTGTGCTTCATCAGTGATGAAGTGCTGTGCAGGTCATACTATTAGCCTGTAACAATAAGCTCCCTTCACTCGCTGCTAAGGAAATGCTGCATTTTAGGGTTGATCCTGGCCGCCAACAGACCGTGCACTTGGATGTATAAATGCTTTGAGTCTGGCCAAGTGGAGCATCCTCTGCTTCTTCCTCTCCCTTGCTCACCAGATCACTTGTCATGACCCCCTAGTTCCTGACCTAGCTCTTGCTTGGGTCAGCGTCTCGTCAGCCTCAGTTCAACACATTTAATACTTATTAAACAGTAAGTGTGGGCTCTACAGTCAGTAGGGTTGGTGTTCTTTGCTGAGTCGGGCCTTTAATTACGCCAAGCTACGACAGCTCTGCCTCCTGAGCAAAAGGTGCCCTCACCATCCGTCTCACCTGCAGCTCACAGCCAGGGAAGGTGTACGCTCTGCTTGAAAGGCACCTCAGCTGTAGTCCGCTGAGCCAGTCCTCAAATTGAGTTTGAAATCATTAAGTGGGAAAGAAAATTTTTGTGACAAGTGATTTCCCTGAGCAGGTGACAAACTATAATGAAGTGGGGCAGTTTAGCTGGAAAGGTTTATGATAGCAGCTGTGTTCCCTTCCTCTCCTGCGAGCAATCTGGGCAGGAGAGGATTCATGGAAAACTGTCCATGTAGCTGCAAGATGTGTATGTCAGCCTTGGATTAACTTTCCCAGTCTTTTCCCCAAAATGTTGCTGGGGATCCTTTGGGAACAAAGGCAGGATGGGTGACTAATTGACACTTAAGCTGTACTCTTCTTCCGAGGGAAGTAGTTGGTTGTGGAAAGCTTGTGAGCAAATAGCACCCCTGGACAACAGTGTAACATGAGGGCTCTGAGTTACTTAGATGCACTGTTGCTAGTTATATCCACGCAACTTCTTCCTCTTGCTTTAGTCCTGTTCCTGTAGGGGACACACAGCCAGCATGTGTCTGTGGACAACAATGGGTGCATTGGGTGCAGTGCACTCAGTGGAGCTCTGATGGGTAGCTGTAGAGATTGAGCAAGCAGGCGCATCACAGCCATGGGCAGAGCTCTTCCCAAAACAGCAAGGCAATGCAACACTGCCCTTGGTCAGAGCCAGAGGAGAAAGGTGTGAGCGAGGGCACCGGGGTGGCTTTTGCAGCATGGGGTGAGATTTGGGTACAAGAGCATTGAAAAGCTGATTTAAAATAATAATAAAAAAAAGCTGAATATGTGCAGTAGTGAGAGCTGCTGCAGACAGCAGGATGCTGGAGCAGGGCAAGCAGTTACTCATATTAATGTGCAGGTAGCCAAGTGTGACAGACCACGGCAATAACACTTGGGAGAGCAGTGCAAAGGCTGAGGACTAGGCTGCCTTGGCTGTGGGCGGTATGCAGGTGTCCTGGCCATGCCTGGATGATGCCTGGCTGTCTTTAATTCCACTTCTATGCTCTGTAGATCCCTAGGCCAGACATCTTTCTTGTCTTGGTAAGCTAGTGATTAAAAACTGAAGTCCCTAAAATAACAGAGATGGGGCAGGGATGGGGAGGGGAGGATGATGGTCCTTAAAACGGGCAACATTTGCAGCGCAGTGCTAGCCAGGAGGTTTCTGGGATGTTCCTCTGAGGTGTTGGACACCTTCTTAGGTGAGGCTTGGAGCACTGCAGGCCAGCTGCTTCTCATTTCTTTCTCCCCCGATTGCTGATTATGCAGTGTGGGTGGGCTGGATTTTTTTCTCAGCTCAGTGTCTACTGCTGGCTGAGCAGTGCTGGGATTTGTGTCAGGGTTACGTGCTCTGGGGGGCTGCAGCCGGGTCTGCCCAGGAGGACCAGGCAAGTTCTGGGGAGCAGGGATGTTGTGAGACTGTGCTCACTTGTTGCAGAGGAGCCTGATCTCTGCACTGCCTGCTCGGGTTGAGCTGTTAATGACCAACCCCTAGCCCTCTGGGCTTATGCTGGTGCCTACTTAATGGGATTTCTTCCACAAAAGGGTAATGATGAATCACCCAGGCCAGACACTGCTGCCTAAGGCCACCAGCTGCTGACCTTCAGGACAGTCGGATTTATGCCTTGGAGCAGGTGTTGAATTCCTGATGCGCAGGGCAGTGCTGAGCTGGGAGCTGCTTTGTCTGGTCACACTGGGCTGAATTATCCAGCTGTCCCTGCCTCCGCTGCTGCTTACCCGGGAGCACAGGGTGGGGAGGTGGCGGATGATGATCAGCTGCGGGGCCCCAGTGTGCATTTAATGAGCCTCAGTTGCCTTAACAAGCCTCATCTGGGACCTATACCCACTGTCCCTGCCTCAGGAGCTTCATCTGAGCTCAGGTCGCTGTGTTTTCTTGTCCCCAAGGTTGGTCCCTGGGTGCACCTCAGCCCCACACTGCAGGTCTGTGGGTCCCTGCTCCCGGCTGGACCGTGCAGTGACACTGCAGGTAGATTGGCCTCTGACCCTGTCCCCCGGAGGGACTCAGAACCTACAGCTCTGGCTCTCTCTCCTTGTTCTTGACTGAGCTTGGTGAGTGGACCTCGGCCCTGACGTGTCACCTCGCCTTGCCTGGGGCTGTCTATGGGACCTGTTGCTACCCAGCCCTGCCCAGGCTTGTGGGGGTTGTGCCGGGTCAGCGAGGGCTGCCCTGCGGTCACCCCTGGTTCCTGGTTTGTCCCCTACGTAGAGCAGCCCCACGCTCGCTGCTTCCTGGCACCAGCCATGGTCTTGTGGGTGTAACGTTAGGCTAATAAAGTGCTGCTACTGAACCCCTATCGATTGGATGGTCTGGTTTGAAAATTTGCTTTTCTTGAGCTTCCGACTTCGCGGCCCTCCCTTGTCCCTGCCCTGGGTTTCTGGATGGCTGCTCTTTGGGATGTGGTGTGGAGAGGCTCTCCTGTCCTGGCTGGGAGACATCTCCCAGGCAGAGAAGGGAGTGAGCACGTTACTTAAAGAAGTGCCAAAGGTTTAGTGTGTGCTAGGAATAGAGCAGGAATAATTGCTTGGAGGTACTAGGTATGCGTAGCACTGCTCTGCACGCAGGGGTTGAAGATGGACTGGGGGAGTGATCAACGGGAGCAAGCGATGCCAGCTGGAGGCACCACAAGGTTTTTAAGAAGAGCTTGAAAGCAACACAGAACCCAACACACTTGCATATTCCAAGCAGTGCACGTAAGCAAGACTCACTTTTACATTTTTCAGAGCAGATTAGCGATTTTCTAATTAGGGAAAGAGCTGAATATTGAGCACTGAAATGGATAAGCGACTTAAAAAGAACACAGAAAATCGCAAAGTGAAATCACTTAAATCAGCCTGTCTCCTCCCCCCTTCATGCTTGGTATGCTGTTTATTTTGGCAAATGGGGGGAAAATAAATTCCCTGGAGGTGGCACATACACATTGCTACCTGAGTGCATCAGATAGATATATGCAGAGAGGTAAAAGGCCTAAATAGCAAATTTTTGAATCAGCCTTCAGGACCTGCAGAAATATGAGCAGAATTGCATTCTGGGCTGGGGCTCAATCTGTCCGTTGTACCGAGCAGCGGCTGTTTGCTCAATTTTGATCTGGTTCTCACTGTAGACTAAGGACTTCCCAGTTGTTGAGGGTTATTTAGCCCTTTGAGTGGTTTGAAGCTTGGCACCTCTGTGAAAGCATTGCCGTGGTTGTGATTCTGAAAGTGTTCCTGGGTTGGCTTCTTCCTGGGTGCTGCCAGATGCAGATGTTAAGGCCCAAAATGTCTTTGGCCGTGTACTTCTAGAAGAAAGCATACTTTAAAGGCTAAAGGCTTGTTTTGCTCATCAGGCATGAAGCCCTTCACCTTTTCATGCCTTAGATTTGCCATCCACAAAATGGGGCGTAGCAGTGGATGGAATGGGATCGCACTGGGCTAGATTGGTGTCTGGGCTTTGGAAGGGGCCAACACTAAGGTACCCTGGAGAGGTGCAGAAGGCAATTTGCCCCCAGAAATCTCTCCTTAGACCCTTGTTATCCCAAAGATAAAAGTGAAGGAAGTGTTATGAGCTGTAAGGATGCGGGGCAGAGAGCACATCTTGCTGTGCGTGCAGGCAGCACTCTGCACACTGCAGCCACTGCTGACCATAAATAAACGTTAGTGGGCACTCTCTCTCGCAAAGCCCTTATCGCTGCTACCATTCATGTGGAAAGAGGAAAGTAAATAGATTCTCGGATTGTCTTAAAGGCAGAGGGAATAGGATAGGATCAGTCTATTGGATTAGTTGAATAAACTACAAAAACCAAGATATAATTCTCTGCAGATGCAGGGTAATGGACTATGTTGTATTTTGCATTTCAAGCACTGGAGCATTCAAACTGAGCTGTCAAAAATTGGTGGGCTTGTCTGAATTAACCATGGCTTGAACTGGGCACAATATTTTTGTGACTTTCTTATGCTCCAGTAGAATTTATGCCTGGTTGCAGCACACGAGGTGCTTGCCCAGGGAGATTTGCTTTCTGCCCCACAGTGCTTACAGCAGGAATTACATACTGGGGAGCCAAAAAGCTGCTTTGATGTTTGTCTAAAAAGCTGACTTTGCATCAGTGGTGTCCCAGAGAAAGGAAGGTAGCTTGCTGGGTAGAGGGACCTGGTGTAAATCCAGCCAAGATCGCTCCAGTGTTTTAATCAAAACTTGCACCCAAAAGCTATGCATCAGCATGACTTGGTTTTTGGCAGCTCTACGGTGGCTGAGGACAGCTCTCTTACCCCTTGTCTGGCCAAGATACTCAGGTGGTAAGATGCTACAACCTAGGAAGAAACAGCATTGTGCTGGAATTGATGTTGCTTGTCCTCTTCCCTGGTCTGTGAACACAAAAATGTGGTGCTCGCTTTTTGCCCTAAGGGGGTATGAAGTGTCAGGGAAATACTGTGTGCCCTTTGCTTTCAAAGGGGCCATTTGTATTGGCCTTAAGGATGGGTCAGAAGGATTTGTACATTCCCTGACAGCTGTGGAGAAGGGGAAACTTTTCCTTCCATTGTCTAGATGAAGATCAGAGATGAGAGAGGTTGGCAGTGGAACTATCCATTGGTTAATCATGGAGTTGGCATTTGGGGGATCCAGCTTCAGTTCCTGTGGAGTATTTCTAAGTATTTGGCCGTAAGCAAACGCATAAAGCAACTGAAGTGCACAAACAACATGAGAAACGATCAGCCCTGCAGCAGGCTCTTGCTGTAGCCTTAAGCCATCTAAAGAATTATCATTGTATTCGAGGAATTGTATTCAGGTTGGAAAACATTTACTGTGCCTCAGTTGGTGCCTTGAATGCGTACAGAGCATATAGCTCTTATAATACAGATTCTATCTTCCGGCCACCTGTAAATTAACAGAGCCTCAGCGTGGTGTAAATTCGCTCTGGTGTTCATTCCCATTTTCTCCCCCCAAAATAGCTTGAGAATTGGAGAGCTCAGCTGATGGAAGGGCTCTGGTAGGGCATCTGTGCTTCAGCCGTGTTCTTGGGTGTCCCTTGCAGATGCAGTGAAGTACTGCAGCCTTCACAACACATGCTGCGGTCACCTGGCACTGCAAACTGCTTAGCTGGCCCTGACAGACCATCAGCCACGTGGCAGAAGAGGGGGTGGTTAGGTCAGTAACGCAGTAGGACCAAACGAAACCCAGCTACCCTGAGCTGCAGCCTGACTTCAGAGCCGCAGCCGCCTGCCCTGTCAGCCTGCCTTCTCTGCTGCCTCCAGCCTGGTGCATTATATCCGTTCTAATAAGTAAAATAAGCCAGTGCCTGTTCTCCGGCTCTGAAAAGTGGCACGGCGTGGTCCACGTCCTTGTGGCTGACTTCTCCTCAAAGCAAAGTAACCTCATCTGGAGACTCTCTCTGCCAGGGTACGTTGGGGAGTCTGGGATGTGGCCGCTGCGGTGTGGTGGGGCAGCGCTGTAGCCTCTGTTGTGGTCCCATTTAGGTTACTGGTGTAGGAAGAGCCAGCAAGTCTCCAGTAGTACTGAGCCAGTAGGGCAGGGTGAGCATCTGCTCATGGCTGGGGTGCAGGACTGGGTGCTGTTTGTGCCCTGCTATCTGTGTGATCTTGAGCTGTGAGGATGGTCAATGTAATTTTTTTCCAGTAGCTTCAAAAATCAGGAGAAATACAGCACGACGGAGTTCCAGCGAGGCCTCGCCACCTTTGTCAAGTAGTGACAACTACTTGACACCAACTTGCCACGCTCAGTGCCCAGGCGGGAAATAAACTTGCTAAATGAGTATATTTACTGCAAGTGAATTTGTACCAAATCTTGTATGTGCAGCAAAATCCTCTCAGATGAGCATCTGATAAAGGATTAAAACTATTAAATTATTAAAAAATCCCCTCTGCTAAATGGTGAAATATGCAGATTATACAGTGCTTTGTTGTTTCGTTTTTCCCTTTGGCTTTGCTATTCCCACCCTCCTTGTCCTGTTTGAGGGGAGGAAAGAGGGGGAGAAGGAGCTGTGCTGCAGCCCCCGGATACACAAGGGGTGCCAGGGAGGCTTGCGGTGCTGGGGAGCGGTGGTGAGCTCCATTACCCTGTGGGAGGGGGAAGAGGGGAAAGAAAGGACCCCCAAACCTCACACAGCTACATCCTGCTTTTCTAGGGAAAAAAATGGATTTCTTGGTATGGAGAGCTTTCCTCGTGGGAAAGTCTGGGCGCACTGGGAGGCTCCTGGGAGTTTGGAAGCCAAAACTGGTGAAGCAAAGGAGCAAGACTAAACCCTGCAGGAGGGCTGTTGCAGGCAGGGTAGCGTCCCAGAGGAGTCTGCGTGAACGAAGGCTCACCAGTAGTGCTCTCCTTATGCAAAACAGGGGAAGGATTGCTTTCAGGCAGCCTCTGAGGTTGCCCTGTTCACCTCAGCTGCCACATCTCTGGATGAGAGGACCATAAATGTTTCCTTCAGCTCTAGGACCTGTCCCCTTCCTTGGTAAGCTTGGCTGCAGAAATGCCCTGGGACTCTGCAGCTTCCTATTATTTGCAGTATCTGTGTTGCTGGTACTGGCAGGTGACCTAAGTGATGTTTGATGGCAGCAGGCAGGGAAGTGTCAGGCCATCTCCCCTGTCAGAGCATCATTTGGCTGTGACATGCATGTGTCACTGGTCACCTTTGGGTGTGTATTGCCAAGCATTCAGGGCTTGCTAGGAGTTACCTTAGCACGTGGTTTTAGGGAAATAACTGGGGCAGCAATCAAAGACCCAATATTGGAGGAAAAGTGCCAAATACTCTGCTCTAGGAGAGGTCCAGCTAAAGCCCTGCCTAATGCTCATCATGTTCACAAGGCTCTTGTGTGCTTTGTCCTCGCTGTAAAGTAGAAGGTGTGAGAAGGCTGTGTTGTTATGGTCATGTGCCTGGGATAACTCCTGGTAGCTCTTGGAGAGGAAGATTTGGTGGGAGAAGTGGTGAGGACAGGCTGTTATGACTCTGAAGGTTGAAATGAGAATGAAACATCAGTCTCTGCTGTGGGCTCGAGCAGAGCCAGGATTTCCCTTGGGCTGCCCGAGGCTTGTTTCTGACTGTGAAATTGGGTCCCACCAGCCAGGGGCTCCTGCCCGAAGCACCCATGTCCCTGGTGTGCCAGGCACAGGCACTGCTCTGCTGAGGATGCATTGGGGTCAGGCTGGATGGGATAACTGCTTCGTTAATGTAACCCTGATTAGGCGGTCAGGGACCGCATCAGAGTCCAAGTCATTAGGAGCTGTCAGCAGCCGAGCGTTCAACTGGAAGGATGGGAGAGGAGGAAGGAAGAGCCAAAGGGTCTGTTGCGGTGGGGTGTCAACTCAGTATTTACGAGCGGAATATGCCTCTGGTGTTTTATGGCTTGTAAGATGGTGTTTTCTCTGGGTCTGTTTGATTAGATAGAATTATCTCAGGGGCTTGAATAGCACTTCATTGATTTCTGCTCACTTTCACGGGGACGTTCAGCAGCTCTAATCTATACCCCCTGTTTCCAAAGTGCTAAGAGGGGGCAGCCTGTCCCAGGAGGGGAGTGTGCACCCCTTATTCAGCCCGACTCCAGCTCCCCTGCTTTCCCGCTTGTTGCCCTCCCTTTTGATTGCTTTTGGGCCATCACCCACCATCTCCCAAAATCAGGAGCTGGTAGGTTGGTTCTGTCTCCTTGATGTTTTGGGGAGAGCTGAATAAGGGCAGGAAAGGAAAAAGATGGGAGAGGAATTTAACAGCTCCAAGGGGTGACTGAGAAGACCAAAAGGGCACTGTTTGTAGCTGGTATAGCACTGTGAGAATCAGTCATTGTCAGAGGCACAAAGAGGTAGAGACCAGGTTTAGGGTTACTAAGCAGGTTTTCCAGCTTCCTGTGCCCAAACCTTTATTTAGCATTAATCACCCATGTGGATGTAAAAATCGTTACACCAAACCCTTCAAAATGTCTCCTGTGGATTCTGGAGTGCTTCGGGTAAGGGCAGTGTGGCGCTGGCAGCAATGTTAGGTGGGTAAGCCTGGCCAAAGTGAGCTGAAGTATTTAAGGGCTGTGACAGTGACCAGCCTCCCTCATTTCCACATTGTAGCTGCTGGCAGAATCCTGAAATGAGATGGCAAACTGCTTCTGTAGCTATTGTCCATATAGATTGGAGGCTGAGGGGTTACAGAGGCGGCTTTTCCAACAGGATTACAGTCATCTGGCCATGCGCGAAGCGGGGTCTTTGTGCCATGGAGGCAGAGAGCAGGGCAGGAGAAAAAGGAGCGTAAGGACAGGCTTTGCTTCATCCTGCCCATTAGATGTAAGAGAAACCAGTGCGTCTTCAGCAGCATTGGAATTGATTGCCATGAGAGAATTGCAGAATATTTTGTGTTGCTTAGCACATGAGGGTGAAGGCAAGGACAGCGTGGAGATGTGTGGGGCTTGAAGGGACTGGAGAGGGTTTGGACAGTGATCTTGTTGGAAGGCTCTTGGCTTGCATTTTGATTCCTGCTTACCTCAAGCCGGTTGCTGGTGGGTGGGTTGCTTCTGCCCCTTCCCTGTGAGTGGGCGACAGTGACTTGTGAGCAGGGGCACATTCTGACCTGGTGGCTACCAGCGTCGTTAGAGGGGCTGTCTGCAGGAAAGGCTGGCGTGAGCCACCAGGGCTAGTGGCACCTCTGGGCGGCTCTCATAAAGTTCAGTGACTCTGTTCCACTTGGCATCACAGAGCTGATGAACTTAAGCTCAGGGGCTCTGAAAGCATTGTCCTTGTTAGCTGGTCTCCTCTGGAAGTGGGGCCAAGGGAGAGCTGGGAGAGAGGAGCGGAGTGCCCGTGGCGTGGCAGGAGGAGGGATGTGGGTGGCAGAGAGCTCCTGGGATGGGGCTGAACTGGGGACCCACAGGCAGCGGAGCTGGTGCTGGCAGATAGTCGTTATGATGCTGCAGTGCAAGGAGTGGAGCACAGAGGAGAGGGTGACAGGACCACTCAGACATGGGGTTAACTGTTCTTCCCTTGGAAATGCATTCCCTTAAACCTGCTGCTTTTTTTTTGCTTCGGGGGGGGGGGGGGGGGGGGGGGGGGGGGGGGGGGGGGGGGGGGGGGGGGGGGGGGGGGGGGGGGG
>JAVJGJ010000047.1:253332-266733 GCA_035590215.1 Microhierax caerulescens | reverse complement strand
TGAAGCCTTTTTCCCCCAGTTCATCTGAAACAGATGTGGTTTTTTTTTTTTTTTTTTTTTAATTCAGGGGAAGTGCTGGCACTCAGCTCCTGCTGGGAAAAAAGTGCTGGAGCCCAGCACCTGCGTGTCCCAGCTCGTGCTGTGCCCTGATTAGCAACTTGTACCGGAGCACATCAGCACAGGAGGCAGGGCCCCTCAGGGAGTGATGGAGAGAGGGAGGGCACCATGGAGATCTCAGCCCTCACTTTGAGGACGCTTGCTGCCTGCTTTACCAGTGCTGGCAGGGCATTGGGGCTGCAGTGCTTGCAGCCAGCTCTGCCATGTGTGCATGCCTGCCTGTACCCTGCTGGCTTGCCTTAGTGTGACCTACCTCTCACAGCTAACTCTGCTGCCTGAGTTTCTTTAGCCTCTCTCCCCAGATCAGGGGCATGAGCACAAGCAAGGCAGGCTTCCCCCTTCCCTCTGCTTGGCTGCCCACATGGGCTGAGAAGCAGGTTTCTTCCCTCAGCTGATGCTCACGATGCTGCCTGGACATTTCTTCTGGTGGTGTTCAGAAGGTGGGACTTGGATTAGAGAGAGAGAAAAGAGTGGACAGATTGGGAGTTAAGATGAGCCTTGCCAAACTCATTTCAAGAAGGCCCTCCAGGTGCCATTGGCAGTGTCCTGGCTGTCCTAGCCCTTTGGCATTAGCTGAGGAATGTCTAGGACTTGCTACTGCGGTAGTAAAACCTCATCTTGGGCTCGCAGTCAACCCCTCAAAGCACCGAGGCTGGATTTCTCTTCCCTGAGGTCTGGAGGCAGTAAAAGCAACTGCCAGACCATTTCAGAGCTTGCAGTGTAAGCCCAGAGCTCAGATGGACACCAGGAAGCCTGCATCCAGTTCCTGCAAAAAAGTTCTGTCCCCAGGGAATGAAATCGTAACCTGTAAAATTGCTTTACTTCCATCCGCTGGGACTACTTGCTACCATTAGTACTAAAAATGGACCTATAGCAACTATAGGCCACCTCTTCTTCCTCACTCCTATTTCAGTAATGAAAACACAGCTTTTTTCATATCCCTCCATCCTGAAGAGTTTTAATCAAATAAGCCTGGCACACGCAATGCTAAAGGAGGATGCTCTCTGTCAGCCAAACTCTGTGCCTGTTCCATTTTCTTCTGATTTAATTTTCTAGAGATTAAGATCCTGCTCATCTCCACTCTCAGAACTTGGCTGCCTTCGTTTTGTTTGTTGGTTTTACTCAAGTGGGTTTTTCCTTTCTGTTGGTGGCTTTGTTTTGAAAATCTTGAAACCCCAGGGGTATTGATTCCCGGGGACCCAGCCGGCTGTGAAATCGATGGGGAGCCATGCCTCCCAGCACCTGGCACGAGCTCGCCTGTGCTCACCCTCTGCTCCTGAGATGTGGCTTGTTGTCTTCCTCCAAACAGCTTTGGCATTGCTGGCACATGTTGCTGCTGAAGAGCATTTCTCATATGGATGTGTTTTCTCCTAGCAGGGGGCTGGCTGCTGGCCCCCGCTTGCTCTGCAGAAGGCTGTCTGCCTTTGCTGCCATCTTTGGTTCAGCAGCTATGTGTAGCCGTAACGGCAGGAAAGTTTCACGGGGCTAAAGCTGGAGTTAATTGTATGGATTTGGGAAGGTGGTTTAATCGCAGATTGCAGAATGGTTGAGGCTGATGGGGACCTTGGGAGGTCACCTGGTCCAGCACCCCTGCTCAAGCAGGGATTTCCCAGAGTGGGTCGCTCAGGACCATGTCCAAGCAGCTTTTAAATATTTCCAAGGAGGGAGACCCCGCGACCTCTTTGGGCAACCTGTTCCAGTACCTGGTCACCCTCACACTGGGAGGGAGAAAATAAAAAACAGTTTCCTTATGGTTTGATGGACCCTCTTGTGTTTCAGTTTGTGTCCATTGCTTCTTGCCCTGTCACTGGGTACCACTAGAAGAGCCTGGCTTAGTCTTCTTTACGTCTTCCCTTCAGGTATTTATGGACACTGGTAAGATCCCCCTCAACCTTCACTTCTCCAAGCTGAGCAGCTCCGGCTCTCTCAGCCTTTTCTTGTATGTGAGATGCTCCAGCCCCTTAACCATCTTAGTGACCCTTTCCTGGACCCTCTCCAGTAGTTCCCTATCTCCCTTGCCCTGGGGAACCCGGACCCAGACCCAGCGCTCCAGGTGTGCCCTCACCAGTGCCGAATGGAGGGGAAGGATCATCTCCCTTGACCTGCTGGCTCCTCTAAGGCAGATCTGGGTGCCGTTCGCTTTCTTTGCTGCAAGGGCGCGTTGCTGCCTCATGGTCAACTTGGTGTCCGCCAAGCCCCCCAGCACCCTTTCTGCAAATGGAAAGGGAGAAGAGTAAGGGTCGTATCTTTGCAGGCCTGTGTTTAATGGCTGGGTTAAGTGTGTTCATGCCTCCCCCAGCTGAGTGTGCCAGCACTTGCTGGCACCCCGTTTCCATTAGCTTGGCAGATGGTGGGCTGTAGCTTCTGCAAAGCGCGGGGCTGTTGGTCTTCTGCCTGGAGCTCCCCTGGTTTCCCCCAGGTGCTTTGGTGCAGGGAAGGCTGCGCATTTGGGGGAGCATTCCTGTGTTTGTGCCAACGGAGGGGAAGCATCCCTCAAGCTGACCCCCATGCTGGCCCCTGAGGACTGTTGTTTGTGAGGAGACTGAAACACCCAAATATTTCCAGTGCTCTTTGCAGGCTGTGCAGATGTCTGGGGTCAATGGTGACAAATTATGTAGATTCCTCCTCCTTCCCTCTATCCTTTCTCATTTCCATTATCTGCCTTTTGTAGAGGCTGTAATTTATTGCATTTTGCAACCTTGTAATTTATGGCTTTTTTTATAGTTCTTTCCAAGCTTTCAGAAGTAACAGCTCCATGTACCCCAGTGCATTTCATTGTCACACTTGAGGCTTCCCCACCTCCCCCTGTACTTCCACTCTTTTCTTGTAACTTGCCTGTTTATTTGCTAAATTATTATTGTGCACTCAATAAAAATTGCATTTAAAAAGTGGTAACTGAAATGACATTTAACATGGAAAGCACTTAAGCATAATTACGCTATATGCATTACATCATTTTGTGACAGTTAATAAAAAAAATTCCGAACCGGGTTTTTTTGTTGTTGGGGGCTGTAGAGAGTGAGTACTGTCATTTCATCACTTCTAGAAAAATATTTTTTATTTGCACTGGAGAGCTTTGTCCTGGGATTTTTCTGTCTCTTCCCCCCTCGCTGGTACTGCGGGTCTCCCGTTTCTGTTGCAGCAGCGAGAGTGAAGAAGTGAACCCTGTCGTTGAAAGGGGCTCAAGCTGGCATAACGTGCTCAGAGTTCGATATGGCTTATTCCCAACTGGGAATTTTGAGAGGGTTAGTTTGTTAGGATCAGTGGCATGAGCAGACTTGCTGCAGAGCAGCACCATCACTGGTGTCGGCACCAGGGCTGTGGTAGGGGGGAAGAGGTGATACCCCCCTTCGCCCGTAGCAGTTGCATGTTGTCTTGGTCCAGTTGTGGAGACTGGAGTAACGGTGAGTGTCAGCATAGCCTCAGCTCCTGGTTGTTCTGTGCAGTGATTTTTAAAATGTTTTGGGTTTTATTTCTGAAGAAGTGGTTGCTGGCTGTAGCTGAGAGCTAAACAGTTAATGTCCTTGCTTTATACTGTCCAGTAACTTCTACAGAAACGGGGGAAGTGTGCCAACACCTCATGACCGCGTGGCTCATATCCTCACTGATATGACTGCTTGATTATTAGATTACCTGCAAATCACAGCTTCTTGACCATCTGCTGCGCAAAACTCCTCAGCTCAACCCCAGCATCTGTCCAGCCCGGCCATGCAGACTGTGCTGAATTCCTGAGCAGATCAGCCCAGCTTCCCAGCCATGGCTTACTCTGCCGTGCCTTGTTCAGGCCTTTTCCCACCTACACGCTGCAGAACTTGGATGTATTAAATGCTTCAGGGGGGATGTATTAAATGCTACCCTCGTTCCTTGCTGTTCTTGCCTTCTCCAGAAAGCGAGATGAGCCTGGTCAGACAGTCATGTAGGCTGCAGACCAGCTCTGTAAGTCAGGTTCCTGTCTCATGTGGGGAACTGCAGCTGGAGATGCAGGTTGGAGGACCTACATAATTAGGGTAGTCTTCCCAGTAGGAACTGTGGTCTCCGTCCTCTGGGGGGAAAGTTTGTGTCCATTGCTTCTTGCCCTGTCACTGGGTACCGCTAGAAGAGCCTGGCTTAGTCTTGGAAAAGGGGAGGTGGACCTCTTTCTGCACCATGGATGAGGTGAAGAGACGAGAAGAGGAACACAGAGTAGCAGGGCACAGGAAGATCTGAAAAAGCATTTGAGATAGCAAACAGATTATAGGATCCACAGCACTTGACCTTTCCAGGCTGCGTGCAAGGGATTTCTGGAGCAAGTCAAGACAGAGAACATGTGTTTTTTGCAATTCAGAGGAGTGATCTTTAGGAAGCAGTGTCTGTGGCAGGTTTGGATACTGCTCCTTGAATTGGAAGGATAGTGAGCTTGTGGGGAAGCAAGAGGAGTAGGACAAAATGGAAACATGCCTTTAGTTAAGAAGGGAGGGCAGGAAACAAAAACCAGCAAGAACATCAGTATCCCTAAGCAAACTCCCCAGCACATCTAGAAATAGTGTGTTGCTTTTCTGTGTGGTGGTGTGGCTTGCCCTTCAAGTTAATAAGCTGTTAATCACTTCATGGGTCATTTCACTCAAAATGTTCACCGAAGCATCCTGAGGTTGAGATAAAGCAGTTTTGTGAACTCTGGCATTTTTTCCCCCTTTTTCTTCAAATGCACATATAACTAGAAACCATGCAGTGGCAGTAATAACTAATATAGCTGGGAAAGGAATCTCCTGGAGAGATTACTTTATGCTTTTTCAGGGAGGAAAAGGCATTCCTGGTTGCTTGTATCTTTTTTTTTATTACCATTTTTCAGAGTTAAGCATTAAGAAAAAGTGGGGAAAAATCTATTGATAAAATCCTCATCCGCTTGACAATCAGTCTCATCTGGGAACTACTTGGTGTTATCTTGGCTTAATTCATTAGTAAGAATAAAAAAGGACATTAAAAATGGACATCTCTATTGAGAGCACTTAATTCTTTGCAACAAAACCACTCACTTGTGAAATTCCTTAGCCTGATAGAGGACCTGAAAAAATAAGGCAGGAGGGCAGAATCCTACACTAGCAGATGTGAGAAATACCCGTTTCGCCATGGATTTGCCCATCACCTGAGGCAAGAGGCTGGGTTGCAGCGGCGGGTGACATGGAGGTCTGTGATCCGCTGCCTGGATCTGTTGGACGAAGAGAGGAGAGCGATTCTCCCATGAGCTCAGAAAGCGGCTGGGAGCATAATTTAGCTCTCCTAATGTTTTATGGCCAGGAGGCTGCTGCCTCTCATCCCCAATTCCTCTTGCACTTACTTCCCAACAGCTTTTCAGTTTCTGAAGCAATAGGGCTGAATGCTCCTGCAGCACATTGTGGAGGATGCTGCTATGCTGTGCACGCTTCGCTCAGAGGAGACAGTGCTGATTTTTTGTTGTTTTGTTACTGGTCTGGGGTTGTATAGGGACCCCTTTGACATGAAGGCATATTTGCTGACTCTGCAGGTGCTCAGGATGAGCCCATCACCACAGAGTCTGGGCACCTGGCTCGGGTGCGGAGCTTTGCATGGGTTTGGTACTGAGAACTGCTGTCCACATGTATATGGCCAGTTGTTTCAGTCCATGGCAGGTTGTTGAGTTTCTCATTTCAGCAGGAATTAATTTCAGCAGCTCTGTTGCCTGTGTTGCTCAGGAGATGAGGTACAGGTCCTTCTGGCTGTGTGAGCTATGGCACTGGGTGTGCTGGAAACACAGCATCGATCACTCGGGGCAGAGGACTTTCCTGATGGCAGCTGTAATTTTGATAAGTTGGATGAGGAGAGTTATAAATGGTAGGAAAGGTAATGGCACTAAAAGGAAAAGCAAATTCTGAACCGTGTTTCCTGCTACAATTTTTGTGGCTGAAATTTGGTGATATGGTAAGATATATATCGATCATCCAAACACGCAGAAATATACATGGTCTATATAATCATCTAAATTTTATTAATGACATGAATCCAAGTCAGCTCTATTATTTATGAATGTAATCAAAAACCCACTTTTCTGTTACGTGATCAGCTAAACTCCAGTGCAAAGCAGCCGTCAGGGTTGCCCAGCCTGGAGCACAGTGACACGTGTCAGGACTGCAGGAGCGAGCAGGGCGCCACTGCCATGCTGCGGGGCTCAGTCCATGGTCCACTGGGCTTGGGAGAACAAGCTACAGCATAAAACCCTGACATTTAGAACATGAGGCAGAATCCTACGGCCCTGGGAAATGATAGTTTTCAGTTTAGAACTCACTCCCTAATTTTAGGAGGAGAGTTATAAGGTGGTATTAAAAAACACCTGCTGCATTGCCATCAGATGTCTCACCATTTGAGTTTAAATGTCTCATCTGAAAGAATTCCCAACCAGGTTTCCTTTGAAGCAATTGAAGCTGCTTGGGTTTCAGCTTTCGCTGCCGCTGTTTAGAGTAATGCTAATTAACATTCTGGGCAAAGGAGCAGAGAGTGGGGAAGGGAAATGCTTATGATTTGTAAATGCCACTTTGCTCTTCTGGCACCGTCCCTCTGGGGAGAGGATTTCTTTTCTTTTCCTCCCCTCCCTCTCACTGTCTTGAAGTCAAGCTGATGGTTGGGCATATATTTTGCCTTAAGCATATGCGTAACTTTTCGTTGTGTGATGGTGGGTGAATCTGTACAGATGTGAGGGCACCTGCGTGCGCATGTTGCTTTGAGTGTATGTGAACCCTTGGCTGGTGTGTGTGAGCCTTTACCAGAGGAGGAGGCATGTGGCAGTCTTGTCCATGCTACAAGTTTCCCATTCCCTTGATGATAAGCTACAAGCAAATGGGGATGAAATCAGAAATTGGCAACATGCTATCAGAAGGGATTAATTTCTGTCCCTGATTAACTTTATGCTGGAACAGCAGGAGACTAATACTTTACCATACACAGTGCCTGATGCAGCCTTTTCTTACTTACCAAGTATATCTGAATCCATCCCTGATCCTGCTCTCCTCTTGTTATGTTATCTTAAATCCAAGTGGCAGGCATTGCTCTGGATGCATAATGACAGGCCACATACATATTTCCTAATGCTGATGGAAGGTACTGAAAAAAAATCTTCCAGTGCTTTGGGGGTCTGGCTCGAGCCATACAGGAGTGTTGTTTCTGCTTGTAGTAGCTTTAATGCACCAGTCGATCCCTGGAGGCTCCTGGTGGAATATTAATGCTCTCTGTTCCTGTGCTACCTTTTCCCTAAGGCTTCCACAACACTTTGCAAAAAATTAACAATAAATTCCTTCAAAGCTGGAGGTCAGTGGGACTATGCAGGCACAGGAAGGTGATTTGCCACTGATCATGCTGGCAGGTCAGTACTGCATGTGTGGCAAAGGGGGAATATGGAGCAAATCTCCTCTCTCAGCCCTAAGTGCCAGACAATTGCTCCCCACCTGTGCCTAAAGCTTAATTAAGATTGCACGCTGTTGTAGGGAGAGTGCAGGTGTGGAGCTGAAATAGCGCTTTGTGTCGACAGTGAAGTGCGCAGGCAGGGGGGCTGTGGGGGGACCTGCTCCTTTAAGACCAGATGGGTCTGGTACTCGGCACTGTATTTGTGAGCGTGCGCTCACGTGCCGGGGGAAAGGGCTGGGATGGCAGGGACTGGAGCCCTCAAATGTTGGGGATGAACCGAAAGAGGAAAGGGCAAGGTGAGTGAGGATGCACGTGTGTGCGCAGGTTTGTGTGATGGTGGTTGGGTAGATCCATGTGAGTGCTCCTGGCTGCCCTGGGGGTGCCGGCTCCCTCTGGCCCAACTCTGGCTCTCTCACAATGGGTGCGTCCCTGCAGCTTGTTGTTATTCCTGGGGTGCAGTGGGGACCCAAGGACCAAGTTCTTCCCCACCTGTAGGACAGCCCTCCTGCGATCTTGGCAGCGTACACGGGCAGCGTTCGCTGGCCACGAGGAGCGATGCTAGGATTGCAGAATGTCCTGGTGTCTTGTCCTCAGCCATACGGAGAGCAGAAGGTCACAAGCCATATGTACAGGCTTTGCAGGAGCAGGTATGTCTGGCCCTGTCTGGGAAAGGGACAGCCTACCCTTTGTTCCCAGTCCCTGACCTGTGACGTGTCCCGTTGGTTGTGTGGATCAGCTGTATCTAGCGAAGGGCGAGTGTTTTCCTTTGCCTCGGTCCTTTTCTCGGTTGAGGACCACCCTTCCAAGAGCTGCAGCTCACTCTTTCTGGCTGGTACCAGGGAGAGGAGGAAAGAGCCTGTGAGTCACTGCGGCACGTTCAGGGCTGACGTTAACCCCCAAAGTGCTGATCGAGCGAGTAGTGGCTGATGTGGGCGGGAGGGCACTCGGCGACGTTGGCAGGAGATGGTGTGGCAGCAGGCAGGAGCCCAGCGAGCGAGCACCCGGGCGTTGGAAATCTCGTGGGCTCTGTGAAAGCTGGATCCACGGGGCACTTCCATTCTGCTCCCCACTGAGGACAACTCTGTGTCTGGTCCTTCCCACGATGACAGCAGGCAGCCCCGTGCCCTGTGCCTTGGTGGCGTGTCACAGCCGCAGCTAAACGAGCAGCTGATTGAGAAGAAGGTGGTGCAGCCGGCGGGGAGGGCAATTTGCTGCTCTGCTAAGAGGTCCCCACTGTATTTTCTCTTTCATTTGAAGGGCTCCTCAGCGGGCTGCCAGGGCTGGGATGTGACAGCTACACCTGCCTGGCACCGGCAGCCTGCGTGCTAGCAAATCCGGCGCAGCAGTAGCCTGGAATGGGGGGCTGCAGCAGCAAGCTGGGTTTAGCAGGCACATCTGACACATGACTGCAGTTTTTCATTGGCGTAATCATGTATTTTGGAGGTTGTGAAGATGAGGAAGGTGAAGGAACAGGAAAGGTGGGACACAGGATGGACGGGTGCTGTTGCAGCTCCCCATTGCTGCAGTTTTGCCATTGCAGGTAGCTGCTGACCTTTCCTCCCCGCTCTGTGATTCCAAGGCAGGCTGTGGCTGCTCACAGCTCCGCTCTCATCAGCAATCAAATCAGGACCAGGTATCTCAGGATTCATCAAAGCTGCTCTTGTGGTTCCTGTCTGAGCACTCTCGTACCGTCTCTCTGCTGTTCCAACAAAAAATGTGTGCCTTCTTATGCTCTGGGCTTGGGCTCTGGTTTTTTCCCCTCCACCTCACTCCTGATATATATTTTCATTTCCCCCAAAGTTTTCGGTTTGGGTTTTGATTAAAAGTGCCCTGCTTTGACTGATGCCTGGATGTTTTGGGGACTGTTTTGAATAACGCCCTAGTGAAGGCTCTACTAATGGTGTTTCCTAGTCTCCTTAATCATAGTTCGAACCCAAGACACTTGGATATGAAAAGCATTAACTTGTAGGGAGAGAACAAATGAATCTGGGGGTTTTTAGCCTATAAAAGTAGAAACTAAAGTAGGACAAATCTTCAGATATGTAATGGGACACAGCAGCACGAGGCTCAAGTGCCTGTTCTTCATTAATTCTGAGTCTTTTCACCAAGAACATGGGTTTGAGTTGCAGCAAGGGATTTACAGTTTAGGCGTCGTGAAAAGTTTTCATGTAGGATTGTGAAGTACTGGAGCATTTTGTCTTGTGAAGCACTGGAATCTCCATCACTGCATGCCTTTAAGAACAGGTCAGAGGAACATGTTAAGAACGAGGTAACTGCGATAGTTATGTTAGAAATCACGCTACCTTCTGCTGGGGGTATCTGAGCAGGCTGGGACCACATGAGCTGATGAGACGTCTTCCAGCCCTGTTCTCTGTGATGCTGCAGTTTTCTGAATCTTTTAGTGAAATCTCTTCATCCAGCTGTCTGATCTCTGGAGGTTGCCTTCAGAAAAGACATGCTGTGGGTTCTCTCTGCGTGCGTATCAGTCCTGCCTCTGCGTTCCTCCAAGACTGTGCTGAAAACAAACCTGGCCTGGTTTCCCAGCTGGAGGATTTGGTGCTGCAGCTCAAGTCTTGCTGGTGAGGCTTTGGAATTGGGACTAAGCTGAGAACCTCAGCTAATAGGACTTTGCAGAGGGTCACCTCTTTATTAAAATCTCCAGGTATGTGGTGTGTTTTTGTTAAAGTCTCCATTTCTGGAGCCCTGCCTAGGGTGCAGGAAGCAGTAGCAGAAAAATGTTCGAGTCTGCGAATGCATGGAAGAAAGCTGTCTGCAAATCTATTCTCCATATCCTCTGGGGGATGAGGCAAAGCTTTATAGACCTATGCCACAACAGAGAGGACTTTATATTAAACAACCGTAATGACTTTCTAACAGGCTGGCTAGGAAAACACTGGGCATCGGTCAGGGAAGCCTGGGCTCCCCATGACCAGCAGGTTAAGTGCTGGGCTTTGAACAGCACTTTTAGGTGTGTAGTGAGCTGGGGAAGTGGGTTGGACAGGTGGGTCTCTTCCAGCCTTGCTGCTGATGAGTCTGTGCATTTACAGAGGTGCTTTTAGTGCTTGAGATTAGGGAGAAAAGCTTGTAAACATGAATCCCTGCAGATCAGAGAAAGCCCCAAAACCTACATCAGAAGATAAATCAAGAGAGTTGCAAAGCTGCTATTTCTAAAAGTTCAATTTCTTTAAAATAGATCATTACTCTGCAGAAAACTGTAGGGGTGACTGTTGACAGTGCTGACTTACGCTGGCCTAGATTTCAGTTGCTCTAGCTCTAAGAGATTTAGTTTAATTCCATGTCAGTGGAGTTATGCCAAATTTGCATCACTGCAGTGGAGAACTGAATTTGGCCAGTGGTAGCCATCAATAAAAAATAAAAGGCAGCACGAGGCAATTGTTACTCTTTCTCCTGTGTAGTTAGAAGGAAAGCCTGCAAAAATGTCTGGGAGCTTTAGCGTTAGAGGCTGCACAGCACAGCCTTTTTCCACAGCCCTTCCTACAAGAAGCAGCAGCTTTTCTGGCAGACCTGGTTATTTATTTAAAGTCAAGTCTCTGAGGATCCGAGAGTCTTGCATCACTCGGTGCAGAGTCAGCAAGGGAGCCGTGCATGCTTGGGGTACGCTTGCAGGGAATGGGGATCAGCCCTTGCCTGGCTGCAGCAGCCCTGCCCCAGGCACTGCCACTGCTGCGTGCTTCGTGCTTCGGCAGAAGAGGCTGGGTGAAATGCTTTCCATCTTCTCTCACAGCAGTGGTGGTCCCTTCCTCATCCTCCTCACTGCTGGGGAAACTGAGTCCAGTGAGATCCCATTTTGGGTTGGTATTAGCTTTTGTAATGTCAGTGTCCTAAACATTTAGCCCTGGAAAAGAAACAGCACAATAAAGGAAAACAAATTTTTAAACCATCCAGCAACTGTGAGACAGGCAG
Organism: Microhierax caerulescens; assembly: GCA_035590215.1. Classification (NCBI taxonomy): domain Eukaryota; kingdom Metazoa; phylum Chordata; class Aves; order Falconiformes; family Falconidae; genus Microhierax; species Microhierax caerulescens. The sequence goes on along the minus strand of JAVJGJ010000047.1, from coordinate 255,303 downwards.
GACTACAGCCACAGAGAGGCCAAGGGTGATCTGAGAAGCAGAGAAGTTTCATGCTTTATCTTTCCCTAGCCATCTTCATCTTCTTCTCTTGTTCATCTCATTCATGTGCTCTCTGAAGCCACCAGTCCCAGCACAAACCCTGTCCCCCTACCTGGGCTTCCTGCTTGTTCCCCCTCTCCTCTGAGCCCTGCTTCGGGGTCCCCTTTCTCCCAACCCCTGCACTTGTCCTGGTGGGTCCAGCGTGATGCTTCAGTGTGTGTGCCTGTCAGCCTGCTTCAGCCTCTTCCAGTTAAACTGATGATCCATTCCAAAATTGATTTTAATCCTTGCTTATAGGTAAACTGGTGGGAAATTGAGTTCTGCTGAACCAATCAATATAAATCAAGCATGTGTTTCTGGAAAAGCTTCATATAGAAAGTTTTGCACCACTATCGATGTGACTTTTGATCTGACCTATCCCTTGCTTCAGTATAGCATAATTTCCATCTCTTAGGGACACTGGAGTAAACCCAGTATGATCCATTGTGCAGAAGCACTGATTCTGATAGCAATAGTATAAAGCTGAAATATAGCAAAGAGTACATCTTTATCTGTGACAGCATCCCTCCTGGGATGTACGATGTACATAGAGTATTCTAGGTGCAATTTCAATGATGCTGATCTGTAGTACAGCTATTCTGTATAGACATGACTGATCAGACTGGTTGAACTCCTGCAAATATCCTGAAGGAAAGCAATTGAGGTACCTTTTAAAAATGCTGTGTTTTCTTTACTAAAGTTTTTGTTATGTCCTATATAACCAAGGCAGCATCCAGAGTCAAGGATCATACTGGGTTTTTGGTTTTCTGTTCTGCTGTGCAAATGTGTATTTTTAGGGATCGTGTGATCTCTGAATGCATTTAGGCATTTGTCCAAGATGCTTTAGTTGTTCTCTCCCTCCCGTACATTAGCATAAAAGGCTCTGGTGGGCTTGTGACCTGACCTGGCAGCAAGACCCATGCCATCCAAGTGGCTGAGTGTACAGAGGAGTTGCCTGGGCAAAGCTCCCATCCTGCTTGAGACCTTACATTTTCAACTATACAGTGATTTATTTTTACAACACTTCATCTGAAAGGAGAAGATTTGAGTTTGAAGTTGTGTGGTACTGATTTACCTTGCAGAAGATTCACTCTGTGCTGACACCCAGGCAGGTCTGTTGCTCTGAAAGCTCCCCATACAAGGGTTTGGGCTGCTGAAGACTAAAAGCAGCTTTCCAGGCCAGAAGAGGTTTTCTATAATCCAGGCTAACCGTGCACAGCCCTTTATCCCTGGCTAGTTGCTAAATTATGCATAGCTGTCTGAGGTCTGCTTCAGGGCTGGCAGGCCTGAAGTCTCAGCTGTAGAGGCTCATGATCTGGGGCAGAGTGAGCAGAATTCCAGCCAGTGCCAGTGCCACGGAGGATGGGAGACACGGATGCTGGTGCCAGATGAGGCAGGACAGGGAGCGCTGGAGCAGCTCTGCCTCTCCATCCCTGGTGGAGTGGGCTGCCTTCCTCTTGTCCCCCACATCCCCTGTGGTACTGCTGACCTTTTAGTGAAGGAAGGAGACCTTAGTTCTGTGGTGTGTTTGCTTCAGTTATAGCCGACCATCCCTGAGGAGCAGCTAAACCGCTGCATCTCCCTGTCCTGCTCCTGCAGGAGAGCTGTGAATTGCTGCTCGGGGGGTGCTTGCTTTCTGTTAGGTAGGTGGAAGGAAGGAGCGCAGCGGGGAAATGGCACTGTGTGAGGAGGGAGGGAGAAGGGCTAGTAAATGTCAAGCTGTTTGCCTCCTGCGTGCGCTCGAGTGCGTCCACGGGCTGCGGGAGCGGCAGCTCTTGCTGAGGACAAGGCAGGGTTGCTGCAAGGGGCAGCTCAGGCTTCGCGGGAGCTGCCTGCGCCACTGCCGGGGGGGGGGGGGGGCGTGACAGTGGGTGGCTGGGGGCGGGGTGATGC
>JAVJGJ010000047.1:237889-252645 GCA_035590215.1 Microhierax caerulescens | reverse complement strand
TGCCTGGTACCCAGCCACGCTGGTCCGTGCTCAGCCTGGACCATCTCACAGTGCTCTTGCCAGTCATTTATGTTTTCTAGGCAGTTCTGTAGGCTCCCTCTTCATCAGAGGGGTCTGCTCTGTGTGCTCAAGCACACACGAGCAAGTCTATTTGAGGGTTCCCCCTGTTCCTCATCAGTGGCACCCTAAGCCGTGGGGAAACCACAGGACCCCACTGGAGGTGAGACGAGTCTCGAAATGGACCAGACTGCTGCTTCTCTGGTGGAGAGCAACAGATCCTGAAGCTTCAGGAGAAACACCAGATGAGCATCTGAGCAAGCAGTGCCTCTAAGGGCAGGTATCCTGCTGCAGTGTTTGTTGTGCCAACTAATGCCCTTTGCAGAGACCATACCTGGGTCACTGTACGAGGATGATCAGCATGGGCTTGGCTGCAGGAACTGGAAGTATTGCCCTAAACAGAGACCTTCCCTGCCCCCCCTAATAATTTTGGATGGGAAAACCCTTTTATTTTCCTAGCAGCAGTCCCGTCTCTGGGGCATGAGGGGTTATCTTGGGTGTGCGTGGCTGTTGTGCCGGCAGAGGTCTGTGGTCTCCCTCTCCAGGAGCACCCCTCTCCGAGGCACGATGTTCGCGGAGCGGGAGGGCAGCCCGCTCTGTTGCTGTGTGTCGTACTTTGCTCTTCTGCAAACGTGCTGGGCTTGCGCTGTGATTACACACTGGTGGTCAGACTGCAGCTGTCCAAGCCAGGTGTATTGGACTCATGGAGAGGGCAGGAATTTCTGGGAGATAACTGTTACCTGGATCAGACGTCTGCAGCAGGAGCTCCACAGACTCTCCTGGTGGGGCTGCGGTTGAGCAGAGCCCGGCCGGGGGCTGAGCTGTGGGTATGGCTGTACCCTGGCCCGGTGGGGCTGAGCGTGGCAGGGGTCACCAGCTGCCATGGTGGGGTTCAGCTTTTTGTTTGCTGTTTTTAGGTGGGGTGGAGGGGGAGTCTTGGCATGGAGGTGGTGCTGTGCAAGCACAGCAGTGTGCAGCCCCTCCTATAGCTCCATTTTGGGGAAGGTCTGCTTCTTGGAGGAGGTGAAATGGAGCTGGGGGGAAAGGGAAGGAGAACGAGTCTGCTTCGGATCACACGGGTACCCCACTGCCCCAGCCCTCCCGCCAACATCCTCGCTGTTGTCCAGGGAGGGAGGCTGGACACTGGCCCTGCTGCTGCACAGAGGAGGCCAGTGCCCCTGGCAGACAGTAAGGCTGGGGCTGGTGAAAAAGGTTTTACTTTCTAGTGGTGCTCAAAGGCACACATGCTGTGGTGCCGTACGGGGAGCTCCTCTGGAGTTTGTTATTTTCCTTCCTGTTTTATCATCAGATGCCTTGACCCCTTGAAGGTGCTGGGTCCTCTTGTGGCAGCTTACCAAGTAGTGATTTCTGCAGTTGTGGGAGTATTTCTGTGCCCTTTTCCTTCTCAGGCTGCCCGGTTTTGGTGCTGGGGGTGCTCCTGGGGAGTTGGGGAGGGCAGATGCTTTCTCTGAACCCTGACAGCTCCCTGGATATATAGGCACAGAGGGAATTAATATGAGCATCGTTTGTTATGCATTAGAGGCCAGGCAAACAAGTGAATTTAGAGGATGGATGTTCTGGGGCAGTATCAGATCTGCCTCCTCAGTTGTACAGTTGCTGCTGTGACCGTGTATTGGCAATCGGTTGTGTTACCAGCTCTGCTTTTTAGTAAGGCTACTTAGCGCGGCTGTGCTGGTTTAGATCATCTTCTCAGCTGTTTCTAATTGCACTATGCTTAGGAGTATTTGGGATTAAATTTTTCATGTTGCAGGCTGTCTTGAGCTATTTGATTTCCCCCACACCTGCCACCATTATCCTTATTTGTATTTTGTTATTTCGGTTCAACTCCGTACTTTCTGCTGTTTTGCCTGTGTTAATATTTCCTTCTGCTCTTGCCACTTAGTTCCCTCTCAGCATCTACTGCCAGACTCTTCTTTCTACTGCCATGCCTGGATCTTTTGGCTACTGCATCCAGCTTCAGCCCTTCCCACACTTTTTATTGACATTTGCAGTTTGTAATTTGGTCTTGATCCCTATCCCCTGAATACAGCAGCTTCGTCCTCTGTGCTGCCCAAGGCATTACTTCTGTAGGTAATTCAGGGGCTCTGTGCAGCCCTTCTGTGGACCAGTGACTTGAAGTTTGCTGCCCGTGTTGAGCAGGGCTGATGCAGGGGTGTTACCCGTTCCAGCCTGGCTGGAGATTGCAGGATCGGGCTCGGCTCTCGTGTTCCCGCACTGCCATCCACTCGCCCCGCTTGCCGCAGGGGCACATGCAGGCTGTGAGAGGATGGGGTGTGTTCATGAAGGGATTGCAAATTAAACCCCAGTCTACAAAGAGCATGCACCCTGCCCCTCACTTCTCCCTGAGGGTGCTGGTATGGCTGGGTGTGAGTGTACCTGTGCAGAATCAGAAGCAGCAGTTTCATGACTTCAAGGTCACTGCTGTTACAAATTTGAAACCCAGGTCCCAGAGCACCCGATCACAGGAGAATTTCAATGAGAATGGCTTTCTAATCTGGACAGAACTAACGGCTTCTGCCATCACTGAGGAACATTTGGGATGTCTTCGGTCAGAAAATCCTCCCTTCGATTCAGCTCAAGGAAAAAACCAATATGGGAAATGTCACCTTAGATAAGTAAAACTAGGGCAAGTTCTGAACCACCCAAAGCAAAATGCTACAATGGAGAGCGCGAAGCTATCTTAATTGCCTGGAGCAGTACCATTCATTCCCCTGCCTGTCTGGTACGTTCTTGTGCACGTATGGTCACTGTTAATTCATGTTGGATTGTTCTAATTAACGCCGATGAACTATTCAGCCAAGAAGACTGCAGAGCTCTGCAGCTGCAGAACAGGCTGGAGGAACATCTGGTTCCCTTTCCTGGTTTTGCCTCCCTTGTGGACAGGCACCGTTTCTGTCCGTAACCAACAGGAGCCAATTTTCTGTTTCATAATAGGAAAATACTAATGTCAGGATGCTCTCCTTACCCAAAGCTTTCTCCTTGAAGATTGTTCCTCTTTGCTTTCCTAATTGCTGCTGCTCAGCTGGAGGTAACGCACGTCTTCCCAACACTTTATTTCGTTATGCTGTTGGTTACTGAAGGGAAAAAAAAAAAAAGAGTATGAGAGAATATTGCTTTGTGTCGAGCTTTCCTTGCTTTAACCCTTCCTGTGCTGATGTGGGACATTTAGCATGAAATGTTTTGCTATTAATATATGCTTTTTAGTCTGAAGCTCTGGCTGTGATGGAGCCCTGATGTGAAGAACACCTAGAAATAATTTCTGCTGGAGTCTGAGCATGCCTCTAAAATGTGTTCTCTCACTAAAGCATCCTCTTTGGAGTCACTGTGCTGATATAACAATCACCTAAAATAAGAGAGGAGTTGCCAAATTGATGTGAGGTATGGGGGGGGTTGGGGACCAAAATTATTTGGGTGAAGCCCTTGGAATCAGATTGGCTGAAAACTTAATGCTTGGAGTTACCCTTCCATGAAGACTGGCTGGTGTGGAGCCTGCAAGAGCAGAGCCTCAGGGAGGATGCTGGAGCCATGCTCCATGTGTTTCTTAGGGACCGAGGAGTTGGATGAGGATCACAGATGTTTGGTTTGCTGTGTCTCTTGCTCTTGGCCCGTGCTCTTGCAGGTCAGTAACCAGGAAAATTCACAGAAATGCTGTTTTCTCCAGAAACTTGAGAAATGAGCAGATCTGAGCCTTTTGCGTGCCCCCCTCACTGACAGAGGTAGTATAGGTTGCCGTCCTGGCAACCAGGTCAGGCTACCTGAATCCCTTGGGGCTGCTTTGGGGAAAAAACAAACCAACCAAAGAGTTGCCTGGAGTAGAGCTGGGATGGAGTAACAGTGCATGTGGACACAAGGCTGCTGGGGGAGGCGTGCTGTTGGGAATTTTTTAGTGATACGGAAGAAAGGAGGAGCTCGGGCAGAGCACGGACCCCAGCAAGAGCTGCAGAAAACAAAGCTGAAGCCTGAAGATTAACCCTGCAGGCCTGGAGGGCCTGTGCAAAGCCAAAAGAGCAGCCGTTCACTTAGCGTACTCCTGTGGCTGCAACCTCACAAACCACATTTTTAACCACAGAAGGAAAGGGAAGGCTCTGTGTGGGGAGAGCGGCTGAATTCATCACCAGCTGCCTTTCGGTGAGTGGAGTTGCTTCTTGCTCCAGCTCGTTAGCGGCTGGAGAACAGAAAGGACAGACTTTCCCAATGTATCAGGAGGGTCTCATCCTGTTCTTGAGCTGCTGTCCAGATCCTGGGCACACCTGCCTGCCCATACCTTTATTCTTGCTGGCTCCACCAAGCGCAACACTTGTGGTGGTATCAGCCCAGTGGCTTCTCTAGCCAAGCCTCCCCTTCAACGTGCCTTTTGCCGCCAGCACGGCGTGAAATGTGGGGCTTTCTGAGGTACGTGCTGGTCTTGTGGAAACTGCTTGTTTACTGTGTGTGTTTGGGTGCTGCTCCAGGACCCAGAGCAGAGGCAGGCAGATGTTCCATGAGAAATGGTTTCTGCACCACCTTGTCTCTTCCTCTGTTGTAAACGGCCAGGTCTGCCACAAGCCAGCAGTTGCAGGCAGAGTGCGTCACCTCTAATGATGCTCCAGCAAAGGGGCTTTGTCCCGTGGGAAGCAATGATTCAGCTCCCGAGCGCGAGTAGGTGCCAGGCATGCTTAGCATGGGAATCACAGTTAAGCATGGAGCCAGCTCCCTCCTTGGGGAGGTCCAGCTCTCCTTGGAGGGTTTTCTGCTGCCAGATGTCTTCATGTCTGGAATTGCAGGTGTTGTTAGTAGCCTGAGGATTCGGAGAGAAGCAGAATCCTGTTTGCTTTGTGGTTTTCTTCGTGTACCAAGAAAAGATAAGCATGAGGATTATTTTTCCCCACCTAATCTCAGATGATGGTAAAAAGCTCTCTTTTACCCTGTGTTGGTTACACCTGACTTTGCAGACAGACCAAGTTAACAAGTCAGAAAGTGATCTGAGGAGATGACTGAGGGGTTGGTGGTTGCGAAGTCTTGTGGTAGGACTGAGCCCTTCTTGTTGGGGCAGTGCTGACACCAGCAGCACTTCCCTTGGGGGTGACATTGTCCTCTGCAGTCGGCTGATGAGGCTTGGAAGGCCAGGCCCACAGGTCACAGCTGCATGCTTTGGGTGCAAACATTCAAATCCAAAAAAATAACTGCATCTGCCCTTCAGGATAATGCCTCTCCCCACCCTCCCCACCACAGCCTGGCCAAGGTCTGGACTAGTTGCAGAAATCCTGATTTCTTGAGGGTACCCCATTACCACAGCTTCCTTAGAGACGTGGGTTTATCCTACTTCATGTGACCCCCTTGCTCCCGTTCCGGTACCTACTGCTGCCTCTGCCCGGGGCTGCCTGAGGCTCCACGCCTGGCCCTGGCCAGCCCAGCGGGCAGTGCAGGGAGCTGGCGGCAGGCGGGGAGCAGGGCTTCACTTGCACCATTCAGCAAGTGGCCTTGGGGAGGGGGCTGTGGGCGGTCAGTGTGCGTTAGGGGTGCGTTTGGGTGATGAAGAGCACAGGAGGAAGCACAACGGCTCTGCCTGTGCTGCCGCTTTGGCTCATTAGAGGCGGCGGGGGAGAGGGGGGGGTGGGGAGTGTGGTGGGCAGCTGAGCTTGTGGGGGAGAGGGAGGATGCTCATAGCCTGCAAGCACAAAGGCAGCTAGCTATAAAGCCAGTGGCGTGGGCAGCAGGTCAAATGCTTTTTTTTTTCTCCCCTCATTTCCAAAGCTTATATTGTTACCTAATCCATGTTGCTAAAATTCTTCTGTGTTGAGAGGATCAGCTTTTCTGCGGGAAGACTGCTGTCCTTCTCTCTAATATTGACTGCCTTTCTTTCTCTTGTTTCCCTTCTTAGATCTACAATGAGAATAAAAACCTGTTTGAAGTCAAGGAGAATGTGCCCAGGAAATTGGTGGAGAAGGTTGCAGGGGACATCGAGAGCCTCTTGGCCAAGAAAGTCCGTGCTTTAAAGGTAAGGTGATGGGTCTGTGTACCGATCCTTTGACAGATACGTTCTGTGTAAAGAAGAGGGTTAATGCTGGCTTAGCCTTATGATCTCGGCTTCAAAGTGATTTCTGTGGTTGTGTGGCCTTTTCTGGGAACTGCATTCTGCAGATTCATATGGAGTACGTCTGGGGTGTGAGGCAAGGATGTGTCATGTGAGGATTTACTATAGGTATCTTGCTTTCTATCTTCTCACACCATCATGTGAACAGCTGAAGGTGCTGCCACAAGGATACAAGTGACAGCAAAAGCCTGGCAGAAAATTTGACCCAGTCATTTAACTGGGGGTATGGTGAGCAGCAGCAAAGGTACTGCAGGTACTGCAGTGTCCCTGCAATAGCTCATGGAAATGTTTAAGACAAGTGGGGTTTTTCCTGTTTAGGAGAGGATGCGCTGAAATGTTTGTGCCAGTGCCTGGTACTCAAATCCTGTCACTGACCGTTTGTGTGATTTGCCCTCATAGGTGCCTGCATACATTTCCAACCTACCGTCCTATTTTGTAACACTCCTTTTAAAATGAATTCGTTTTATCTATAGTGGAGCAAGGTGACCTGCTCGTGGTGCCAGCTCGGTAAAACCCAGCAGTGGCTGTAACGAGGCAGCAGCAGAGCCACGCTCTGCTACAGTGTTCTTCGCTACTGGGGAAGAGACAAGTAATTGCCTTCCTGGAGAGATGGAGATACCCTCTCTGCCACAAGGAGTGTGGGAGCCATGTAAGAGCTTTACTGCCAGGAGCTGTAGTGTCCTCTCAAATCCCCGGCTGTAGCCAGCAGCATGATGTGCCATGGACATCTGGCAGTATGGCCAACTGGATGTGGCTTGCAGCTTGATTAACTGGGAGGGCTTCTGTGGGGCGATAGACAAGGGTAAGGCTTGGAGCAGGTGTCATGGCTGTTGTGTCCGCATAGCCAAAAAGGCTTGGTCACCCGGTCACCCTTCAACCTGATAGGCAGGAATGGGAACACAGGGAAAAGTACTGTGGTGAGGGAAGGGGTGCTGCAACAACTGAGGTGTGACTAAGGCAGTGAGAGCTTGGAAGTGGCCAGTCTCCATGCTGACGGAGAAGTAGCTGAGAGGGGGTGTGCAGGAGGAACCACAAGACACCCGTGTAAACCTGGAGAGTCTTAAGACCTGACAGGATCTGAGTCGTGGGTGGTCAGAGCCTGGCCGGAGGGTCAGGTTGGTAGGGGGCTGTCTACAGTGACTGACAAAACTGGTAACTGTAGGGATTTGGGTGAAGACGACTGTTCTATATTCAGTTCCTGACTTTGGGAGGTGAAGGTCAGTCCCTCTTGGGCCTCACACCAGGTATTTTAGCTTGAGTGGAAGGAGCTGAAGTGGCACTGAATAGGGGTGGGCATTGCCAGCACTGCATTTGGGTTTGTGCAAGTGGAGACCAGGGACGCCAGTTCTTTTCCTAACACAAACTTGCATCCCTGTGTCCATATAGTTTGAGTGCATGCCTGAGTGTGCATCACCTATTAAACATTCCAGAGATGTGCACCACCTACAGATGCTGGAGGAGGACACGGGTGACAGAGGTTAGTTGCAAACTTGATATGTACCTGGACAGTGTGTGGCTCCTGTGGGATGGGCAGGGTAATAATGCCAAGTTACACAGCAAAACTGTGCTGAGTGGTTTCTGCTGGGTCATTTGACCTTTTTCTTGGGTGTTTGGGCAGGACTGGCTGGTGCACTGTTAAGGGCTCGCCTTGTGCTGGACCAGGTGCAGTGGAGAGATTCTGACGGTACTGGTTAGATAACAGGGACTTGGTGCTGCTTTATTGTAGTGGGAACAGTGATCCGTTGACCTGAATTAGCCCTTTCGAGAGAACTTCAGGGTGCAGTCAGCGGATGGAGCAGTTTCTTACATCCAGCTTGTGTGTAAATTCTTGAAGTCTCGGGCTGGTGCTACTGACAACAAAATCTGGAAGTGGGGAAGCTGACGGGAGGAGGAGAAGTTGGATCTTCTGAATCTCTTCCATGTTGTGCTAAGCTCCTTTGAAACAGTAGGGCTCCCACAGCTGCTTCCACTCTCCAGCCTTTGTTTTCTTCTGTCTCAGCTCTCCCCTTAGTTGAATCATCTCCCCTGGAGTCATTTCCTCCCCTTCTCTCATGACTCACAAGAGTGATGATGACTTTGTGAAATAAATTTTTCAGCATCTGAGTCAGGTGGGACTCCCATGTATCAGTGAGGGCAGGTGAGGAGGGAGAAATGGAGCCTTTCCAGGGTGTATGAACTGCCACGTCACTCATGCTCACTCTACTGAAAAGATGCATCCCTGTCTCCTCTGCTGCAGGGGAGAGAAGGAATACTGCTGTGCTATGGTAGGGCTTTGTAGGAAGGTGCTAGCTAGCCTTTGGGCAGACGCTATGGGCACATGGTTCAGAAGTGCCATTATGATTAGGTGGTGATTCAGTCCTGTCATCAAAGAACCTGTTTTCCTCCGTTTCTAAGTGAAAATATTAATGTCTTTATTAAAGTTAAATTGTGTGTGGAGCATTTATTAATAGCACATAGGTTCTTACCTCGTGTGCTGCATTTCTAAGAAGCAGAAATCAAGCAGAAGGAAACCACACTCGCCTGTCTGGTCCCGACAGGCATGGTGCAGTGCTGTGGCGTGGCTCTGGCGCTAGCAGGATGTGATTTTCCACGTGCATTTTGGAGGAGTTCCGGAGCCAGGGGTGTGTGGCAGAGAGGGTAATTGCTTCCTTAAATAGCAGTCAACTGCAAGGGGCTGGTTATTTGAATGTTGTCCCGCCCTTTTTGGTCCAGACCATAATATCTGGTGACAGTCTCGTCACGGAACAGAAAAATTCCTAGGAAGATCATTTTGCAATCCTCACCTGTTCCAGTGGGTACTAGAAAAAGAGCGTCTACAGCTGGGTCCTGGGGGATTTCTACGTGTGTCCCACACAGACACAGTGGCCTCTATTTAACATGGATTTGCATCAGCACTAACTGCCCTTTTCCCCAGCATCCTCCAGTCTTCTTTCTCCATGATGATTTCACTGCTTCAAGCCTCATGGTCTCCTTTGGGCTCTGTAGTTGCAGCTGTCTGGTATTAACAAACTTCAGTATGTACCAAAAGTACAGCTGCTCTCCTTTGAAATAGAAATAAAAAATACTGTTAAGGGGAAGTAATTCCTGAAGTAGTTGACATCAAATTTAGCCAGTGTATTGCATTGTGGGAAGTCCCAGGAGTCTCGCTATAGGTGAGGTGTAAAGAAAGGGTGGCTATGTTCCCGACTGGGTAGAAGCTTAAGGGGCTCTTCTTGTCCACACTCACGAGCTTGCCCTCGTTGGGGCTAAGAAAGACAACTTCCTTCACGTGTGGAAGGAAACAAGGTGGCAGGTTACAGAACGACTACAAATCCCCACTGTGTTTTCCTTGTGCTGGGAACCACAGCTGGCTGGCCTGCAGCTTGGCATCATCCGAGACTAGAAACCAACAGGTCAGTTGTTTGTCAGATAGGTTCTTTGCCACGTTTCTTTTTAACTCCAATTTTGTATCTCTTCTTCAATCTCTTAGTGAGTTCAGACCCCTCCTTGCCTTTCTGTGTGCCCAGAGGGACACGTATAGGCTGGGGCTTCTTCGGTGAGCTTGTTTAGGAGCCCTGACGTTGGAGTTCGGTGCTGGTAGAGTACTGAGCGAGCCGGGGAAGAGCCATCACCTGGGGGTGGACATGAGGTGGCTGCCACCTCTGGATTCCCAGACCTGAGGGGTGGTTTTCTCTCTTCCCTTCTCTTCTCTCTGTGTAGCCTTTCTGGAATTCGCCAGTTCGCACGTAGAGAATTCTCTTCCCCTAAAGCCTCAGTGGCTGTGTTTGTTGAGATTGGTGAAGACAAGCCAGTTTTCCATAGAAAGGAAAGGAATCAGCAGCGGTGAACGGCACTGGTAGGAGCCTCCCTTGCCAGCAAATCCAGCCCCTGGCCCTCTCCATGTGCTCGGACCACAAGGGCATCTTTTCTTCCCTTCCCTGTGCTGTTTGCTGCTCCCACTTCGTGCTCTGCCAGTGAACCCGGGCTGCTCCGTCCTGCCACGCCACGTCCCTGGGTGCCTAGCTGCCTGCTGCTCACGGCCCCCGCACAGGGCTCAGCACCCAGCCCCGCTTCCTCACCTGTGCCAGCAGCGCCGGGCAGCGTGGGTCAGAGCAGGAGGGCGGCGAGGGGGCTGCTGAGGTGATGAAAGGCATCAGCGCAAGCAGCTGCGCCAAGCCCAGGGCCATGGAAAACTCTTCTATTGCTGCAAAAGCATCTCTGCAGTGAAAACGTGGTTGGGGAACAAGAGGAGGTCATTGCCTGTGGTGCAGGATCTAGGAGGGTACTTCCCCTCTCCTTCAGGTCCACAGACACCCCAGATCTGATTCTTTTATAACATTAGGTGACGTGCACGAGCAGCGCCTGCGAGTCTGTCCTTTCCCGAAGCTCTGTAGACTGGGGGAGTTGATTTGATGGAGGAGGAGGAGGCTGAGAGATGGATATTTTAGATCCTAGGGTATGTTTTAGGCTTGTTTCTACTTTTTGTACCATTCTTGTAAAGGCTGCTTTTGGATGCCGACTGCTTCATCCTTCACATATTTAACCGCAGACAATTTGCTTTGCCTCCTGAGAGCAGCACATCCCACAGTTTACTGAGAGGGTTGTGCCCTGAAGTGAGGTATTTATACACCGTGACAGGCCTAAATATTGCCACCTGTGCTGGTGATCTTCTCCCATCTCTAAAAAGAGGCTCCCTGATCCATAAAACACGGTAGGGATGAATGTCTGCAGGCTCTGGTGTTACCCCCATGGGATGCTGATGACATCGTTGGGCTGTTATTTTTTCCAAAGGGCTGGTTTAGTTTTGCATATTGTACATCACCAGCAAAATCTTTTTGACTTAAGGTCAGCTTTCTTGTATTTGCAGCGGACCTCAGCTGTGTGCAGTATCAAATATGACGCAGTGAGCAGAAGTGTGGCAAAGTGGCATTTCATGTCTCAGAGAACTTAAAATGTGTATTATATACATACTGTGCATTTTACATAGATGTATGTATATGTCATAGGTTCAGTGCACCTTGAGTGACTCTGGCGATAAGAGAACTAACAGCACTTACCAGTAGTTAAGGGAAGAGTTTGTGGGGTTAAAGTTTGTGGGGTGTCCTTCAGCTGGAGTGTTAGGAGCTCACAATATATTTCACTGGAGACTTTCAAATTTTCCTGTAATGCGTAGGAAACCCTACACCTGGCATACGAAGGACAAGAGTGGGGATTTTCTGTCTTTTGAAAGCATACTGCAGGGATGTCTGGCTGGGTTTCCTGTGGCTACAAAGCCTGGGTGAACATTGCTCTAGGAGGCTCTGGTGTTCCCATCTACCTTGGATCCTAAGGGAAAGTGGCTGGAAGAGCTGGGATTTGGTGCACAGGGTTTTTGTACTGCCTTAACCAAATGTCTCAGTTTTGTCTCTGATTTCCACCCCACACCCTTGGTTTTGTGTTTTCACACTTACTGGCATTTTTTCCTTGCATATTCCTTCTCATGGTGCAGTTAGGACTTGGCCATGCTTTGGGATCCAGTGATGGAGGGCGAGGTGGGAGCTTGGTGCGTTACCATGAAGTACTTCCCAAGCCGGCTTCTCAGCGGCGAGAGCCGGTCAGCGGAGGCATCGCAGGAGGTGGGAGATCAGGCCTGTTGTGCTTTTAGTCCTGGTTGAATGCTCAGCACATTACTGTTCAGCTGGGACTAGTTCCAAGCTCCATTTACGTCTGGCACAAGCATATATCAAGAGTGCAGAGGGGATTTAATTGGACAGGTTTATCCCTTTAACAATTCCAATAGCCCTGAGATTTCCCTTGCAGGTATGTGGTGAACAGAGTCTTTATCAGCTCTTCTGCTCCCTGATAGGGACAATAAAAGGTTTTGCTTGTCTGAAGAGCTGCAAAAATTGGCATGCAGCAAAGCATCTCTCAGCCCGGTTTGGAGCATCTCCCCACTCCCTCCTCTCTGGGCAGCAGAGGCGCTGGCCTCTGTCATGGGGTGTGGACTGATGGAAAACCGGCAGCATGTGCACAGCAGCTTTTCCTTCCCTCCTTTGCTGTCAGGGGTGTTGCTGTCCTCTTGGTGACACGTGCTCTTCAGGGCAGGCAGCAAAAGGGGTGGGCGCTCAGCACCAGCAGCCCTGAGGTCATACTGGGTTTCTCCTCCGCTGCTGGCAGCTCGAGGTCCCATTGCCATCTCGCTGCCCTGCTGAGATGTTCTGTCTAAACAAGTTCTGCCAGGGGCTCGTTGGCCAAGTCATTGACGTGTTGAAGTAGAGGGGTGCCAGGCCACGAGCGAGCGTGCCCCCTGAGCTGCAGTGCTTCAGGGCTTGGGCAGCAGCACGTGGTGCTGCACGTGTGGCCCTGGTGGGTTGTCCTGACACAGCGGCCCTGGGTTTTTACCTGGTGGGGAACTTCTGGGCATGCCAGAAGGCCACCAGTGGTCACACCCTGGCCTGCTGGGTCCCAGACCAGCACCCAAGGTAAGGGATGCATTACCTGTTTCACCTAGGCAGCAAAGCAGGGGGAGGAAAGAAGGAATTAGCGTAGTTCAGGTGAGCTCAGGTGCAGCCTGTGGTTTTGGTGGTGTTGTGGGACTTCATTGCCCTGTGCGCACCCGCCTCGTTCCAGCCACACAGACACGTTCGGAGTTCGTGCATTCATGTAGGAAGGACCACAGCCCCCATCTACCGTGAGCATGCTGAAGCACAAAACATTTAAAGGTATGTTCTCTGTGTTTTGTTGATTCATAGAGACAAATCCGTCCCTGTTCCCACTTCATTGCTAATGGCTGGTTGGTGGCTTTTGGTTGTAATTCTACTTTTAATTTGCTCCTAATCAAATCCTGGCTCGCTGTCCCCATGTATTTATTTATTTATTTGTTCATTCATTTTTGTGTGTGTGTGTGTGTCTTTTCCTGCTTCACGATTGTTCTTGTGCTGGACCTGCTCCAGCAATCCAATTTGAATCCAATCTCCCAGGTCTGGAATTCTAATTTACAGATTGCAGAGGGGACCCAAGCAAAGCCTGCACACCAGGATGGGGGTTTATTGTCTAATCTAATCAGGGACAATCAGATGTTTGTAACAAGTCTATCAAAACTGTATTGGGCTAGTTTGCCGAGCAACGTAACCAGCTTGCTTAATAGCACTAGCACGATTTAGGGCTTCCTGCACTTTCATGCAGATCATGTTGAACGTTTCCCTTTCTTCTCCCATGAACACTTGGCAGCAGCCCAGCCCAGTGGGCTTTACAACTTCGTAAGCTGCTTGGTGCACTCTGTGGCAGGGGCTGCTGCTGCCTCCCCCGGCACCGGTGCGCGCGGGAAGTTGGAGGGCTCCTGGGGCGATCCATTTGGGGGCACCCGTGCAAGGTACGGACTCAATATTTCAAATGTACCTGAGTCACGGATGGGGGAGTGAAGAGTGATGGCCCTGACCTGCTAAAATATTCAGCAAGTCTCCGTAGCAGGTCACTAGCCCTGCATGCACGCTGTCAGCCTTCAGGCACCCTGGGCTCGCCTGGCTCTTGGTAAAAAGCGAGTGAAGGAACCTTTGTCCTCTCTTGCCCTTGGCAGATCGAAGCTGCTGTTTCTGAGTACTCGCTGTAAGAAGTCTGGACGGTTGGTGTTCAGTGAAGAGACCTCTCTGGTGTTATTTGGGATGCCCTCTCAGTGTCTGAAGCAAAAGAGGAGGCAAAAGTAGTTCTGCAAATGAGCTGATGTCCCTTAGTGGACATCATTAACCCAGATTGGAGTTTTCCTTACTTTTCCTGTGCAAATAAATGGTTTCCTGACTTCCTCCTTCCTGAAAGCTGAAATCTCTCTCTGGTCCCTTACCCTGGCAGCTAGCTGTCAGCCAGCAGGTGAATTTGTACTGGTTCTTGTGCTCCAGACCTGTACCCCATACCTCTGCACTTGATGCCTTTTGCCCGGGGGTTTATTTTAGGCTTATGGAATCCTTCCTGCCCCAGAGCATCTTCCCCTTGGCAGGCGCTGTGTGCTGTGCTGCTCCCCGAGGCCAGCACGTCCAGGGGAGCCACTGCACACTGCCGGTGCCTGCATTGTAGCCAGGCTGAGGTGCATGGTCTTGGGTCATGCAGCAGCACTGGGAGCTTTACCTGGGCTTTTGGCCTGAGCAAAGCTTGCCCTGGCACCCACTCTCTGAGAGCTGCTGGGCTGGTTTGCGTGTGTCGAGAGGAAGACTATGAACAACCTGTGAGGGGAGCTAACCTTTCTTTGAGGGTTTAATTGCTGCACGTGCCTTGTCTTTGTGTGCTCTGCACCCTGTGTTGTGAGGAACCCAGAGACCTCTGAGACCAAGAGAAGAATGAAACAGTCCTTAAAGGGTGTTTTGCCTCCCTTCCTAAAACTGTGTTGTGTATTTGACAGCAGTTTCCATGTTGTTTTTCAGTTTCCCCTGGTTTTTCCAGTGCAGGAGCAGCACTCTTAGCAGAAGTAAAGGTAACTAAAGCCGTTAGCGTTGGCAAGGGATTTGCAGCGGTTGAGTTCTTGGCTGTCTTAAAGCTGGGATCAGTCAGCTTGGTCCTTACCTTGTCAAGCTCCCAAGGCCTGGTGGGGCCACCTTGTTCCGTGCACTGAGGGGATGCCTTTGGGATGGTTGAAAGGGTAAAAGAAGATGGGTAAGGC
>JAVJGJ010000047.1:217677-237777 GCA_035590215.1 Microhierax caerulescens | reverse complement strand
ACCTTTAAATGTGGCTGGGAAGATATGTTTGCAATGATAGCAAAAAAAAAAAACCTTGTCACTGAAAAAGGGATTTATTTGAATTTCCTTGGTTATTTTGGCATAAGAAAATGCATTTCCATGGCAGTTTGGTAGCTAGAGTTGCCTCTGTGCCCTGTCCTGTGGCTTCATAATCTGTGCACAGTTGGAGAGGGCAAGAGGAGGAGCTTTGTTTCCCTGGGGTTACCTGTAGTTTTGCGGAGAGTGGGTACCTCTGCACTTTTGGATCTGCTCTCTTTCCCTGGGAATTCAGGCCCTGCCCTCTGTACTGCTGTACATCTTTGCAGAGCTCTCTGAAGCCTAAGATCTTGGGCAGAAAAGGCTCCCACCAATTTATCCTCGGTTCGTGTTTTTCCCCTTGAATGTTTGAAATGCATCATCTGGAATGGAAGGCTTTTATATTGAATGGGAATAATTGACCTGGGAAGAAAAACTGAATCATTTTGAATTCAATTCAGGTAGAATGAGGATTGGTTTTTTTTAAGGGTTTCATCCCCTAGTCGAACTAAAAATCAATTATTTGTATAGCTCTGTTTACAGACAAGTAGTGAAGTTAAAGACTAATGACTGAGGGGGTGGAGGCTTGGTCCTGGAGGTTAATTGACTTGCATGAAGCTTTTTTGTCTCAAAAGCTCTCTTGAAATCCCACCTTCTTTTCCTAAAGAAAGTGGATTTGGCAAGTCTCATTTCTGCAGCCCACGAAACCCAAATCAGCTTTGGCACAGCTTATCTCAGTAGGTCTCTGCACGAGAGTCTTACGACTTGAATAGCATGGATAGCTGCAGGTGAAGAGCAGGAAGCAGCCATGAAGATGGTTTGCATAACAACGATTTTGCTTGGCTCTGGGAAGCAGTGCTGTGCTGTTGTACACGAGCTGGCACACAAGCGTGCTCCCTGTCTTGTACTATGGTGTCTATGCTTTCTGTTTTACATTGCTTTGCATCTACAGATACTCACACTTCAGCGGTGTGAGCCTGAAACCCATCAGCATCCAGCCCTACCCCATAGCAAGGAGCTATTGTATGTTCCCAGAGCAGCTGATGGCCATTAAATGTTTGAGTGACACTACAACAATGTGTAAAATATCTGTGATAAGGATCTAGCAAATCTTAATTTTTTTTTTTTAAAAAAAAACCTACAAGAATGTAAATTGCACATACTATTGTGATAAAGAGCCAGTGATAACATTAAAGAGATTGTATCAATTTAATGCAAGTTTAGTGCCAAAGCCTGTGATCTGCTCTTTGAAGAGGAGTTGCTGGGAGCCGGTGGTATTGCAGCAGACGGTGCTCAGACGCTCTGAGTCCCCTGGACTAGCCATCCCTGCAACAAGCGTGCTGCATGGGAGCTGTCTGCTTCCCGGGGATTTAATGAAAACCTTTCCTGCCTCTGCAATAAAAATAATGTTTCTTGGAAAAAATGAAGTGCCCTTCTGTCTGCTGGCCTTTGGGTCCCTCAAAATGCAATTAAAAAGCAGCTTAATGCAGCCTTGTGGTGAGAAATATGTCAGCATTCACAGGCACGATCTGAAGAGAAAGCCAGATGAAACAGATGCGAACAAAAATATTTAACCATGCGTCTGCCTGCCTGCAGAACCAAACACATCAGCTGAGCTGGGACCCGGGACCGTCAGCTGAACTGGAGCGTGTGGGACTGGAGCCAGGTTGGCTGGAGGAGTTGGCAGCGGGACCAGCTCCGTGGGCACAGAGCGGGGCTGCAGCGGCACTTGCAAGGGCATGGGAGCTCGTCCATGAGCCAGCCTGGGCTTGGGGTGTCTCCGCCTGCCAGAGTCACCTGTTGGCTGGTGTTTCTGCTTGACGTCCTCGCTTTCTGTCCCTCTTCCGCTGTTTCAGATGCGCTCCTTCCCTGCAAGGGGCCAAGGAGCATGGCAGCAAAGGCTGTTGGTACTTCCAACTTACAGGTTTGATGGAAGTGGCAACTCCAGTTTTCTGTTGCAGGGCTGCTGGCTGTAGGCCTGCCAAAATATTTACCCAAAACTTTAAGAGTAAGAATGGGAATTAAAATTAATTTTAAAGAGGGAGGGGGGGATGGTGTCGGCAGACATGAAAATTAGAAAAAAATAATAAATCTTTAAGTAAAGCTGATAATTCCTTAGCAAGTGGGGGATTGTATGCGCTGGACTGAACAACCCTTCCACACTGGGATGCTAGTGCAGGGCTCCCCGAAGCCCCAGCGGTGCTGCCTGTCTGTGGCTTTGGTGCTGCAAAACGAACCATCATCCTTGGCCATCCTGTGTTTGCTGTTTGTGTGCCGTTAACTTGTAAGAGCCGCGGGTTGAAATCCCCCCTCTGCTCTACGCAAATGGCTGCAGCTTCACTGGAGTTGTGCTGGGAGCAGTGTTTCATGTTGCATGCCAGTAGATGGCACAGCTTTTATATCAGCTAATTATATAGGGAGAGAGCACGGTCTGTGCTGCGTCTGCTCTTCGTCTCAGCCATGCCTCGCTCTCCACTTGCACAAACGAAGATGTCTCTGCTGGCGTGCTTGCCATTGAGGAAGTCAGATAAGATTACAGGAGAAGATGTTGAGCTTTACAGCATTGGGGGGCGGTGGGAAACCATGATGGGGAAGAGGAGGTAAGCAACCCGACTCGTGGGTGAGCATGGAACAAGATAAGCAAAACTGCAGGGTGGTGGTAGTGTGACTTCCCAAGCGTGTTCCAGCAAGTGGTGACTTCCCTTAGGACGGCTGTATTTCACTGCTCTAGCTTTATGCCAGGGGAAACTGAGGCCCGGAGAGATCATGCTTTGTTTTTGATACACCTGGAAACAAGAGCTGTGCTTCCTAATTAAGTTGTGGGACTTCTAGCTACAAGGTGTCCTTCATGGGTGATTACTACAATAACATCTCTCTAGAGCTCAAAGCTCCTCCTCTCTGCTCTGCTTGGGTTTAGCACTATTGTCCCCTGGCCGGTTCAGGCTCTGAGTGTGAAATTTTTTAGTACAAAATGTGAAATGGGCCATTCTGAAAGAGTAGGAGTTGAATGCGCCCTTAAATCTTCTCCGTGTGTGATGCTGCCCAGCTGTTTTGCAGATGCTCTAAACCAGAGCCGTGTCCTGGCCCGATGCTGCCCAGCTGTTTTGCAGATGTTCTAAACCAGAGCCGTGTCCTGGCCCATTCAGGACGGGCAGCTTGCCGAGTGGTGGCCGCTGCAGCTGGGCGGGTTGCTCGGGTGCAGCAAGGCAGCTGTGAAACGGAGACGGAGGCTGCTCATCCCTCCGCACCCCTGTCCTGGGAGATGCACAGAGACACAAACACTAGAAGCAGTCTTTCTTCCTATCTTCTGCCTGCTGAGGAACAACTTTTCATGGCTGAAATTGATTCTTGCAAGTGGATGGAAAGGATATATCCCAAATCTTGAGGGCCTGGAGCGCATGTAGAATATAAAGCAGAGTATATGTATGTGCTGCTGTAAATAGAGTTGTCACTCTAAAAGAAATGGGGTTTCTAGTGCTTGTCAGATCACTTAAAAACCATTTTTATTACTAGATTACATTCTAAGATAAAGTTTATTGTAGCAAAAAGGAGGGAAGGTGTAGGATTTGACTGCAGATTTGGAAACACGCTTAAAAATTATGAAGAGTCTTTGAGCCTTAGCTGAGGGCAGACTGCCTGCTTCAGGGTTTTCCTCTGGGACGTCTCCTGCCCAGCAGATTTAAAGGATGATTTCCTCATTTTGTTGCAAACTCTGCTCTAGCATGCCAGCTTTTATGATCAAGCAATGACGTACCAGGTGGACAATGGCACAGCTCATGAGTCTGGCTCTGGGCCGGGGGGGGTGGTGGGGGGTGGGGGGCAGAAACCCTTCCAAGGCGTCTGCCCCGGCTGGGAGTCCTGGGGAACACCCCACTACCTGAATGTGGCTTTAAAGCAACTGCCCTAAGACTTCCGTGTCAAAACTGAGGGTCAATCCTGGCACATGTTGACTTTCTTTTTTCCATTCCTCTCCCCCATGACTATTGCTCCTAAAAGATTTCGCTCTAGTTATATCCTTTGGCTAACGCTCTTACTTTTAGTGCTACATCTGCAAGTAAAAGAAAACGCTGGGTGGGTGCCAACCATTTTCTTAACCATATTCCTTGCAGATACCAGTAGCATCCCTTTTTCTAACCCAGCTCCTTCCATCTTTTCCTCCTAGTTGTTCCTAGTGGTATTTGTCTACCTCTCATCTGTACCAGTGGCAGTTAACAGGGTGTTGTTCTCGGTCACCTCAGCCATTTGTTTGATGCAGTGTGCCAGAGGAAACAGCAGTTGTCTCCTCCCACCAGGCTGGGACCTCAGAGTTGTGTTGTTTCGCATCTACCAGCTTCATCTACCACTGTAGTTCAGATAACCACAAAGCACATCACAGGCCAGATGCTGGAAGAAGCAGTTGCTTTGCAAGCGCCATCTGAACACCGCAGCCCCCTGCACTGTGCAGAGCGAGCGTGGTGGTGAGATGGAAACAGAAGAGCAAGCTGTGACTAGGGAGGGGTGTCTGGATGCGGCAAACCTCCTGCTTCCGAACCAGCATGTGGGTTTGGTCAGAACTTGGCTTTTTTGAATGTTGCACAAACATTTGAAAGTCACTCAGTATCTGGAGTGGCAAGAAGAAAGTGAGCTGGATTTAACCCTTAGATTTACACAGACCCATGTTTGCCATAACCTCTAGCCTCTGAAGAACTACATTTATTTTGCACACGGACTAATGCAGATAGTCCTCACTGCCTTGATGTTAGTGTTTTCCTCTCTCTCCCACCCACAGCCCCTACTGAAACGCAGAACTTCTGCAAGGTCCCATTCTGAGTAGCTGTTTTGCTCCCTCTGTGCTGAGCATCCCTAAAACCTGAGCCATAATAGCATCCCAGCTAATTATATCACTGCAGATTTATTTCATGGTAATATTATTGCTGGCCTCAGGCATCACCACTATCGTTAGAAAACATCGAATGATCACAGCTCCTTAGCTGCCTCCATTAAACCTGAGAGAAGTGTCTGGGCCTGTTTATAAGTTTGTCTTTTGATGAAAGCCAAGGATTGATGAGCTAGTGGATGCGAGGTTTGCAGAACGTGCCCTGGAGGGAAGCTTTGTCACGGCAGCCATCAGGTGCAGATGGCAGGATCTCTAGCTGAATGCATACACAGCCTGGGAGGCAGGGAGCGAGAGCAACACCTTTATCTCTTCAGGGCAGACCTTGCCCCCACCCCCACAGCATCCAGCAGCTGAGGGCTTCGTGGTGCTCCGTGCTCTGGACCAGTGGTGCTGGTGGCTTGGTTGGAGCTCCTCCTGGGGAAGGGGATGTTTTGAGTAAGCAAGTCACCTTGTGATGCCTTCTGCCAAAAGTCTTAGAGGTAGAGCAGAAGAAAAGGCAAAAATATCAGTGCTGTTTTTCAATAAAAAATGGAGAAAAAGAATTAAAGAGTTTTCTCTGTTTGCCTTGCTAGAAATAAAATTCTGTGTCTGGCGTGCTGAGTACCGAGGCCGCCTGCTAAGAGCACGACTCTAGGTCCGTGCTGTATCCCCAGGGCTGTTCTGTTCCTGGGACCCAAGCCTGTAGCTGCCTGGTGCTGCAGGTTGCATCCCATATGGAGCACAGTGGTGGGATGGCAGTAGGTCTCTAGGGTGAGGCACTTGGTGTTGAAGACCTGATATCCGTGCTCTGGGTTTTGGAGGATATTTCAAAACATTTCAGCATACGTCCCAGCACTGCCCCAGCTGGCTGCAAGGGAGCTTTTGCCTGTGCCTGAAGCCTGGTTTGACTTGCAGGGATGGAGTGACCATCATCCCCAGCCAGTGTGTTGGTTTTCCCCAGGGATGCCTGTGGTCCCCAGGCAGTCACCTAAGGGAACAGCAAAAGATTACCACAGATCTGAGATATTAGCTCATGTGGAGAACGTAAGGAAGTAACTTACCAAAGTCCCTTTCAAGATCTGCAAAAGTAGATCAGTTGTTATTGATTTTACGGTGTCTGTCTTTTTTTGTCTAAAGTCCTTTTTGGTTATGATGTGAAGTGCTCCAGCATAGCAATGAGTGGGCCAAAAACTTGACTGAAATGGGGTCAATAAATTGCATGTAGACAAAAGGCACTTACACTCAGACTGCATCAAGTCTCCTGGTAATTTCAGCAAAACAGTCAGAGCAGAAATACACTGATAATTATTTAAATTAGACTCTGAGCATTGAATTTTTTTTTTTCAAGTAACAGCACTTCAGCACTTGTCCAGATGAGTGCTAATTTACCCAAATGGAAAGGTTTATTAAACATGCCAGCCAGTGCTTTAGTAATATTTAGGACAGCAATTTTGCTTCATTATATCTCTTAACAAAGAGGACACAGGCTTCTTGATCCAGCACCAGCGCAGTCAAGGGGTGGATGTTGGGCAAGATCCCCATCAGCTCTGCCTGGTCTTGAATTTCTGCTTCAGTCCTGCCTCTTTGCCAAGTGCAAACCTGGGACCTGAACTGGAAGAATTTCACTGACCTGGCCAGATTGAGGGACACTCAAAATCCAGACATCTTTTAGGTGCAGGAGTCATGGCAATGATTTGGGAACACTGAAGGATGAAATTGGGTTTGCTCCAGTGAAATGGGTGCCGAGCCACGTGCTGAGGAAGATGAGCCAGAGCTCCTCCTGCTGCCCCCTGCTCGCTCTAGGACACATTTGACCACTGTCATTTCATGAAGAAATTGAGGTGCACGAAGGCAATCCCAGCCCATCATTTGCCATCCCTCACTGCCCTGCTGCATGCAGCCTTCTGGTGTCTGTTGTTGCTGTGTGTGTTCTCACACAGGTGTGGCTACAAATTGGTAGCGTTGAGTTGGAGCTGGAAGCTATCCAGTACGTTTCCCTTTGTTTCACCAGCAGGACTGTCTCCAGATTAATCACATTGTGGCAGGCTGACTTTGCTGTTTCCCTTAGAATGCTAGGGAAACTTACTTTGTTTTGTGCATTTGCGAAGATGCTTCACGAAGCCAAACAGATTGGGGTTCTGCTGAAATGTCCAGTAGAAGTTTTCCACTGCTTTTTTGTGTATGGATGCAGGTGTTTGTTTCTGTGGCTTCTCCCAGGACTCAGATGGGGAATCTGGGTTAGAGATGATATAGAAGTGTCTTAGTCTGAGAATCTGCTCACAAAGAGGATGGTTATATAGTGTGCGTGCTTCTTGGAGATCCATCTCGGGGAAAATTTTCTTTAGGCTTTGAAATTCCTGTGGGTCCTCTAGAGTAAAGACCATCACCTCTTTAATGCATGGATGCTCACCAAGGACATAAGGATTAGAAATACTGTATAACGTGCAAAAATCTATGTTGTGCTATTTGTATCTTTAAGACCTTGTCTGGAGCAGAGAGGCAGGGACAGAGTTTTGAGAAAGACTTCAGTTTGCTGCCATTAGATTTTTAATAGGAGTTGAAGGCACGGGGTATGGACAGAAGTTCACTAGCTTTCTGCTGTAGGACAGTATAGTTTGCATACATCATGTTCATTGGCAATGGTGTTTCTCCATCCTCTGATTATCAGTGGGAGCTGTCATCTTTGCTGTTACATAGTAGCTGTCTGTCTTTAATGGAAGTATTTACTCCTTGCTCCTTCCATAAATATCTTTTCCCTCTCTCTTCTTCCTCTTTTTTCCCCCCAAGATTGGTATGTTAAGCTTTCATACTATAAATCTTGGGAGTGCCTGGATCTCTGGCTGTTTGCAGAAGATTTGGCAAGGGAGAACCCATTGGAATTCTGCATTATAAATTCTTCCAGAGATCAGATGCAAGTGCAGCCAACAGTGATGGGAAGATTTTGGCTTGGTCTGTCTTTGGTACCATCAGGTGAGCAAGTGGTGTCAGATCAACAAGTGGAAAGGCTGTGGCTGCTCTCCTATGTAGGTGTGGATGTTGAATGTTCCAGAGGAGAAACGGAGAAGTGGATCTTCTCTAGAGTGAATGCAGAGGCTCTCTAAGCTCCACAGAGAGCTGGAGTCACTGCAGACTGGTTGAATATTGTTGCGTTCTGTTCTTCTGGAAGTGCAGAAGAGTTGCTGGCAGGCCGTCTTTGCTCCCCAGCATGGGTGGGTAGGAGGCCAGGTCTTCCAGAGACCACTGGTGGTTCCCATCCTCCTCATGCTCCAGAAGGGACAAAGCACTGTGCTGCCACAGCTCCGAAGACGTGAGCATTGATGGCGCCCGGGGAGGGACCTGCTGTGCAATAATAGCATAGTATGGAGTAGGACGCCTTGCTTCTTGCACGTCCTTGGTCACCAGGTCAGCCTTGGACCTCCTGCTCTTCATTGTGCAGAAAATCATGCCCGCAGTGCTCCTCATAGCACAGTGTCGTGAGTGTTTCTAGCAGGCCTTCGAGCAGGGCTTGTTGTAGGGCCAGCAGTGCTGCCTTACCCAAGCGTGAGAGCAGCCAGCGAGCCCTGCTCTGCGCGTCTGCCAGCTGCCGCAGCCCGCCAGGCAGCATTCCTCTTCTGGTAAAGCCCACTTCTGCCAAAGTTTTGCAAACTATGTCTGCTGCAAAGTGTTTCGGGCAGCAAACATGATAAAACCCAGTCATGGCTGTCGATTACCTGTCGTGCAATGCTGTTGCTATTTATAGTCCTGGCAGTTGGCTCATAGGAACGTGAAACTTTCAGAATGGGGAATATAAATGGAAATAATTTGAAAGGAACTCTTCTCTGCGTTACTGAACAATATGTGTTTTTTCAGCATTTGGCATTCCATAGGGAAGTGTTCTGTGACACCTCATGTATGGTGGAGCACCACTACGCCACGGGCTGTCAGCTGGTCTCATCCATCCACGGCAACAGGGATGGAGGGAGGCAGCTTACAGTCCTCCTGAGGCTTATCCACCTTTAAGAAGTGTGGAGACAGACAGTCTGGGATTCAATTTTACTGTTCTAGCACCTTTGTCACCACCCTCATTGGAAGTGCTTAACCTCCTCTTCGTTAATCAGTTTGAATTTTATCTAAAATTCATCCCCGATGAAGGCAAATCATATAGAGTCCGCTGCTTCGTTCTCGGGCTGAGAGTGATGGCCGTACATGCGGGGTTTAGCAGGTGAGCGCATTGCAGCCTGGATCAGAGACACACTGTATTTTTGGTGGCTCTGTGCTGACGAGGCTGGAAGAGTCAGCCGTGTCCTGCGTGCTCAGCTCGCAGCAGGTGCTGCAGGCAGGACAGGCGCGTGATGTGCCGGTGAGTCCCAGATGGCACGTGGATGGAGTGCCACAACCCAGAGTGGCAGTACAAGTCCACTGCCAGGTCACGGAGGTTGGCAGGGACCTCCAGAGATCATCCAGTTGAACTGCAGCTGGAAGCAGGGGGAGCTGGAGCAGGCTGCCCAGGAAATCCATTGTTCTTAGGGAGCTTGCTGTTGGCGTCTTCGTTTTGTGGGCAGGAAGAGTAAGCTCCGGGCAGCGATCCGACTGGGCATCCGGAAGGCGAGTGCAGGTGGTTGGGGTGACATGCCTGGCGTGATGGTGAGAAGGTGATGAAGGCCTTGAGGCTGCAAGGCATGAACATGTGTTTTCTCATCATTTCATGAGGTCCTGGATGTAATGGCGCTGTCTTTCCATGAAGGAATTTTTTTCAGGAGTCAAAGCTAGAAAGTTCTGTAAGACTTGAAGAGCTTTAAGATCAATACGAGAGAGGTGTGTCATCTTCCCTGAACAGCTCCTTTACATCCTTACATCAGTGGAGTCCTTGGCCTTCTGGTCACCAGAGGAAGCGACCTTTGTGCTGAGATCTGTAACGAGGACTCTTGGGCAGTGGGCTTCCTCTAGTGCTCTCTGCAGTTCAGGCTGCCAGGGGCAGTTTCACAGTCGCTGATGGCTGCATGGCCTCCCGGGCCATCCTGCCTTGCCCACCAAGCGCTCTAACAGCTCCTGCCACGGGGCTTCCTGGGAAAACTGGGCAAATAGCCAGGCACCCTGTTGGAGTCTGGCCAAGCCATGTTCTCATGCCCAGGTGTGGATGAGCATCCCACTGGAGTAGCTCTGTCCCAGCCAGCCAGAGAGTGTCTTGAACGTCTGATGAACCTTTTGTGGCAGGATTTCAGCCGTGCCCTTTCCTTGGGAAGAGGTAATGACTGCAAGGCACTTGCTTTTGAACTCCTCCATCTATCCAAAATCTGCGTGCCTTTTCCTGGACGAGACTCCCTCCTGATGGCTGCGGCCAGCCAGGTGGGGAGCTGGGACTGATGGGCTGCAGTATTGCAGAAAGCTGCCGGCTAATTTACCTAATCCGTAGCATTGAACTGAAATGCAAAAGTGCCGGCTCTCATCACTGCAGCTGCAATTTACGTCGGGAGAGAAAGGCGGGGGCACACCCGTCAGATAGATGGATGTGGATCAGTGGTCTCTGCTCCTGCTTGGGGTGGAAAATAAATTATAATCTCACCTTATAATTTTTTTTCTGGCTATTTTTTTCTAGGTATTTCTTCCCTTTCTCCCTGGCAAGGGCAAATAGTGTAAAAATTAACCTCTGGGGACGTTGATGACATCCTAGGGAGAAAAAAAACATTTGTAGGCTCCTAAGAAAAGAAATTTCACTGGCAGGAACAACACTTAGAAGACCCCGTCCCTGTTAGGATATAGACGTTTTGTGCAGTGTCCTGAGTCCCCAGTGTCATCTCTGCTGTGGACCTGGAAGGCTTTTATAGCCCAAATCTGACTCTCTCTTGCAAAGCACCTCACTGTGCTTCTTGGGGGGGTTCAGGACCTGGTGTGCGAATCTGTTCTCTACAGGGGGTTGCTCAGGTGACTGGCAGGTTAACAGCTTCTCCTGCATCTCATGGAAAAGAGGAACATGGGAAAAACCAGAACAAACCAAATTTTGCTGCACTGCTTGAAACAGCTTGTGAGCTGGGAGTTTGTCCCTGCAGTCCTTTCCTCATGCCTACTGCTTTCTGCTGTGACTGATGATTGGGACGGGAGCCGCTCGGCATCACGGAGCAGCTCCACAGGCAAAGCCTTCTGGCAGTCTAGACTTGAACCTCCTTTGCACTGCTGCTGCTCTGGTATAGCTGCTTAGCTAATATTTTGATGCTTGTGGGTTGCCTCATTAGGAAGAGGAACTAATGGTGGAGTTAGTGATGCACTCCTCGCTTCCGAGATTGCACACCAAGGCTGGCTTTGCTAATACATCTTTGCTCGCAGTTGCATGAAATTCTTGCTAGAACATGTTTGTTTGGAAAGTTGTTCTTAAAATCCTGGGCAATATAGCAGGATTCCGGTCTAAGCCCCCGCACAAAGCAGGGGTGGTTGGGTGTATTGATCAGAGCCTTGTCTGTTGGGTTTGATCTCCATGGGTGAAGCTGCTACGCTCTGGGTTCCAGTGTTGACCAGCCGTACATGACTCTTCTTTTAGAATTTGCCATGTTGTGTCTGCTGCTTCTCATGTTATCTCTGTGCAGCTCCAAAAGGAGTTCAGTTTCAGCACACTCTAGAGATGTTGAACTGCTTGCACCTGGTTATATTGCCCTTCCAGCAGCTGCAGGAGCAGTTCAAGCCCCTGTAAGTCCCACAGCCTGTCTGTTCTTCTATCTAGAGACTTTCCCTCTGTCATGTCTTTCCTGGTGCCTCTTTCTTCCTTTGTTCTTAAGCTCCTTTACCCCATTAAACACATGGGTTTGAATCAACAGCCAGTGTAACCCTCTGCCCACAGTACTTGCATTTCTGGCATGCGCTGCATATAGAGCCTGTGGTTTAGGTGATGCCCCATGTGATTTCAGTGTTCCTTTTCTGAAGAGAAGACTTCCCAGCCTCCTTTCATTCAGGAAACAAAATGTTATGCAAATAGCTTCAAGCCCAGAATTTTGACCCTGGGTTGCAATAGGGAGCGGGATGTCACCATGAACTTGGGCCAGGCAAGCAGAGGGCACTCCTCCCTGGTGCTGATGCTGTGGAGCCATCCTCATGCTTGCTCTGGTGCTCACTTGTCACCAGGGGAGATGGTGTAACTGCGCTTGAGCACTCCCATTGCCCAGAGTTGGGTGTGGGGCAGCTGAACGCTGGATCAGGTTGCCCAGGTTAGGACTGGAGACTCCATCCTCGTGGGTGCTCGATGGCCCCCATCTGAATAGGGACCAGTTCTGGGCCATATGATGGTCTTTCTGTCTGTGAGAACTAAAGTGGGCTTTCACACTCTGAACTGGGGGAGGAGAGTTGTTGATGGTGCAGGAGTGGTAGAAGACAAGCTGTGAGCGGTATGTAGGACACCCACTCGTGACTTCCAGCCAAGGCGAGCTGAAGGAGGGAGTCTTACAGATTACTTGGTTGAAGTCATCAGGAGAACAGCATGTCTTCGACTTGCTTTATAGTTCTTGTGCGGATTTCATGTGCCAAAGCTAAAATAATACATGATTTGTTAAACTGGCTTTTTTCACGGCTGTAGGAAACAACCCAGCCATTTAGCTTGAGCAGCAGAGAGGCCCCCGATCAGTGCTGGCAGGGTGGGCTGTGCTGACTGCTGTCAAGATGCTGTTTCTGAGGAGGCTGGTGGAAACAAAGGAGTCGGAGTGGTCCAGCAGAGCAGCCAAAACAGGGAGTGCAGGGAAACTAAACAGGAGCACGAGGACTGCCAAACTGATGACAGTAATGTGTCTAGGACAACATGTTAAGAGAAGTGAAAGAATCAGCCTGGCTGATCTTTCTGGTAAATTCAACAGATGCTTCCAAGAACATAGGAGTCACACCAGTGTGGGGTTCACCTCGCCTTTCAGGTGGGGCATCCGATGGACTCAGGATGTTTTCTCCAGTGGACTGTGGCAGGATGTCTGCTTTTTAGGCATGGAGGTTTGGTTAAGATTTCTTTTACTGCTTTGCTAGATCCAGGGGAAGGGCACTTAAAAAAAAAAAGGTTGTAAAATTGAATTTTACAGAATCTGGAATATACCTGGAGCAGCCACACCTGATCCAAGGTAAAGAGGAATTTTTCCTCTTCCCTGACAGCTTCCTCTGCACATTCTGCAGTCTGCAGCTGAAGTGGGCTTTTTGCTCTTTCCCTATTGTAATCCCCTGATGGGTTTGCTACATTCACTCCTCAATCGCTGTAAGCTTTAAAGTGCAGAGAGTCCCATTAGATAGCCCTTTTTCCATCTACATTACCTACTTAAGCAAATTTCCAATTAAGATTTTTTTTTTTTTTTACAAATTCAACCTTTTTCATGTGCCAAGTAATTTTTGCGTTCGAAATGCTGGTCCCACGGGGTGGTGGGTTCCCCACCTCCCTCTCTTCCAGGTCAAGTCATGGGGAAGTGGTAGCTCATCACAGGAATGCATTCACTGCATCCTTCTCTGATTTGGTCCTTTGGACACGTTTTTGTATTGTGGTTTTGTTGTTACAATGGGACGATAAATGATTCATTGCTCTCTCACAGCAGAGGGGTCAGCAGGTTGCCCCCAGCCATATCTTATTATCATCTGGAACTTACTCTGCTGAGGGATTGCTAACCATCTGTAACACATACCACTCATTTCTGTGGCGTGCTCATAACCTCTGCTAATTATTTATAAAGGGTTAATTAATGAGATTCTGCTCAAAACAGTGACCCAGTGTTCTTTGTTTCTGGTCCTTCAGCTAAAGTAACAGCACTCTTGCTGAAAACAACAGTAATTTATTCTTAAGAACAAGGTTTTGAGGTGCTTTATCAAAGCTCCATGAAAAACTGAACATGGCGCCTACCTCTTTCCTCTGATCACTGATTTTGTAATTTTATAAAAGAAAGCAATCAAGTTTGTCTCATTATATTGGTGCTCATTGTTCAATTCCATTATCCTTTTAGGCTTTTCTCTTAATGTTTGTTCCACTGTTTCAGTAAGGCTTGAAATTAGACTAATTCCCCAGATCATTCTTCTTCCAGTTTTAAAATGTAGATGAAACAGATTAAGATTATTGAGTTCTGAAAATCAAAGAGACAATAAGGTAGAACCGTTAATGTGCTGCAAGAAGCTGTTTGCCTGGTCCCGTTAGCCCCTGTTCCAAAAGCAAAAGCAGAGGGCACCCTGGTATAATTAAAAGGCAACAGGTCTATTGCAAGTTGAAGGAAATGCTTTTTAGTACACCTTGTAGCTAGCTGGTAGAACTTTGTTGCTCAAAGATGCTGTCAGAGCAAGAAATTCAGCAAGACACAAAAATGAGGGGAAGCTTGTTTTGAGTGAGAACTGTAGCTCCAGTTGTTGTGATAATGCTTGCTTGTGCAGTGGTGCTGTTGTAACGGTGGGTTTACATGTGATGGACGATTTCAAAATCAATGGAAGTGTCTGTAAACTATGCTGAGGAGAAGATGAATGACCAAGGCTGTTCTGTGTCTTGCTTTGTGAAGATTTAAGGCAATAATTAGTGAAGATGGGAGAATTATTTCCTTTCTTGCAGATGGAGTTTAAGGTACGTAGATGCAGTCTTTCAGGCTGAGGAGAGCTGGGTCTTTAGATCGTTTGCAGGATGCAAAAGCTGGTGGGACTCCAGGCCACTTCCACTGCAGCATTCTCTCTGCTTTTCCTGAAAGATGCATTAAAACTTTTCTGTTCCTGCTTTACAAGCACACCCCAAACTGAGACCACCTGGCAGTAACTCTCCCTAGAGAGCCCCCCAAGCAGGCATCTCCCACTTTGCTGAGCTCTAAACTGCTTTGTATCTGTGAAGTACAATTGGTAGGGAGGAAGAATATCTTTTATTACACCTGCCTTAGTGGCTGAGCCAGATAGCTGTGCTGCCTTTTCAACTCTGTCAGCTGTAGGGATATGAAATATATATTTTAAAGTTGCTAATGGAGAGATGAACAGGAGAGATGAGAACAAGGCCTCTGCTCTAATGGGAATGTTAGGCATAAGAGATGTGCATGTGCATCTTCAGTGCTTCTTCTCTCCCTCCACTTCATTATTGCTTTCTAAGCCTTCTCCTTTAAAAATGAAAACGTTTCTTAAACAGGCAGTAGTTTTTCATGCATTTTACCCATTCTGTCTATTAAAAGATCTTGACCCCTCCATTTCCATCTTTTGGGATAAAAGTGGCAAGTTGTGCCAATTTGGTAGACACTGTGGAAATCAGTGTGTCTATGAAATGCATATTCTCTTTGATTGCCTGCATTTAAGCCTGATTATGTTCAAATCACCTAAACATCATAAAGTGCTATGTGACATATAATAATCTGTCTTCAGAGGCAGACAGAGAGAAGGGGAAACAACTCTTTAGATTTTGGTAGAACCCAGAGGGTTTTACACATCGGCTCTTCAAATGCCAGCCAGTTGGGAATGTCATAGAGCCAAGAGCCCTGGTGCTATTTGCAAATATTGCAAATAAAAAAAATAAAAATCCAAAGCTTGGAGATATCTGAGAGGGGTGAGGCTTTAATGCCAAGAATAAGTTTTTCATTTTAGTAAATCCCACCCCAAAAGGTAATAAAGTTGCACCATTCACTTGCATGCTCACAGATTCCACCAATCTTCACTGATGCTAACAATCTGATATCCTGTTGGATGTAATGGAGATGGAAACAGGTCTTTTGCCAGCCTTCAGAGAAAATGGTGCAATTGGCTAGCCTAACGCCTGTGTTGCTGCTGAGCAGTGAATTCCGGAGACCTCGCGCTTGGCCTTTGCCAGGACGTGATTCTTGATCCATTTCCCTTCAGAGAAGAGCATGCAGTGTGCTCTGGTTGTGGTCAGGTGGGGTAGAAACACTCCTGCTCCTTGGACTGTCCACACTGCTTTGCATCCCTCCAGGTGGCTTTTTAGTCTAGTGCTCCTCACCTGGGAGGCAGTTCCTGCACCCCTGGAATGGTTGCCTTGGCTACTAGCCCAGCAGTCCGTGGCCACAAAGTCTAGATGTCATATAAAATAACTGTCGTGGTTTAAGCCCAGCCAGTGACTAAGCAGCATGCAGCTGCTCACTCACTCCCCCCCAGCGGGATGGGGGAGAGGATCAGAAGAGTGACAGTGAGAAAACTCATGGGTTGAGCTAAAGGACAGTTTAATAAGTAAAGCAGAAGCCGCACGTGCAAGCAAAGCAAAACAAGGGATTCGTTCGCTGCTTTCCATCGGTAGGCAGGTGCTCAGCCACCCCCAGGACAGCAGGGCTCCATCATGCGTAACAGTTAGTTGGGAAGAAAAATGCCGTGGTGAATGTCCCCTCTTCCTTCTTCTCCCGGCTTATTCATACTCAGCATGACGCCATATGGTATGGAACATCCCTTTGGCTAGTTCAGGTCAGCTGTCCTGGCTGTGTCCCCCCCCCAGTTCCTTGTGCCCCTCCAGCCCTCTCCCTGGCAGGGCCCGAGAAGCTGAGAAGTCCTTGACAGAGTATAAACATGACCCAGCAACCACTAACTACATCAGCGTGTTATCAGCGTTGTTCTCACACCAAACCCAAAACACAGCACCGCGCCAGCCGTGAAGAAACGTACCTCTGTCCCAGCTGAAACCAGGACAATAACTGATGTACCCTCTAGGCTGTGACACTGGTGAGCTGGCCATACCTGGCACTCTTCAGGAGGGATCGAGGGCACCCCGTTATTCCCTCCCCTGCAATGCTGCTGTGGTACAGGGGTGCCCTGTGGGACCGCTGCGTGCTGCAGTGGCTGTGGCATGGACAGAGCCTCCTGCTTTCCCAGGTGGCCACTCTGGCACTTCACCAGAGCTGTGTTCAGTCAGAAAGGTTTCAGTGTAGGGATTGCTTTGACATCACTAACTTACATTTATGAATGCACAGAGAGGGATTGTCATGTCTCTTCCGTAGTGCCGAGACTATTGAGTGTAGAGCCCCATCTGATCCAGGGTGCCCTGGCACGCAGGCGCTGTGGGAGAAGGAAGGGATGGAGTGTAAGTCGTACCTTGTGAGCCCACATCTTTCCTCTGTGCGCCTGCTGGTGATTTAAATAGTCAGCTTAATGCCTTCATCCATTTAACTGAAAAATGTGTTTGAAGAGCAGAGGAGGGTGAGGGCAGGCCCCTTCCCTCAAGCGGGATGTTTGCCTTGCACAATTCCAGCTTTACTGTTTCCCCATTAAGGCCCAATACTGTCTCCAGCGGAGTCCCAGACATTCCTTCCTCTGAAGCTGGAAGATCTCTGGGTTGGGAACACTCTCCTACACATGTGTGTGTGTGTTTGGATGTGCGTGGGCACTGCCTGGCACAGCACTAGTACAGTGGGGGAGCAGAACAGGTGCTGTTTGCCTGTCTCCAGGCAGCTGTGCCCGGAGGTTTCCTTGTCCTCTAAGAAAGCATGGTTGTTGCAGTTGTAGGGCTGTGCTCTCAATCTCTTAAGTAAATTACTAAGAAAAATGGTTGGTGCTATTTTTTTCTCCTGGTGCTCTGCTAGCTCTGTTTAGGGCTGTTGTGCTGGATTTTCTTCCTTTTATCTTCTTGTTTTTCAGCATGTCTGCCTTTTTCCTTTCTCTTTATATTGAGATTTGTCCTTTCTTTTATAGAAATTAAAATGCCACATCCTTGCCAATCTGAGACTGAAGCAAAACTGAGACTAGAGAATAGTTTGTTTCTAATTGAGATTTGAAAAATATCCCTCGATAATGCTTTCAGCTATTATGCGTGGGAATATTTTGATTATACTTGTTATGGCAAACCCACATTCTGCCGTTGCAGGATAAGAGGACAAATGAGAGCAGTATTTCCACCAAGAGGTGTATATCCTGACGAGCAGATGGCTCAGGGTGGAAGCTGTGCGTGGTGCAAAGAGGCACAAAGTGATGTAAGACAGGTTTGCTTACCCAGACTGGGCTTTCTGTCTTTGTGCTTCTGGAGCCTTTAGCACTGCTGAGCTCCAGCCCTTTGGGGATTCCCTGGGCACCAGTAAACACATCCCTGGTGCCTTCACGTGGTTTGCAGTGAGAGTGACCTGGAAGATGGGCTGAAGGCTTTTGGCATGGGTCTGCGGGTCTACAAAAGACAACTGAGAAAAGCCATCCTTGTATTATTAAGCTTAAACTCCCTGCCTGGAACACAGAGCTCAGCTGGAAAGCTGGTAGGAGTTTGCAAGTCAAAAAAAAAAAAAACCCAACAAAAAAAACAACCAACCAACCAACCAAAAAAAAACAACAACAAAAAAAAAACAGCTGGAAAATGCTGCTGCAGTGTGAGTGTCCAGCACGGGCACGCAGGAGGGGAGAATCGTCAGCAGGAATATTCTGAGAGTATTCATGGAGTTAAACATGCTTTGCAATGTCAAAATACAGACGGGTGAGGAAAGGCTAAGCAGCTAACAGCTAGCTCGGTGGTCCTAAATGTGCAGTTGAGCTATAAAGAAGCGAAAGGCCAGTGTCCGTCACAGCTTGCCTGGGTGTCTGCGCGTGGCTGAGCCTGGCAGCGAGGCGGCGGCGTACAGCTGGCGCTGGGAGCGAGGAGCCGCTCGCTGACAGACAGCTAACGCTGAGGCAGCTCTGCCATTTGGGCCGGGCTCAGATGGATACCAACCTGTGAAAAGAGCTAAATTCGGAGAGAGAAAAGGGCGTCTGGATGCTTATCACCATCAGTTGCTCTGCAGAGGACAGGTGGGAATGGGGACTGATGAGGAAAAGTTAGTCTGCTTAGGTTTGAGCGCAAGATGTGGCTGAGCCATAGCATCCCAGCATCATGATCTGTTCAAGGGGTGACCCTGCCGCCCACATGTCACCCGTGTCCCTTTCTGCTCTGTGCAATGGGAGAGCCATGGGCCAACAGTTCGTAGGCTTTGACAGCTCCCTTAGCGGCTTGGTATTTTTTTCCTGAACGGTTGAGTCCGAGGTGCCACCCTGGATGTCAGGGAGTTAATTTGTGTGTGAGTGCAGAGGAACAACTAAGAATCTGCCAGCAACAGCTCCTGGCAGAGCTGAGACCAGAACTTCAGTGCCTGGAGTGAAGACCTGGAGTCCTCTGAGTCACCTGGGCCAGGATGACAGACTTGTGTCTCCTGTCCAGAAGCAACCCCTCCAGAGCCCACTCCTCAACCTGGTATTCCTCAGCACTGCCTTGCTGTTTCTAAAGCCAGTGCCTGTGCCTGTCTGTCCTCCTGTGCCCTCCCATCCAGGCTCTGCTTCATCCAGGTATGGTGCTGCAGCAGAGGAGGCTGAGAGTTTGCAAACCTGAGGGCTGAGCAGTGCTGGAAGGGTTTCCCATACCCTCTTCAAAACTAAATGTACTTGCATGTGTGGATTGCTTTCTCTAGTGGATGGAAGTGTCCTTAATAATAAGCGTGGGTTTTCCTACATAGAACCACCGCGGTGCTGTGTACCTCCAGGGTCTCCACGTCAGCCCTTAGCTGTGCCTCCAGTGACTGGCTTCCCGTGGCAGGTTAGAAAGCAAAGCCATGGACTTGTGACTGCCATGGCAGGGAGCACTAGTGCCCGTGCTGCCTCTGCGAGTGTGGGGCTGCAGACCCCCTCCCCAGGCCTGGCACTCCTCCAGCCCCCCCAGCACTGCGCGGGAGGCAGCACGGGCGCGTGTATTTGTCAGTTAAACATTTGCTCAGCTGGGCAGCTGAGAATGAGTGAATCCATGATTTTTGTCTCCTTTTTTTTGGCTAAAAGGTCAAATTTACATTGAATAAATTTGTGTTCCACCCAGTAGAAACAAATGTAACTGCTTGAGTGTGTGCAAGGGGCATTGCCTGCTAACTAGGGCGCTCAGAAGAGTGCTCACTTATGTCTGGAGGCAAGCGATTACTCTCAAGTATTGTTCTTTTTCGAGCGAGCCTTTGCCGGGAGAGCGGAGGAGGAGGCGGGTGCT
This sequence comes from Microhierax caerulescens, assembly GCA_035590215.1. Lineage (NCBI taxonomy): Eukaryota > Metazoa > Chordata > Aves > Falconiformes > Falconidae > Microhierax > Microhierax caerulescens. The sequence continues at coordinate 218,029 of JAVJGJ010000047.1, read as the reverse complement.
GCAGGCAGAGGGACGATGGCAGCGCAGCTGCTGCTGCAGCTTTTCCCTGGCTGTGGGGAGGCAGAGCCGGGGCTGCGCTGCTCCGAGGCCTCCCTTCTGCGTCAGGGAGGGCTGGAAGCCCGCAACCCTAAAATGCACTGGTTTGTAGAGCAAGTGGCTGAAACTGCTGGAGCTGAAGGAGGCTGGGAAGTGCTGAGCATCAGCAGCTTCTCCAAGCGAGGCCTGTGGGGCTTTTCTTTTTGACCTGCAGGCATATGAGGGGGAGCTGCAGGGGGATGCTAGAAGAGAGAGGGGTGTCGCAGCCGTGGGGAGGAGGGCCAGGGCAAGTGTGCAGACCCAGAAGCAGCTTGGT
>JAVJGJ010000047.1:194222-217642 GCA_035590215.1 Microhierax caerulescens | reverse complement strand
CTTTGTCACTCTGCAGCCTCTTCTCTCCCAGCAGTTCATCGGTCTGCAGCTTTCTCCCTGAGATCATCCTGCCCACCTCTGGGCATGGAAATTCTTCCCGGTCAGGGAGTGCAAAGCCCTTGTCTCTCCTGGAGAGCTGGGATGGAGATGGGGAAGGGATGGCTCTTGCCTCTCCCCTGGCCCACGTGTGTGCACACTTAGCAATTCTCTCCCGGCGGGCATCCCTCAGCGTTGCCCCCCTCCAAACATGGGCTTTTCTTGAGCTGAGTCTGTCTCCCTGCCCACACAGCACCTGACAGGCTGGAGCTGAATCAGAGCAATGCAAATTCCCGCTGGGGAGCTGGGCCCCGGCAAGCTTTAGAAGTCTTCTGCTGGGCATGGCTGGTGAATGACTGGGAACTGCATCTGTGGGGCCACGTTGCTGCCCCGTGCGACATGTATGAGTGCTGTGGGGCTGGCCACCAGGTCAGGGGCTTTCTGTGCTCATTTGGGTGGCTCTTCTGCCCCTTGGGCTTTGCCTGCCTGAAGCACAGCCCCGGGCAGCACTGGTTGTGAAGCCAGGGAGGAGGTGACCGGTCTTCGCATATGCCGAGCACAGCTACGCGATGGGTCAGACATCCCAGGTGCTTTATGACTTCTGTCAGGCCTCAGCCAGCAGGCAGCAGTGAGCTGCATACGCTCGTGTCATTTACCTCCACTCGCCTTACAGGAACGTTTGTCTGCCCTGTGCAGGGATGCTGTGGTTTGGAAAACAGCTAAACCCAGTGGTGCTTGCCAGTAAGGTCTAGTGCCGTGAGCTGTCCTCACACTGGGAGGCCCTTCCCTGAGCTGCCTGGGCTCACCCACTGAGCAGAGATGCCCAGTGATTTGTTTTCCTTGAACGATTTTCTTCTAGCCAAGCACACTGGATTGTCTCTGGGAGGAGTCGGTATGTGGAGGAGGCCAGCAGAAAAGGGGGAAGAGAAATGGGTCTGTCAGTCCTCAGCAGCTTTTAAGCATGCCCGTGTCCTTAGCCAGCTGAGAGGGGATGAGGAGAATTTCACTGCTCGTTAAAACAAGGATTCAGTCAGTGGTGGACCAAGGAGCATCTGGCATCTGCAGCAACGAACATGTTTGCATGTCCAGGGAGGTGAAGTTGTCCTGTGTATAATGTGGGGCCAGACTATGTCCTGGGTGGGGAAGAAAGAGTAAATCTCTCCTGGGCCCCTAAAGGCACTGGGACAGGGGATAAGTGCAAGTAAGTGTAGTAGGGGGAGAGGCAGATTCCACCACAGGATGTAAAGTGTGATCTTCTTCCATTCCTTCACCAGTACCTTTTATAAACTCCTCAAACTGTGTTTTCTCTTTGTGTAATTCCATAAGGGTTTTTCTGTTCTATCTTAATTTGTTCAAGTTAACGTGATTTCCAGGTAAATGAATAAAACCAAATCATTCTCTGCTCAAAGTTGTGGCAAATGTCTAAACCGTGGTGCTGAGGACACATTAGCTGTGTGCCCTTGTGGAAGCTGCATAGAGGAGTAGGAGAGCTGCTGTTGCAGGGCCAGAGGAGAAAAAAAAGTGTATTTTGGTGAGCAGGGAGCCTCTCTGACGTGCATCGGGATACTCTGTGCTGCTAGACACTGGTGGTGGCCGGCTGGAAACCCAGAGGCTTTTGAGAAGTTGGTGGCTGTGCATGTGGTCCAGGCAGGGTGTCCAGAGACCTGCCCCCTTTGGTGACAGTGCCTGTGGTAAGCAGTGAGCTGCGCAGGTGCAGCAGTCTTATCCCAGCACTGCTTCTGGCCCTGGAGCACGGAGAACGATGTGACATGCTGCAGGGCTTGTTTTGTCTTAGGCTTCCTCGCTATTGCTTTCACGCCTGTTTTACGCAGCCTCTGACTGCCAATGCCAGTTGCCCCCCCTCATCCCCAGAGCTCCCTGCGGGCCCTGGGCGCAGGGTATCGCGGTGCTGGGAGGCAGGTCTGAGAGTGGAAGCTGCACCCCGCTGGGTGTGCTGAGCTCCCTGCACCCCAAAGGTGAAATGAGTGACAGCAGACGTGTCCCCGGCATGTGCTGCACTGCATGTGCTGCTCTGCAGGGGCAGGGCCAGCCCCAGGGCAGCCTGCAAAGGGAAAACCTCCCAGAGGGCAACTCTCACCTGCTTAGTATTAATGTGGGTCCCAGCCCCTCTTTCCCAGTCCTTACACAGTGATTTATATTTGCTGCGTGCTGTTCTGTGGATAATACCCTTGCTGCACTTCAGTGACTTGTTTGTCGGGTTGATTGATTGCATGACAGCGTCTTGGAGTTCTTTTGAACCTGGAGATGCTGCAGATGCTCCTCTGTTGCTGACTTTTGAGAGAGGGGAAGCTGTTCGTGTGCTGGTGGTGGCCATTTCGCAGCACTGGCTGTTGTCTGAGAATTGGCATGTCACTCGGAGCTGATGGAGCTGAAATGGCAGCAGGGATAACCCCATTAAATGGGGGTTGCCTGGTTCTCGGTCACAGCGCTGTGCTGGGGAGCCATGGCTTGGGTCCTGGTTCTGCTGCTGCCTCCCAGGCGAACATGGACACATTTCTAAATATGTAAAGGGGCCCTGGAGGATAAAGATCTCCACTGTCCTCTACTGTGAGGATAAATTCCTAGGTGACTGTGAAAATTTCCAGCCCTGCTGAGAAGGGCCTTGGAAATACCTGGAAAGAACAATACATTTCCAAACTGTGAGCACTGCTTAACCTAAGCTGCTTTCCATGGTCTCTGCACTGCAATACCGTGGTTTTGGAGTCACTCTACCATTTGTCCTTCAAAGAGCACAGCAAGGAAAACAGTTTTTTTACCAATTCCAGCATTTATTCTGCTGGCACTGGTCTGTTCCACTTGGTTTAGATAGCATTTCTGTGCTCCATCTATCAGACCTCTGGGTGCCCTGGAATCAATCAGGAATTCCAGCCTTGTGCCTGCTAATTCCATGGCTGTGTGGCAGCCGAGAACTCTTCCAGCTGATGGATGGTGTGCATGGAGGTTTTACTCCATCTGACTGCCACTCCCCAAGCAGTACGGCGTTGTGTGCATGCCCAGCACAGGCGTCAGGGTGGGCACTTGCGCAGCCACACAAAACAAGACATGTTGAGTGTGCATGGGGATGTGCTCTCACTGCTACGGGACAGCATTGGGGTGTCACTGTGGGAGCTCTGGCTGTCAGAGGGGTGCTGGGTTGCCCGGGGCACTGCACAGACTCTGTGTGTGATGCTGCAATGCCAGGATGGGCCCTGCAGGGGTTTGATGGGCTCGGCAGGGTATGAGAAATCCGTGGCTCTCTCTGGTGGGAAGGCACTGAGGAGCAGATGTGCTCTGACAAAACTAGCTTGCATCCATCCACAAGATGCTGGCCATGATGGCAGAGGAGTGATATACAGCTGGGTCCATCTCCCAGCCTTGTAGAAGCTCGGGACAGTGGCTGGACTCAAAATAGCTCCAAGGTCTGCACGGCCTCCACAGCTGCCCACAGCCGTCTTCTGATAGCCCTGCACGGCTGGCTGGTGGTGACTGCCCTGGCACGCCTTGGAGAAGCTTTCCTGCATCTGTAAACAAATCTGGATCTGAAGGTAAGCGTGCCAAAGTGACAGGTTTACCCTTCTGAGGCGCTTTCATTTTTCAGGTTTGACTTGACTTGTCAGGCAGCTCCTCAGATTGTAACCTGAAAGGGTATTGTAGGAGATGCTGTACTCTGGGTGACATTTTTAATCTTTCATCTCTTCCAGCTAATGCATTTCGCTGATCAGTTTGCCAGGCAGAGCGACCTCGCTGGCGATGCCAGGTCTGAGTTCCTCTTCCATCTGCCTCTCATTCTGCACGCGCCGCCACACGGCTTAACAATTGTGTTTTTCATGAATAATTTGTTCTCTCCACATCAGGCAGTCTGTGTCACTCTGCAGCCGCCGGCTTTGCAGAGGGAAACAGCCGAGTGAATGGAAGAGCCGGCAACGCCGGCCCTTGGTGAGCCTGCCCTGTGCCTTCCTGCACTCAAAACAGGGGCTTATTAATTTCTTCTTCAAAGCAGCGTCCTTTGCTTCATGCATGCACACCATGTGCATCTCCCTTTTGGCTGCGCTCTCAAGGAGTGACGTTTCAGTGTTAGCATGTGGGCTGGGCGTTGTGCCCTGTCCCAGGGGAGTGCCTGGCACCTTTTGCTGCTTGCCGTGATGCATCTCTTGTGGTGGTGCATTGGAGGGTAGCGAGGGACCGAAACAGCCCTTGCCCTTGCTGTGCTGGCCTGGGAGCTTGCTCTCTGGTTATCCCCCGGGTCCCAAGGCTGACACAAGTTCCATTTGAAGAACAGCACCCACCCTGATGCCTGTGGGGTGAGCATTTTGCAGTGGGTGCTCAGCTGGGGCTCTCCCAGGTGCGGCTTTCCTTGGAGACGTTTCTTCCAGCTACAAGTGAATCCCATTGCTGTGGTCCCACCAGCTGCTGCCTGCACGGCTTTCCCAGAGATCAGCTGCATCCCAAGGCATCCGAAGGAGCTGGTTCAGCCCTCATACTTCAGTAGAGCAGATAACAGCTTTGATGAACTGTGTTATTTGCCCCGGGAAATTTTCATTAGAGCTCTGCTGTTGACCGAATTGCACAGGATTTGGGTGTTGGATTTGCTCCTTGCGGTCCTCAGAGCAGCATCCTGGTCACAGCAGAAATCAGTTCAGATTCCCATGCCTGCTCACAAAGCCCCCCTGCCAGGATAACGCAGGAGGTCAGGCAGGGGGCTGACAGGGCTGTGGGGGGATGCCTGGGCCCCTGGGTGCTGGGGTACCCATGTTGGGCACAGGGCTATCTTGGAGGGACATGGTGCTTGCCAATCTCTTCCTCAGGAGACCGGTGTGGGGTTGCTTCTCCCTGTATTTTCTGACTTTTCACCCATCTTGTTCCAACATGTCATCACAGCTGGCCTTTAAGGATGTTCTTCCTTCCAGAATTACTGGAATTAGCCCGTTAAAGCTACTCCCTTTAAAAAAGAGGTGTGGGAGATCCACGAGTCTTCCTCTGGAGCAGCAGTGCCTGCAGGCAGGCTCCGTTCACGGGAGCCCTGCCCTGTCCCAGCATTGCCTGCTGTGCTGCGGCGCTGACCCAAAGTCTGTGAAAATCGAGGTTCAGGTTTCCCATGGACCTTCGGGGCTTTCCGATGGGCTCTAGCTCATTTGTGTAGCATATGGGACTGGCCATATCTGATATTATATTTTATAGGCAGGGAAACTGGGGTCTAGAGTGGCTGAGTCAGGATATGGATCCAGCCACATGGGAACTCGGTGCCCATCGCAGGAGAGGGCCAGAGGGAAAGGTGCAGCAGCCCAACGATTAGATGGAAAGGGCCACACATTCACAGCTGGAGGACTGAGGTTCCCTTCAGAGTTTTTAATGGCTTGGAACCAACACCTTTGGCCTGAAAGCCTTACGTTTGTCTTTTCGATGACCCTTAGGTGCTGTGGTTGCACGGACGGTTTGGAAGCTCAAAGGCAGACCAGTGCTGTCGGATGCTTCTTGGATAACAGCCCATGGGCTGTCGTTTCTGTTGGCTTGTGATACTCAGTGCATGTTTTCAAATATCAACTGGAGTTGTTTGCAAATGCCTAGTAAATCCCAAAATAGCCCCAATTTGCTGAATTTTGTGAATAGCATTCAACCCACTCCAGTTACAATAGGCAGCCTGCCTCCATGCCTCGCTGGAGCTTTGCAGAGGTACAATAGTGAGAGGGGCAACGAGTGAGGCTGGGCGAGCAAATGTTATTCTTCCAGCCTGCTGCACAAACAAAGGATGCTATTTGTTTTGCTGGCTTCTAAAGAGTCTTATTTGTATCGGCTCCGATTCTTTAGCTGCATTCCTCATTTTTCTTTTGTGGCTTTCCTGTCTTTGGGGATTCATGTTCCTGATGAAACATGGTCCCTTTCGATTGGTGCTGTGGAGCTGGACGACTGGTGCTGGGATGTGAATCACCTCTGATCACCTCTCCTTTGTGTGTGGGTGGTATGTGGGGATGTCTATCTGAGAGCATCCCTTCTGCTAACCCGCAGTGGCGTGTCCTCAGTTCCCTGGGCTCCCTGGAAAGCCTGGCAGACCGGGGGCTGCCTTCCGCTCCCGCCCCAAGCTCCTCTTGCTCTGCTGTTTACAAGCTGGAAAGTTTATCTGTGGGATTTCTTTCTGGAGTCCAGCAATGCGATGCTGATGAGGAGTGACAGGAAGGTCACAGCACGGGGGAGGAGGGTGAGGAACGTGCCCGGGCTCAGCTCTGCCTCACCAGCCCCGCTCTGTCTCTGCCCAGCACAGCCTTGCGGGGCAGCGGGGATGTCCTTACTTGCCCTTGGGGCTGCTGGAGGTAACAGCCTTCCCTTTCCCTGGGAGGTCTGCTTCGTGTGAAATGGCACTTTATGGCTCTTTAAGGTCCTTTATTTAGTCATTATTTGTGTTTTATTTCCCATCCTGCTTCTGAGGCATGGGTGTCTGTGAGGAGCCTGAGCGAGCTGCTGGGGACAGGCAGGTGCGGATAACTCTGGTTCCTCTCCCCAGGTGGGGTGATTTCCCCATCCCACCACCCAGCCCATGGGTCCCGTGCTTTCCTTTCTATAACAGCTGTTGCCGAGTGCTCCTCCTGGTACTTGCTCTGGAAGAAGCAGCTTTGCCTGAGGGGGGGAAGGGAGGTGAAGCTGCTCACAAGCCATCGGGCTCAGCAGAGCCAAGAGGCTGCCAAGCCCCAAACCCTGATGTAAGCGTGGAAGTCGTACACAAGTGCGATGGGATGGGTCTTGCTCTGGGGGTCAGGCAGAGGTGGGACCCCTCACAAAGCCACAGGGTGCTCAGGCTTTATTTATTTATTATGGGAGGGGAGTGCCGGGTGCTGTGCTCCCTCTCTCCAGCACTGTCTGAAGCCTCAAACTGCTTCAGAGTGGGTTTGGAAAGGGTAAAATTTGTTAGCATCCTCAAAATAAAAACAAAACCACTGCTGTCTCTTCAGGTTTGCCCTAGGGTGATGGACTGCTGGTCCACACCAAGCTGTTGCCGCCTGGCAGAGACCTCTCTCCAAGGCTGGCTGCAGTAATTGCAGGGCATGGAGCTCACCATTCGTATCTGAGCTTGGCATCTATATCTAATCTGAAAATAAGTCACTATATATTTCATTAAACCAGCTGCTGCTGCTTTTATTTGCTTATTTTGAATGATGCTCTCTTCTGTTGAAAAGCAATTTGTTTTAGAAAAATGGTCTCTCTGCTAGCAGCCCGTGCCCTGCATGGCCCGTCCGGCCCCAGCCCTCCCTCTGTGGCTGCCTCTCAGCAGCAGGGCTAAGCCACCATCCACCCACACTGCAGGAGATGGGACGGGAGGAGGTAGCCCCGTGGGTGATGTCCTGTCCTGGGACACATATCTGCATGTCTTGGCTGTGCAATGGCCCTGTGACCTTGAACAAATCACCCGCAAGTGGTTCGGTCTCTCCATTCCCTATCTGTAACGGAGAGATGCAGCAGCAAGTTTGGAGGTCCCTGGGTTGCCATGAGTACCTGTGGGTAGGTGGGCTGTCAAGAGTCGCCCATAATTTGGCCAAGAGGAGGCGAGTGGGCTGGCTTCACTACTTTTCCTGCTGGAAAGCTGCCTGAAGTAATTGCCTGGCCTGCTGTGCTCAGTTTAGCTAGGTCTCTTTGGTTGTGACATAGCCTCAAACCAACAGCAAATGAAACCTCTTAACGTTCTGGATATAGCCCTGCCCCACCTCGCTGCATTCTGGAGTTGCAGGAATCGTATTTTAAAGCCTTGTGTCACAGCTGTGAGTGGTAGCAATGTACTTTCCTTGTGAAGTGGAATTTGAGATTCTCAGGTCACCTCACAGCCCAGGAGGGGTTGCAGGTTTGCAGAGCAACGTCCCCTGCCCCAGGGAGGGAGAAGGAATGCCACCAGCTCGGATGGGCCAGGAAGAAACCTCCTACAGCCAAAACCTCACACACTGGTTACGTGTGTATCTGTTAACATATGGCAATTAGGAAACTTATTTCCAGCCCACTGTTTGCCGTGACAGATTCCTGAACCCCAGCCAGCGCTTCACGGGAGGAGCTGTCATGGAAGAGGAAATAACGGGAATCTCGGGCTTTTTATAGCTCTACCCATTCTCTCTCAATTGCCTGTGGGGAGCCTGATGTCCCTGGCACCGTGCGTGATGGGAGCGCACCGCAGCGTTGGTGGCCAGAGGGGGACCTGGCTCCAGGGGAAGGTGGGAGCCGGTGTTAGTGCTGCGTGGTGAGCCACAACGCTGGAGCAAGCTGGTCGCCCACCCATCCGAAAGCTGCATGTGCCAGGATGATGCTCTCTGCTGGAGGGCACTTCCCCATCCTTGCAGCCAGCAGCTGCCTGACTGCTGGCTGCCTGTGAGGGGAGCAGGTATTTGGGAATTTTTAGGAGTTGGTGGTGATTTTGATGCCTCAGCTGTTTGGCAGTTCAGCTGGAAATACTACAAGCGTGCCCAGTTCTCAGGCTGAAGTAGAGCTGTGCTGGGCACGTGAATCCAGGTTCTGAACCACTCAGTTGCCCAGAACTATCTAGAAAAATCTCAGCATTGCCCCCAAGTGAGCAACAGAGAGACTGAAAATATTTATTGTGTGTTTTCACTTCGAGGCTTTAGGACTGTCCTAGCTGGCGGTGAACCACACAATCAGGAGAGGAAGAGAAATCCTTCTCCTGGATCCCAAACTGAGTCTGTCTCTCCCCATTCTCACCGTCCTCTTGTCTGGGTTATTAGTTTCTTGGATACCCCTGTCTTTTTTAAAACTAGTTCCTCCTTTAACCTTCTGCTGCCCAGGCAGGGCTGGGCTGGAAATGGGCAGCACAAGGGCCAGGAGTGTGGCAGGAAAACATGAGCAGTGGTGATGGGAACAGGCCAGTGAGCCAGGGCTGGGACCTGCCGCTGGATGAGCTGAGCAGCACGGAAACACACATACAGGAAGTGGCAGTGTGGGAATTTATTTTTTTTTAATGGAATTTAGGGGTGTTTTTTACAATAATTTAATTTGCTCCAAGAGCAAAGGGTGGGCAGTGAGGAGGTAAGGAAGCAGATCTCAGACTGATGACAGGAATTGGTTTTGGTGGTGGCTGTTACTTGGGTGGCACAGCAGTGGCTGCAGAGGTGCTGCAGCTCAGGCCAAAAGCATCGTCAGGTTTGCAGGGATGATGGGCTGCTGTGGATCACAGGTGTCCACGGAGCCACGTGTGGGAGGAAGGAGCTGTTGTTGGAGGCCAGCAGGTCTCCTGGGGCAGATCTAGAGCTCAGGGCTGCAGGCGGTATCTCACATGAGACCTTCCCTGCACTAGATGCAGCCTCCTAGACTGGGCTTGCTGCTGCTAATCTTCCCTGGGGACGTCAATGGTCCCTGCCGTTTTGGGAGGGGAGAACCCAATCTGATATCCCTGCGCTATTCCTGCCTCCCCTTGCACCCCGAGATAGGGTGCTGTTGATGTGAGGGAAAAACTGGTCAAAGCACGCGGTCAGAAAGCTCTTGGCCCGGCTGTCTCTTCTGCTTCTTTCCACAGCTTTTCTGTGCACCTCAAGGTCATCAGGCTGTTGTTTTCCACAAATTGCATTTTCCATTCCCCCTCTTGCTCTCGTGTTCAGCCAAGTCCAGCTGCTGCACAGCTGCCATGATTAAAGCATCCAGGCTCTCACTGCAATGGCAGAATACCTCCAAGTGTTGTTTTCCTTAATGCGCTCAGCCTTGTCACGCTGCAGGAGGCCGACTGCCCCTCCAGCTTCAGGTGGGCACCTGTTAAACACCACCTTGTCGCAAACACACCAGCTAACAAGCCCTTTCTCGAGGGCATCTCCCCCCTTCCCCACATCTGGTTGCACTCCTGTGAGTGAAACCTCCGGAGTGGAAGCGCACACCGTGTGGTCTGCCCTCAATTAAAGTGCATTTGCCTGTTGGTATTTCAGAGATGGAAATGACCGCAATCCAGAGCGTTTAAATTAGGAGTGACGGTATAGGAACGTGCTGTCATGCTGGTTACCAAGGGCTCTTTCAGCATGATGCTGAGATTCAGGGATGCCAGTTAAAGAGCATCCCTCTTTCATCCTGACTTTATGTGGTGAGGGCACAGAGAAGAGCAGGCTTTACTTGGCAGAAAGGCGAAGGGGAGGAAATTGTGGGGGCTGTATCTATTGCTGTTAACTGTCAGTATGGGATAAAAGACCAGCTGGATTCATAAACTGTGTGTAACCCACCTTGGGGACAAGAGAAATCTTGGCTGCAGTTCAGGAGGGTGTTTTCTTCAGGAGTTCTTTGGCATGGCCAGAGCTTGCGAGACCAGAGTGCTGCTGCTGCTGCTGCTGCTGCTGCTGTTGTTCGAAAGGGTGATGAGACGTGGCCTCTGCAGCTCTGCTCTGTTTTCTGGGGGTCCTTGGGAAGCTGCACCCCACCGCACCAGCCCTGCAACACCGCAGTGGGGTTTGCGGGATGCCAGCCCGTGCAAAACTCTCCGCAGCCTCCTGAATGGAAGAACCCATGGTTTATAAAAGCAAAATAAACTGTCATTAATTGTTCAGGTCTCCATGACTCAAGCATAAATGACGCAGTGACATCTGTGTGAGCCAGCAGCCAGCTTTCACAAGGGGAAGGAGCAGCAGCAGTGTTTTGGGAGGGAGCTGCTGCCAGATTCGGCTCATCCCTGTTGCTGGGGAAGCCCCGCAGCCCCCTGAATGGTCCCCAAGCACAGCAGGGGGGTGGGGGGGTGGTGTGTGTGTGGGGGGTGTTACCAATAGCCCTGGGCTGCCCTGCTGCAACCCACAGCGAAGCAACTGCTCCAAGAGCTCCTCCACATTTCTCTCTGCGGCTGTGGTAAAACAAATTAATAGTAATGGTAATAATAAATACCAGCCGAGCCATGCTACAACATATGACATAAATCTCAGTGCCCTTGCTGGGCCGAAACTGCTGGTGCGAAGGTTGGAAGCAGCCCCTGACAATGCAGGTTGTCACTAGTGATGCAGAAATGGGGTGGTTTAGCTTCATATCCTCATTGTCTCCACTGGGATTTTAATCAGAGGGCTGAGTGTCCCCCTTCCCACACCGGGGTGACGGGGCTGACTCGAGTGGTTTCGGGGAGCAGCACCCGGAGAAGGGGGCAGCATGCGTTGTGCTCGGCATCCCAGCAGCACAAATTCACTGTACCTGTTGGCAGATTTCCTCCCAGTAGCCTGCAGTCCCTTTGCTCCTCAGTACTTTTCTTTGATTTCCTACAAAGATTCCTTGGTCCTTGTCCCAGTTTTCATTATTAAATGGGTGTTTTTCTATCGAGTGCTTTATTTTTGGGACTGTGGCATGCACGCTATTGCTCTACCGGTGCTTTTAGGGGGAAGAATCAGGGTGAAGGGGGGCAACATTTCCTCATCAACCTGTTTTTTCCCTTCTGTATCGGTGAGCCTCTGGCAAGGATGGTGCTGGAGAGCCGTTCTGGGAGGGCACTCTGGGGGCAGCTGGGCAGCCTTTGCCTCCTGTGCTCAACCCTGTGTGCGTGCACGCGCTTGTGCGTGCTGCCTGCTGCACGCTCCCACAGCTGAGCGTGTTCCTGAAAGGCTCAGCTGCTTAAGAGCAGCTGCTCCTGAGGTCACAGTTGTTCTTCATGCAAGAGCAAGCCCTGATCCCCTGCTAGAAAAGGTATTTAGTGGCAACCGGTTTTGCCCAAAGCCTTATTTGTGCGACCTGTGCCTGGAGACACCAAGAGAGGGCCGCTGTTTTGCCTGTCTGCCTGAACGCCATCGGAGGGGATTTTGCAGAGTCCCCCAAGGATTTTGCTAAGTACTGCTCTTCCCAATAATTTTCGAAATGCCATTTGTACTCCAAGTAGGGTTTTATTGCAAGCATTAACAACACAAAGAGTGTACTGTGGCTCACTCTTCAGTTAACTACAAGGAACTGTTCTGGTTTGAAAGTCAATTTCCTTCTTTTATGCTATAGTCGACCATATTTCTTAACGAGATCTGCTTTTGCAAGGGAAACGGTGCTGGGGACAACCACGCTGATCTGCACCGAGTCTCCTCAGAGCCTGTTTCTCTCCACGGCACCCCAGGTTGCCACGCTGAGAGGGGCGAGTGGGGCAAGAAAGATGAGTTATTGATTATGAGCGTTGATTAGTAGTGGGTGTCTTTAGTGGGGTGGATTTTGGCTAAGAACTGCCCTGAGCCTCACCAGCTTTTCAGCCAGGCGCAGAGCAGGCGTCGCTGACGTTGTCCTTGCTGACCTGAGCTGCACCTATCCTGTCGATGTACAGGTGGAAGGCTCTGCAGCTGGTGGCTCTTCCCCCAGATCCTGGCTCCAGCATGTTACAAGCCTCATCTGTGATTAGTATTGTACTATCTTATTTTTGTTAAAAGTAACAAAAATTGAAGCCCAGTCCCTGTTCCGCGATGTGAGTAGCATTTAAAGTTGATGATGATTGCAGTTCTTTTAGCCTCTTTTGTTGCACAGGGTGGTTTAGTATGTTTACCCACAGTATTTTTGGCATGTGGGTTTCACAATTTGTTTAGCAATGTCAATACCATCTGGAGCATCATCTATTTAAAGTACATTAGAGAGATGAGGAACAACCTATCATATTTTTCCATAGGGTGCATCAAGATTGGAAATGAGAGTCATTGAGAAAGGTTTAATGGGAAAGAGATGTTCATTGTGCTGCACGCTTGTCTCTTATCATGAGCAGTTACAACTCCGGTGCCATTCCTCCGCCGCTTTTCCTGATTGTATTGTGCCACTGTATGGTATCTGCCTTGAAAGGCAAACGGAGCTGAGAGGTAGGACGAAGGGACAGTGCCTTTAACTTCGCGCCGTCAATCGAGTAGGAGGGCTTGCGGGGTGCTGTCAGCAGAGAGGACATCGGACGGGGCCACACGGGCGGTCTGTTCCTCCACTGCTCGTGGCGGTTAATGGATGCAGTGTAGGGATTCGATCCCAGTTTCCATGGTTTTGGGGTGCTGTGAGCCAGAGCTTCTTCTGAACAGCCTTGTTGGCAGCTGTGGACCTGACAGGGGAAGGGGTGCGCTGCTGTGTCACTCAGACATGGGCCAGCCCAGCGTGTACACCGAGCCCTGGCTGACAGTGAACTCCAGCTGCTGAAAGCTCTGGCCCTGCTCTGTTGTGGACCCCCTTTGCTTTGAGTAGCACTGGGGTTCAGCCCTTGCTCAGAGGCACCTACAGAGCTCAAGGGACGGTGTGGATTTTGCGGTGGGACGGCCATCTTTGCCAGCAGCGCTAGGGATGCAGGGAGGGTCTCGGCGATGCTAACTTCAGAGATCCTAGAAATCCTTGGAAATACCGTCTCTGTCCAACACTGGCACGCTGCCTCTGATAGCCCCACAGACACACGGGGCTCTGTGAGCCTGCTGGTCTGGCTTTCTTCTCCTGGTGCCGAGACCACATTTGGCAGCAGTTAGCGTAGCCGTGCTTTCAATTAATTCATGTTTTCTGATCAGCGTAATAGCACCAGCAGGACAGGCGGCTCCAGCCACAGCCCGTGCGGGGATGGCAGCTCCAGAGGGGACAGGACGCAGCGCTCTGCTTGGCTTTGACAGCAGTTTGGCATCACTGACAGTTTGGTGATGGCTGTAATTCCACCCTGTGAACTCTTGCAAGGGTGCTGGAGGAGGCTTAACGCACACGTGCTATTACTGACAGTGACTCATTCACGAGTGTGAACCCTCCTTGCTGCACGCTCCCAATCCCATTAACCTGGGGGGATTTGCAGGGGTTGGTGGGGTACAAAGGCAGCTTGCGTCCTCGCAAGAGGTGAGCTGAGGACAGTGATGTGGGATTGCTCATAGGCTGTCTTCAAAAGCTGGAGATAATTATTTGACACCTGTGCAGTATTGAACCCGGGCGAATCCTGGCTGGAGGGGTCCCTGTGCTGAGCTGGCCCCTTGGGCGCCCAGCCCCAGCTCAGTGAGATGTGGTCCCTCTACCATCCCCATCACCTCTCTGCTGCTTGCAGTTCATAAACCGCTACACTGCTAAAGGGCACTTTCCTGCTCTGCATCAAATGAGAGTAATTGAATTTCCCTTTCCCTTCGGTATTTAACATTATTTTCAGGTCGTGTTGTCATTAACAAGAGCCTGGCTGTGGTTTGCATAAGGATATTTATAGGCCTTTATGCAGATGAGAAGTGTCGTCTCCCCGCATCATGTGCCTGGCTTGCACGAATAAATTTCACATTGTTACTTTGAACTGGGTCACCAGAAACTTCAAAAAAATATTCCTCTGATCATTTTGATACAGGTTACTTAACAAGGGAGATAAACTAGTACTTTAACACCATTGTAGAGAGAAATGGATTTGCAGAGCCCAAGGCGGTGTCAGGGTGGTGGAAGCTGTTCTGATACATGCTCTTCAAAGCTTCCTATGTTTTGCCAGCCTTAGCATTTTTAATCATTTTGCTGGCTGGCATTCATCTGGTAAGAGTATCAAAGTGCTCCTGCAAGCAGGCGAGTGTTTTACCACAACCATTAGTACAATCCTGTGCTTGTCAACCTCTTCCCCTTGAGGAGGTTGCAAGGAAAATTCCTTGGAGTTTTAAGTGACGAGGGGTTTTGCTGTGTTGTAGAGGACAGGAGGTAATTAGTTCTTGCTGCTGGATTCGGGGATGTCAGGTTTGTTTATTAAAGGAACGTGGGTTAAACCTCACAGCTTCAACCTCCGCTGCCCAAGGTGCCTAGCAAGGCGGGAGAAGGTGCCGGTGACCCGTGGGAAACCTCCCAGCTCCTTCTGCCGCCAAAGCTGACATCCCTGTACAGGGAGAAGTGTGCATTAGCTCTTGCAGTGCCCACAGAAATGCTCCCCTGCATCCCTGCACTCAGATAAATACCTGCCCTTAGGCGGCCAATTGAGATTGAGATCCAGGTAATAATTAAAATAATTGTGTTGAGCTTAAACAGAATGGTGATCCACCAAAATCCTGGCGTGCCAGCTGCACATTCATCACCTCACAGCCCGAGGTTCCCCTCATTTATTTCAGTGCTGGCAGAGTGAGACAAACCCTTGGGACTGGAGCCTGAACGCTTGCCAGAGCGGGGGGACCGGGAGCCAGTGCTGCTGCCCCTGCACTGGGCTGTGGCTGGCTCTGCTGCTGGAGGAGGACACCTGGTCTCCAGCCTCATCTGCTCCTCTCCCACAGCTAAAAAAATTACCCAAATCAAACATATAGAGCCTCTCTAGACTGTTGCTGTGCCTCGGCTGGTTTTATTTTTGTTTTCATTTTTTAATGTCTTCCTGAGAGAGATGTTCAGATGAAGTCATTGAAATCCTAAATTTCAGCCTTTTTACACAACTTAAGAAGGAAAAAATGACAAAATTTCAAAGTATAGCTGTGAAGTTGTGATGCGGTACCAGATACAAAGCCCATCCTAAAGGAAGTATGCAGGTGCAGTAGAGAAGGCGCAGGAGTACTAGGAGAGGGGAGGATTGCTTTCCCCAGAGGAAGAAGATGGACAATGTCTGTGGGGTTTAGATGAGTCACCTCGTCACCCAAGGGAACAGGAGCAGATCAGTGAATTAACTCTTGGACTCCCAAGTCCCATCATTTTAATGAGAAGACCATCCTGCTAGAATGTGGTCCCCGGTCACGGGCAGAGCTGGTGACGGCGCAGTTGTTTTTAGGAAGCTGTTTCACCCCATGGGTTAGCTTTGGACACAGTGCTGTTATCTAGGACAGGGGCTTCTTGCCTGGGATAGGGCAATAAATCATAGTTAACTTTAGATTAATCATTTCTATGTATCGCCATGTAAAGATGGCACAGATTTCCCCACTGAGTTTATCATGTTGTACTGACTCTGTGAAGAGAATATTTTCCTATCAAGGAAGCTAAATAGTTCATCTATGCTCCTGACTGTCCTAATACGTTTGAGAAGTCTTTAAAAAGCCCAGGAGAAATAATTCCAGATTATTGAAAGCAATTTGTCTTGTAGATGACGAACTTGCCTGCATTTAACTGTGTCTTTATATTTTGGGTGTCTGATTTCTCGGAATGCAATTGTAAGATCCTGTACTCATCCTGCCTGCTCGGAGCTCCCTGCCTGCCGCGGTGGCTTTCGTGCTGCCAGCCGCGCTGAATGATGAGCCGACACAGAGGAGGTAGTGCCTGCGTGCGAAACGCCTCTGTCCCTGCCCCAGGAAGAGAAGGGGAGTGCAATTGCATGGCTTGAGTGCCAGTCTGCTCTCTGCAGCTGGGCACTGGCTTGCTGGTGGGATGCACTTACACCCAAGACCACTCGGCCCCTGGATGGGGAGGGGGCAAAGCCCAAGCCCACCGTGCTGTGCTGGCACGGAGGCGTGCGCACCACCATTGTTCCACTGGAAGGAACATGATTTCTGGGGTCAGCTCTGACCTAGCCGTGAAAGACCTCAGGCAGCAGGGCCACTGCCACTTGTCCATCTGTCCTGCAGAGGAGGATTTGTCACCCTTCCCCATGGACACAAGCAAGGCAGTAGCCATCGCCATGCCCAGGTCCAGAACCTGCCCAGCTCCAGCCTCCCTGGGCATGGCATGGAGCTGTTTCCTCTGTCCCGAGAGGAGCTACTGAATTTATCAGGAGAAGCTCCTTCCCCCAGTAGTGAGCTGGCATGTGGGCTGTCCCTGCAGGTCCTGGGTGCAGGACCAGCCCTGCTCCCTGTGCTCTCCAAGGGGAGGTGGGCTCAACTCCTGACTTGTGCTGTACAAGAAAGTGCAGGTGTTTTTGCTTAAAACAAGGTGCAGTGGGTGTTTCTGCGGTGTCAATCAAACAATGGCATTTTCCCAGGGTGAAGCTTGCTGAGATGGCACTGGTGAGCAGCAGCCTCATACAGGAGGGTTATTTCTGCCTGGTTATAAGCAGCTACCAAGAATTAGTCTTATATATCCAGGACAGTACAGTGTGGGCAGCAAAAGTAAAACTTGGAGCTGCAGGCAAATAATTAGGACTCTTGCCTGGGGACCCACAGCAGAGAGAATGGAATCAGCTGATCTGAGTCCTGAGCGTCTGAGGTTCAGCATCCTGGTCCGTGAGGTTCAGCATCCTGGTCCGTGAGGTTCAGCATCTTGGCCTGAGGTTCAGCATCCTGGTCCGAAGTCCAGCGTCTTGGTCTGAGGCTCAGCATCTTGGTCCGAGGTTCAGCATCTGGGTGCAGACTCCTCTTTTGGTGGTGCCTGTGGCTCAGAGGGGAGGCTCTGTGGAGCTGTACCCGATTCCTCAACAGGGCTGTGCCCTTGCAGGCTCACACCCGTCACAGCTCAGCCAGCATCTATGGCAGGTAGGGGCTTGCACTTCGAGGACAGATAAAGACTGGCAAAGGGTCTGAGATGTTCTAGTGGGGAAGGTCCCTCTCAAAAATAAATCTGGGAACATGCTCAGAGAGTTAGTATCTGCTGTCTTAAGAAAAAAAAAGAAGAAAAATAAAGAGGGCTTGCTTCTTCTCCCCAGCAGACTTTAATGAAGGCTCCTACAGAGTGTGGCTTAATCGCTGTGAAATTATCACTTCATCTGTGTGATACATCTCTGTGTCTGTATCAGATCCCTCTGAGCGGTTCGGCTGTCATGTCAGCTCCGCCACGCTGCCGGGAGTGACTCGCCCGGCCCCCTCCCTGCTTCTCCCTCGCGCTTAAGATAACATGGAGGGAATTTTTCAACAGACATAAGATGGTAATCCATAAAGATGGATTTGCATTAGTCTAACAAAGGCTTGAGATGCTGACAAATGAAGGCCTTGCCTATGCGAGGACTGGCTGCACTGGCGGTAGAGCACGTGTCTCCACGGGGATGCTCTCCCAACACAAAGTGTGGGGTACCAGCAGAACTGGGAAGGGCTACCCATGTCCTCCTGCAGCGAGGGCTTGCCCTGCTTTACTGCCAGCAAACAGGGCTTTGCTCCCAGGCTCTTGGTTAGTTCCGTGGTACTTGGCACAGGAACACAGCATGCAAATCCTACAGAGTGGCAGGGTGGGCTGGAAATAGGATAGAGTTCTGCCCTGTGTCTGAACCACTTTGCTATAGTCACTGTAGTGTTATTTTTTAATTCTTCTTGGCTGCATGCAGCTATACATCTCCTGTTCAGAATAATCCTATTTGTGTTGCAATAACAATAGAATTACTGCAGCAAGCATCAAAGCCTGTGTAGGTCGTAAGCATTTTGTTTCATAATCTCAGCGTGGTGATGATGATGATGACCTTTTGCTGTCTGCATTTCCGTGTACCTGTGTCTCGTTCTTATTAAATATCCTTGCATTGAAATCTCTTGCTAATCTAATCTCCCCATGTGGCTGCTATATAATTATCTCATTTCATAAAATATTGCATCTGTCATTCTCCCCCCCACACTTTTGGAGCAGAGGGAGGGTGAGGGAGAGAGGGGAGCAAAGAAGCTGCTGGAGGAGGCAGCAGTAATCCCACTTAAGTCACAATTTGTACAGTATTGGTTTGTAATTGCTGCTGCGTGTGCCACCTCCAAAGGATGATGCTCCCATCACTGCAGGAGGCCAGGAAGGGTGGCCTCAAGCAGGAAACGTGTGCACTGGGGTTTTTTTGCTTGTTTGGGGGGATTTAATAGATTTTCAGCTTGCTTTATTCCCACTGTGGTTGCTGCCCTTTTAAGCTCTGTTTCCATGTACAAAGATGGAGAGCAGAATTGTTCCATGCTGACCTTCCTCTCCGGTGCAGGGCTGGGTGCAGCCAGCACTACTTTCAGCCCCTAAACCCAGGAGACTGCTCCCTCAAGTGCCTTTCAAACTCCTCCTGCTCTGCAAAAGCCTCTCTTGTGCTGGAACCAAGAAGCTCCCGTGCTGCTCTGGGTTGAAACAAAGGTGGTTGCTGGCCCAGTGCTGGAGATGGGCAGCAGCAGCCCAGGACCCAGAGCCCCTCTCTGGGCAGTCATCTCTGCAAGGTCCAAAGTCTGCAGGGCCCTTCCACATGGAGCCACCCACAAATCAGCAACTTGAAATAAATGAACATACAGCCGTTGTCTTCGTTGGTAATACCACAAAGCTTTGGGGAACCAAGAGCCACAGGGCTCTGTTCTTGTAATGTGTTCTCAGGGAAGGACCAGAGCACATCTGCTCCAGCAAGTCCTTTCTAGGAATAGCAAGTTTAATTAATTATCCTGTTTTCTTTTCTTAAACTATTTATATTCTTTTTTCCCCTCAAGGGATAATGCATTGCTGCCTTTTAAATAAGTACTGCAGTTGTAAACTCCTGCCATACTTCTATCTGGGAGCACATCTGTCTTCTGGCTTGGAGCACATCTGCCTGTGCCTCCCAACCCATCGTTGCCACGTTCTGGCGCAGTGGGAAAATCTGTATTTCGGAAGGGAATCACGTGGCTACTTCCAGGCTGCAGAAGGTGTCACATGCAGAGCCCTTTATCTTCTAAACCCCCTTATCTTTTAATTCTGAGACATTTTTGTTTGACAGTTCATAAATTAAAAATGTTTTTTAGGTGACTTTTTGCTCCGGTTTCGTATGTATTTCATGTTAAGATGTTCCAGGCATTTGAGTTCTGGGAAGAATTATGCAAAACGAGAAGCTCCGGTTTTATATTCTTATGGGACACACTTGGCATGCTGCAAACCATGACGCTACAATCAGTGACTGTGCATTTTAAAAATACCGAGCTCTTTATAGAGCTGTGAAATCTTCCTGTAGCCCAAGCGTCGCCCTGAAATTCAACGCATCAGATGTGTTGATGTGTGGCACTCCGCTCTGAACTTCAGTGGAGTTCATGTGCTGACCCTGACCTCGTGCTGCACTCTGGTGGCTAAGGGCAATTGTGATGCTGTAGCAATCTCTAAGGATGGGGTAATACCTTGAGTACTGGCTAAGGACACTTGCACCAGACTTCACAGGTGTGAGTGATGTGTGCCATCATGGGGGTTTATAGAGGTGTCTTTATAGCACGCCTCGATCACCTTTGCACTGATAGACCTCGGGGACTTCACCAAACCAGCAGCTGGGAAGCAGGTGAGATGCTGCAAGCGCCTGGTTTGCCTTGCCACGCTGCTGAGTCCCAGGTCTCCTCCGGTGTGTGGGGGCACTGAGTGCTGGACCCCCTGGGGACATGCCACCTGGCACTGCACAGGCCATCGCCTCTTTACCAGGGGCCTGTGGGTGATGTTCCTGCTCCAGGCACACAGGGGTGAGTCTCCATCCACGACCAGGTCTCCCTGCCTCTCTGGCACTTGCCCGGCTTTCTCCAGTGCCCGTGCAACTGGGTTTGATGCTGGCTCTCTCGCTCCTCTCACTGTTACTGATGTCTGTTGTTTCTAATCCTTTCCTCTCTACAACATGGTTGCAACCTCTTGTCATCGATGGTTGCCACCACCACCCTCTCTTACATCGGTTTATCTTCAGGCACTGCCTGTGTGTCCATGACCCATTTCACCTGCCCAACCTGCTTGCGTTCGACATTTTGCCCCTGTGCCCTTCCCATGCTTCTTCCAGGTTTCCAAACCATCATCCTCAGAGTCACTCTCCTGTCAGGCCGCTCCAAAGGTGTTTTTCTCTCTTGTCTTTGCAAATTGACCGCTTCAAAAACAGCCTTCTGCTGTTTGCCTTCAGCTTTCATCCTGCTCTCTCTGAAGTGCATTTCTCCATCTTGTCCCACGTCTCTGAACAGCCCCCAAAAAGACAAGCAGAGCCCCTTGGTGGCACCCACCGACAGTGGCTTTTCAGCTGCACTGTTTGCCTGCATGGCATGCCGGGAGCAAAGTCCATCTCCCGTAGGCAGCTCTTTGCACCTCCATGAGATTTCAGAGAAAATACAGCTGCATATATATTGATAAGACATACAGAGCAGAGAGGACAATTGAATTGCCATGAGTGGAGCATGCATCAGTGTCCCTGACAATCTGGTAATTAGCTGGCAAAGAAGAGCGAGCAGC
This sequence comes from Microhierax caerulescens, assembly GCA_035590215.1. Taxonomy (NCBI): domain Eukaryota; kingdom Metazoa; phylum Chordata; class Aves; order Falconiformes; family Falconidae; genus Microhierax; species Microhierax caerulescens. Next base: position 196,750 of record JAVJGJ010000047.1, on the reverse strand, counting down.
AAAATGAGCCCGGCAGCTTGTTTATAGGCATTAGGGGCTGACTCCCATGGAGTACCTGCTTTCTGCTCTGACATCTGGGTCCGTGATGAGGCCTGATGGCTGCTTTCACGTAAAGTCACTGTCACCTTGGAGATCACTAACAAAAAGCAAATGTGCAGACAGCATCCTTGCGAAGGTACCAGCAGTCCCTACCTGCTGCAGGGCAGGGATGGGGTGGTGGGTGCCCCCACTTTGTTGCTGTCTTGCCCCCCTTGCTCTCAGCTGGAGTTGTTTGCAGGATTGGGGGGCTCACGCTTGCAGCATGGTGGCAGCACCCCAAAACCTCTCATTATTGGAAACTCCATGTCTCTCTCCTTTCCCTTCTCAGTTTTCTGTGTCACTGGTAACGTGTCTGTGATGGAGGTGTCTTTGCCTTGGACCAGAGTTGGGGACCAGGGAAGCAATGTCCCCACCCACTGTGCAGGGCAGTTGCAGAAGAGACACGTCAGCAGACACGTGTGCAGGTAGCGTATGGTAAGGAGGGGGCTGCACAGCATTTGTAAGCAAAAGTCTGTTGGGGGAGATGGATGCTCAGCGTGAAATATACCTGCTTGAGTTGTTGAGAGCACTGCGCTAGGGTCCCCCAGCACAGGCTTGTAAAGAATTAACCTGCTTTAGAATAAGAGGCATGATGGATAAATGGGGAAATGAGAGATTAAAAGATATGAAGAAAGTTTTCCTGGTGCTGTTGAATTCCCTGTGGGATCAGTGCTGTTCGGTATCTTCGTACATAGCCTGGGGAGGGAGGCTGAGCGCACCACAACAAAGGTGTCAGGTGCTCCTGGCTGGTCCTGGGTGGTGGGACTGAGACAAGTGTAAAGAGTTACAAAGGACATTGGGTAGCAAGCAGCTGCCAGGTGAAACAGCAGATGCAATCCAGCATCTGTGAAGGCCAAGTGACGCATGTGAGCAGAAACGATCCTCACATTCGTAAGCAGTGCCTGGCTCTGACCTGGCTGTTGCTGGTGGGGAGCCATGTCTCGGAGTCAGGATAAACACTTCCACGAAAATATTTACTTGGTACTCCGTGGCGGTCATAAAAGCAGATTGAACGTAATGAATTTTTAGGAAACAGAGAAAATGAAACCCAGAACAGAGTTACAAACTGTTGCATAAATCTGCCATGTGTCTGCATGGGAAATAAATACCGTGTGCAGCTCGGGTTCCAGAGGAGCAGGGCAATGGGCAATGGACGTCCCTGAGAGGTTGGCAATGTAAGCAATGCTCGTAAGCTACAAAGAGGTGGCCAGGGAAATGCAGCCCTCGGCTGGGCAGGCAGGGGTGGGCACTGTGAGGTCAGCAGGAAATGACTTGGCTTTGTTTCTGCTAATCAGCTGCTGGGGCACCAAATGAAATTAAAAAATGGCAGGACCAGAGCAAACACACAGCGGCTCCTTTATGGCAGGAGGAAGAAGAACAGTTGGAACTGACTGCCAGATGAGTTTAGAAAGCTTCCAGAAGTAATTGGGCAAATTTGTAAGAGGAAAATACTATTGAGAGCGTTGCTGGCACTGGCAGTGATGTGCTGAATATCTGCTCCACAGGATGCCGGAGGTCAGGAGGATGCAGGAGCATCAGTGGGTGCTCACATGACCATATCACTTTCCCTGGGTATCCCCACTGGCTCTGCTTGGGGACATAGTACTGGACTGATTGAAACTGGTTCATCTCTTCTCTGGGTGACTTCACCCTGCCCTCCTGGGGACGTTTGCACATGTTGCACAAATGGAACAGCAGGTTGGTAGCCTGTAGTGTAGAGGAGCCAAGCACTGGAGTGCTGAGCAAAGCCAATGCAGGGCTGAGGCAGCAGTGTGGCATCATGCTGGCAAGTCTGTGAGTCCTGCTGGGGCAAGGGTGGCTCATGGCCCTAAAATCCTGGTACTGGATGAGTACGAGGTTTACAGTCACAGGAGGGTGGGGGTGCGGAGGCAGTCATGCTCCCTGGGGGTATCTCTGTGCAGGAGGCACCACTCGAGGAGCTGTAGTTGGAAACTGAAGCTCTGCACATCACCAGGGCAGTCCTGTAAGGCTGAGAGACACGGACTGCACCTTAGGGCAAAAAGGTCATTTGTATTCCTGTGCTACTGGCTTCATGAAGGTGTGTTGGGCTGTTACCTTCATGTGAATCAGCTGGATAGTCACAGGAGAGGTGGGGAGTGAGAAATACCATGTAAGCATCTTCCGTTGGTGGCCGTTGGTGTTCCTTGACCCTGCCATCCTGCTTGCTGCTCAGCCAGGTTGTCAGTGCTGCTGCCGTTCCAGGGAGCCCAGCAATACCAAAGCTGTGCAGGGAGAAGGGAAGGCAAGCAAATAAACAAGGAACACAACTTAAAATCTCTCCAAGTGTGCAGTGGTTTGTGACTAATACTAACGTAATTGCTGTCATGCTTTTAACATAATGCTTTTATCTCCCTGATAGACTCCTTCTTCTGGTCATTAATCTCCAGGGTTTCTAAGCAAGCAAGCACTGGAGAGATGCAGCAGTTATG
>JAVJGJ010000047.1:170952-189273 GCA_035590215.1 Microhierax caerulescens | reverse complement strand
GGCGCCTTCCCCCGGCAGAGATGTCAGCGGGCTGTACTCCTCCGGCAGCAGAGCTGTCTCTTTGCTCTCCCTTTGGAGGGTACCAGGCGCAGCTGGGACCCCCGGCTTCGCCGTCTGCAGTGCCCGACATGCCCCAGCGTGAAGGAACCGAGGCCTCGGGGCTGTGCAGCCACTCTTGCAGTGGGAGCTGTGCCCAGGGGTCCCACAGGCTGGTGCGGCACCAGTAGGCGTTGCAGCCATGAAGCACGTGCGGTTTTGGAGCCTTGCTTGCTCATCCACTCCTGGAGCCTCTGCAATTGCCCTGAAACCCCTCACATCCCGCTCCGCTGTGCAGCGAGAGCCCAGCAGCCCGTGTCCTTCCCGTGCCCTTGGAGACGGAGAAGCCTTTAGCAGAGCGGAGTGTGGCCAGGGCAGAGCGAGGCAGGCGTAGGCACCTCAGGGTGGCTCTGCAGGGGTGCACACTGCGCTGCGGCACGCGGAGCCCTGCAGGGAGCACAGGCTGGCAGGGCCTGCCCGGGTGGCAGCAGGGCAGCAGGCTGCACCGTGCCCGAGGCAGAGAGAGCCAGCAGCATCGAGCGCCCACTCACCCCTGCTCTAGCCCCGGGTGGCTTTTGTCCGTCCCGGTCACACAGGCTGCCCAGTCAGAGCTTCCTCACTTCCCTGTCCCGGTCCTGGAGCTCCGGTGGAAGTGCCTGCCAGGAGCTGGGCTGCATCCATCCTTCAGACCATTCTTTGCTTTCCCATACGGACTTGTCCCCCTGTCCCCTTGCTTCCCTCTCTGGTATTTGTATATTTTTAACCCTTAACACAGTGCAGTGCCTGGACGTGGGATTCGTGTATCAAGTGGGGTCTGGCTACAATCTCGTAATTCTGCCTTTGGTTTGCTGCAGGGGCTCAGGCAAATAACTTTACTGCTCTGACCTTGGTGTCCCCATGGGTGTAGTGAAGCTGATGGTGAGTGATACAAAAAGCACCGGGCTCTCGTGCTGTGTGTAGCAGCATCGTTGCCCGGGGGCTCAGTGTTCCAGTGGAAGTCACCACTGTGGCCGTGCACAAGAGCAACCAGGACTGGGGGTCCCCGGGGAGGACCTGGCACCTCCACAGCCACTGTTCCAGTGTCCCTGCTTCCAACCCAGCCCCAACGTCAAGAGCAGATTGTGGGACGTGGAGATGTTTGACATCTGAAGGTCAGTTGTGTTCAAAGCCAGAGGTCTGTGTGTCCTTCCTGTTTGCAGCTAATTACAGTGGGCATTAGTCTGAACCAGGGTAAAGTCCCTCCCCATGTTGTTAATGATGAGAATTAAATCACCTCTGGCTCTGAAACCCCAGACCCCGTGCTCCTGAGCCTCAGGGAAACTGGAATCTGAAGCTTGGCTGCAAGCCTCCAGTGTGAGTCTAATTAAGGCTGAAGTAATCAAAACGACGGGCATTCCTGTTCTTTCACAATGCTGTTTGTGCCCAGATTTGCAGGGCTGGATCCTGGCTGGGTACTTGGTGCTGCCTGCTGGAGCTGGGCGTGCTTGTGCCTGTGCTGCTGCATGGGGGGGGACTCAAACACGTTGTGGTTTTAAGTGAAATTTGAGAAGAAATGCAATCCAGCATGTATTTTAGTCCATATAAGGGTTTGTGTAAGATTCTTCGGAGAAAAAAGTATCCTAAAAATGGGACCTCAACAAGGTGACAGAGCTTGAAATAAATTTCTCTCTCTGCCAGTCTCCTCCTGCCCTGGTCCCAGAGCCCCAGCTATTATGGGGACCCCAGTGCCCAGGCACACTGCAAGCAAGGGGCGTTCTTGCCACAGGCTGGCAGTGCCCTGGCTCGGGCTGCTGGTCCTGGTGTGTGCTGTGGGTCCGTGCCCTCCGTCTGCCTGCAGTGGAGCGAGGTGCAGCTCCCTTGCTGTGTGTAGCAGCATCACACCCCTTGCTGTGCCTGCGCAGCCCGTGGGCAGGAGGGTGCTGGCAGGAGGTGTGTGCAGCCAGGAGGGTGCTGGCAGGAGGTGTATGGAGCCAGGAGGGTGCTGGCAGGAGGTGTGTGCAGCCAGGAGGGTGCTGGCAGGAGATGTGTGCAGCCAGGCAAGCCTGCAGCCCTGCTCGCCCCATGTGCTGCCGCAGGGTCCTGCAGGAGGGTATTAAAGAGGCCAGGACCTGGCATGACTTTTTGCAGGGGGCTTCATCTTTGGTCACCTGCCCCAGCTCCCGCTGCCGCCGTGGAGGGTGAAGGGTGAACCAAGCCACCGGTGTCCAGCCAGGCTTCCCCCAGCAGCCCTGCTGCCTGTAGCCTCCCTGCTGCTGGCGTCCAAGCACTGCTGGGTGTTTGGGTTTAGGCCGGGCTCCTGCAACTGCCAGCTCACCCTGAGCTCTCCTGGGCAGCCTCTTGTGCCAGCAGCACCAGTGTGCATGGGTTACTGCCTCCCCAGACCATCACCAGGGCCAACTGGGACAGACTTGCGTCAGTGGGAGACTGAGATGTAAATAAAGGCTCTCTCCTTCCCTGCTCAACTTCCCTGGGGTGGGACCTGCCACCTGCCTGGCTCCTGGGGCATGGGGACTGCGCCCCCGTCCCATGGGAGAACTTGGCAGGATGCCATCCCGCCTGTGGCGGGGTCCCTGGAGCAGGCGGAGGGATGGAGCAGTGCCTGATGCACCAGATGCCTGGGGATGGGTGCTGCCAGCAGCACCTCTGGGGATGTGGTTGGAAGCGTGTGTCAGGGCTTGTGTCCCACTTTGTCCTAGAAGAGCCGTGCTGGGAAGGGCAGAAGGCATCATCAAGGCTGCTTGCAGTTAAAAAAAGGGCAAGAAGAGGCAGAGAAAATACAGCAAGTCCACACCACTGCGCAGAGTTCGGCAGTGGGCAGGGGAAGTAAGGCTGCAGCCCCCACGGGAGGGAGGCTGCAAGCGGAGCCCTTCTGCCCTCGCAGGGCGGACAGTGAGATCTGCTCCGTGCTCAGATGTGCTGTGCAATTGAGCACAGGTGATGCAGGTTTGTTAGCACTGTAACAAAATGGATTTTCTTGCTCTCATGATATATCACAGGGACCGAAACACCACTGGAGCAGCAGCATCTCCCTGCCATCTTCTTGCGTGCAGCTGGCGTGTTTTGGGCATGCTGCATCCGTCTGTGATTCCCAAGGAGGGGCTGTGGCTGGCATGTCAGCATTTTCTGTGGAGGGACTTTTGGATCTGGGCACTCAGTGCTTTATTTTAACTTCTGTCAGGGTTGTGGAGAGGGGAGAGATGGGAAGAAAGGCTAAGAGGAGAAGTGATGGAAATCTCAGTTGGCTGTAGGAGAAATGGAGAAGCAGATTGTAGTGTAGAAGTCTTTGATTGACCACAGTACCATTTTGTGGCTTTTTCTCCCTCTCTCGGATAAAGCTGCACCATGACATCCATTGCATTAAACAGGCCATGTTCAAAAGAGAAAATTGCTGCTATTTTCCCCCTTTACTTTACTGCCATAAAAAATTGATCCCACATAGCATCCTTATTTCATAGACTGCTAAAAAAAATACAGAATTCTCATTTTGGTTTCTGACAGCTGCATAAAGCGGTTTTTAAATAAAAAGGACGTGAAACATGTAAAAAAAAATTCAGCCCTCCCCATCCCCTGAAGTTTTTGCTCCAGAAAGATGCCCTTATTTCAAGGAGTTGGGAGAGAGAGCGCAAGTGTGCCAGTGTGAGAAGGGATTTGGTTTCTCTCTTTTCGTGGAGGCGGTGATCAAAATTAAGACTTTGCTGGTAGCTGGACAGCAGCTGGAGCAGCAAACCCCCTTGCTTGCCTGAGCTGGGATGCATTGGACTTCCTTCAGTAGCAGAGTGCTTTTAGGGCGTGATGGCAAAGAGATTGCACTGAGGTGGGAAGGCCGCAGGCTAGGGAGCTGGTGTCTGCTGGGGCACTTAGGGTCAGCAGGCCGAAGGATACTGGGGAGAAATGGGGCGTCTGAGCTGCATCCTCCTGACCACACCAGTGGTACCCACATCGTGCATCTATCCCTGCTCATCCTCCATGGGGTGGGACCTCCCTCCTGCCTGGCAGGGTGGCACCCTGGGAAGGTGACAGGCAGGAAAGCAAGAGGAAGAAGTGAGAAGCCCAAGAAGGGATTTAAGTGGGTAGCAGGTCATGGCAGGCCCCTGTGGAGGGAAGGGCAAGGTAAGGACTTTGGCAGCTTTGAGTCAATGGTGGTGGAGCACGAGAGAAGGATGGACCGACATGGGCTAAAGGGGAATGTGGACCTGGCAGAAGGGGCTGTGGAGAGCACGGTAACAGGAGATCAGGTCAGCTCTCACTGGAGGAGTTAATGATCTTAATAAGAATCATCCCATTTAAACAAGATGCTCTTCTGAAAAGAAGATTAAGCAGAGGGAGTGTTGACAAAGCGCCGAGCCGGGCTGCCAGGACTCCAGTGAGCAGCAAGCTGTTGCACACCCTCTCTCCACCTGCTCTGTAGCTCCTCTGCCTCTGCTCTCTTCCTGATTAATGACCAGTTTCCCGTGGCTGCCGGACACGGGTGCAGCCAGGCCACCGGTGCCCATCCCAGCAGCAGGAGTGGGTGCCATGCTGCAAAGCCAGTGAGGATTTCCAGTTGAAGGGTGGTCCCGTGCTCGTTGCTTGGCTTGGCTGCGTGCCCCTGCAGGTCTGTGATGAGTGGAAATGATTCCTGGGGAGAAGTGTGGTGGGTGTGGTACAAGGCATCCCTGATAATGTTAGGTGGGACGAGGCTTGGCAGAGGGCAGGGGAGGGAAGGTGACAGCCCAGAGAGGTGTTTGAGCAGCACAGGTGGTAAATGGTATAGCAAGAGCAACGTTGCTGCTTGCTGCGTGCCCAGCCTGCTCCCTCAGAGTGAGCAGGGCTGGCAGCGGGGCTGGCAGATGTGCCACCAGGTCCTCCCCGTGTCTTCTCCCTGCTCACATTGACATCTGTTTGTCTTTCATGTCCAGCAGACCTCTGAGTTATGAGGCTCTTTCCTCCACCAGGATCTTAGGGAGGTGATGAAGAGTTAGATGAGCTCTCCATAAATAGCTATGCCATTAAAACCCCTCAGCTCCTGTTTTAATGTTAGCAGGATTAGCTGCCTGCAAAAGTATGGGCTTAAGACTCAGCGGTAGGCTTTGCCCTGGTGATATGTCTCTATTTTCTCTGGCTTGATTTCTCCAGCCAGCCTGGCTCTGAATGCAATAAATTTTGCTCTTCTTTACACCTCAGCTGATGACTTATTCTTTGGAGCCTGTGTCCTTGGCTAGCCACAGACCCTTCAAAGCTAAATTTTGTGCTTCCCTACCAATGAGGTCCTTACAAAAAGGGCCAGGATGCGTGTAACTATTAGGGTTGAAGGATGTTACTGGTGCAGTTCTCCAGTCTCCAAATTAATCTTAGTTTTGAGTAATGACCTGGACACAAAAGGGGATGTGCTAGTGAGATCTATTGGGGTGCCACATGCATTATGCATGCAGAAGAGGGTCAGGCTGTCACCAGGAAGCCCTATGACCTATGACGAAGAAGCTGGGATGGAAGGATGACACAGTGCAGAAGGATAACGCAGTACATGGTCAGCACAAAAGCTTCTACTGCAAATGGGGGATTGCCAGACTAGAAAGTCTGAGCTGTGTTGGTCGTAGGGTTGCCATGAAATGCTGACATGATGTGCTCATGGAAAAAGCACAAAGGATCTCTGAGAGCTCATAGGGAAGCCCCACATGGCAAGACAGGGGGTCAAAATGCCATCCTTTGGGTCTCTGGTGAACTGTGGTTTATGGTGTAAACCCTATTTTTTTTTTTTATGGTGGTTAGCAGCCATGTGTATAGTGTGCTTCCCTGGGAACAACTACCTGTCCTCTTCAGCCATCCCTGCGGTGGGGCAGCAGCTTCCAGGGAGAAGGGAGACGAGGGCTAAGGTGGGTACCTGTCCCCGCTTTCTCTGGAGCATCTGCCTGGGAGCAGATCTGGGATCCCAAAGGTCAGAGGAAAATACAGTTGTTCTTGTAAGTCCACCAAAGGGGTAAATGTGCAGAGGGAGAAAGGTTCTTCAAGTTTATGTACAGCAATGAATGGAACAAATGAGAAATTTCCAGTGGATAGCTCTGGGCTGCAAACCTGAAGGTTTCAAACCACCAAAGGAAGCTGATTCTGGAAAATCACTCTACTAGCAGACCCAGAGGCAACCAGCTGACCTGTCTTCAGGCCGGTCCATTAGTAGTTTCCAAGGGGGTTCCCATGAAGCAGGGGCCTGCGGTTGGTGCCCTGGGGCACCTCCTGGGCCGCTGTGTCTCCAGCCACCCAAGCACAGAGCCAGCATCTGCCCCTGCAGTGTGCCGGTGTGCTGGGATGCTGTGGTACTGTTTGTTTTGGGTTTGTGGGTTGTTTTTTTTTTTTTTTCCACTGCAATATAAACCCAGTGTGTCTTTAAGGCCATGAATGTGTAGGGGGATTTGCTGATGGCTCATCTTTCTAGCAGGCTTTTTCAGCTGAATGTCAGTTTATTGCTTTTGCAAATTGTCTTGTGCCTACACGGAACCGGCTGCCTCAGCAGAGGGCTTTGCCAACAACGTGCTCTATAAAAGGGTTATTAGGATAACAAGAAAGAAAACAGAAACCTTTGCAGAATCATAACAGTATAGCGTAGCCCTCCCCCTCCCCTCTCCCAGTTTATTACCCTCAAGTGCTTCTGAGCTGGACTTCAAACCATTGCACTGCTGAATATAAACAGCAAGGTTAGAGTACCCTAGACAGGAGCTAACTCTTTGGCAATTATCTGGTCAGTGGCAGAGCACTGATCTGTAGCTCGGCATAAACATCATCAGGAAAATATGCACAGTTTGCAAATTAAAAAGCAATTGCATTATCTCAACCCAAGCCAGAAGCCTTCTGGTATGATTAGGGTCTCACTGGTGGAGCCAGCCGGAGCATCCTTTGGGTCTCTGACATCAGTCCTTCGTCACAGGAGCCTGTTGCTGGATATTCCTGTTTTATCTGCAGCACTTTTGTACCTGTCTGGGGGGCATGTTTTATCAGATGTTTTTGTTTGCCAAAAAAAGCACAGATTTCACTGTTAAAATGAAGGAGGGCAGAACAAGGCAAGGAGAAGCCAAGGTAGTCTTCTGTGATGCTTTTGTAATGATACCGTGTTTTTCTCAGCTTTATAGAGAGGGAAACATTTAAGTGAAATGTTCTGGTTGACACACTGCAGATTTGGCTTGTTTGTTGTTTTTCTAACTTTTAGGGTCAACTTCTATAGTAAAAAAAAAAACAACTTATTGGTACTGCTCTTCTCATCTGGGCTTGTTCTCTGCCTGCTGTGCCTTACAGCGCTGTCTGCTTTTGTTTGAAGCCAGCTGGGACAGACAGGGATCGAATGATTTGACGAGGGTCGCTCAGAAAGCCTGAGCAGAGCTCGTGTCTTTGAGCCCCAAAGTAGCAAAAGGCTGGGCTCAGCTGCCCCTTTCTGTTGCCCTTTTCCCTCAGGGCTCCAGAGACTTCATGGCTAATTCTGGGCTACACGCTTAAGCGCTGAGCTAAGGCTTTTGGAGGTGAGCGTCGTGATCCAGGAGGGGTGTGCATGAGCACAGGTTGCACAACTGGACTTGGAGACATGTGGGGCAGTTTGGTGTGTGAACACACCACCGTAATCAATTGCCCTCCAAGTTCCTAGTGCTTTTGTAGGTGATTCTGCAAGTTTGCTTTCATTTAAAATTAGGCCTTTTGGTGGAAAGGTGATGGAAGTCACCTCCTCAGCTATCACTCTCCCTCACTGCAGGGCAACCTGAGCTGTCTGAAGCAGAAGGGCTTCCATCCTGGCAAAGACAGGACACCATCTTATGTTAACTTCTGCTGATTCCTGCTTCTGTCTTTCCCAGCCCTGTTGTCTGGGGTCTGCTCAACTCCATCTTTCGTTGTCCCCATTCACTGAGCTCCTTCTTTTCCTTCCTTGCTACTTTCCCCCTTTCTGCCAAGGCCAGGAGAAGCGGTGATGAGCTCTGGGTGAGAGGCAGACCCAGCATGGGGCTCGTGTGCCTGGTACCCAGCATCAGTGGATGGAGGTGATGATGGGTCTGAGCAGGCAGGGTGCCTTGCCCCACGCACTGGTGGTGTCTGGCGTGTGTCCCCTGCTCCAGCAGTACCTGTGAGACCTGCTGTCAGCCGGGGCTGGAGCTCAGTCCCCTTCACAGCACGTTTTCCCAGCACAGCTCAAACAACGCCCTCCTAAATTGTCCTCCTAGGAGTCTGCAAAGGCCACTTTCTGTCAGCTGCTGTTTCCCATTCCCATAGCAAGGCTTTCCCTCGGTTGCTTGTGGCCAGTGAAATGCATGACAGCGTTGTTCTTGCTGCTGCTGCGCTGTGGTGGGCAGGGCAGTGATGGCAGCGCCGGCTGCTCTCTGACATCCTTTGTCAGATCACCCTCCAGCTCAGCTCCAGTGGTGGGAATACCCACTGGAGCATTTCTTTTTGAGATGACAAATAACTTAGCAGCCAGTACATGGGCAGGCATCGGTGGGAAGAAGCAGTGCTCGGTCCCCAGGGCTGAACTGCCAGGAGCTTCTGGGGCTTCTCGCTCCAGACCTGTGCTCCGGGAGTCTGGACCATGCACGTGTGCAGCTGAAACACAGCGTAGGACAGATGCCAGCACCTCCCCAGGGAGCTCAGCTGCTGGAGGGGCTCCAGGGAGGTCTTGTGTTGGGGGACCAAAGCTTCCAGAGGAGGCACCTGCCCTGGGCACATTATTTGCTGCAGTTCCTCTGCACTGATGAGAATTTCTCCTTTTTATGATTATTATTTTAAAGTGGAGAAAAGGACCTGGTGCCTTTGGGTCAGGTGCATACAGAGGGTGTTTCTTTAACCATCAGCTCCTCTGGTTAGGCTGAGGTGACCAGCTCAGGAGCTGCATTGCTTAGCGTGCCTCTGCCGAGAGCAAGCCACCCTCTCCCCACATCTCCACAAAAGACCGGTTTCAGCTCTGCCCCAGCCCTTGTCACTTACATGACATCCCCTGCGCAGGCCCAGGAGCTGTGTGAGCATCGGTGCCTGCACCAAGGATAGCAGCTCAGCTTCAATTAAGCCAGGAATCAATAGAAGATTAATTTATATTAAGAGAAAGACGTGCTGCAAAGGGAGGGGTCACGCTTCTCCCAAAGGTGGGGTAGCCATGGGGTGGGACATGGGGAGCCACTAGCAAATGCTTTGTGCACGTTAACCTTCAGCACTCGGCCACGAGTGGCCACCAGAAGCTGACAAGAGGGATGCTGGTATCTAGGGAGAGCGATGGGTAGCTGGGAGTGGGAGCTGTTCACGGGGGTGCAGGGAGATGTCCGGGCTCACCCTTTATGTCTCCACACAGAGCTGTCCCCCGCTGCCTGAGCAGCGCTGTGTTCACAGGGCATAGGTTTTTCCACAAGGGCTTTTAAGGCAATTCCTGTCATCTGCTTGGTCTTGGTCTTTTTAAGCCACGTGCTTGCATGGAAGCCGCTCTGATGTCTCGTGCTCCCCTTCTGCCAGGGAAGATGGCCCTGCGGAGGCTGGCGGAGGTGTGCCCGAAGAGCGCGGTCACCACACTGGCACCTGGTGGCACTCAAGGCTGCATCCTGTGCCTCTGGCGACGCATTCGAAGAAGGGACTTTCTTGCTTTCCCTCCCCCAATATTACATTTTAGAGTCTTTAAAAATGAAAAGTAGAACTGAGAGAGGCTGTCACCGTTTAGACCTAGTGTGAAGGCAGCCGGCCGTGGAGGTGATGGACACGGAAGGTTGCCTACTCACCCCTGCAGCCTCCCCGGCGTTAGCCACCCACACGTGGAGGACATAGCACTGTTTGCACTACCACCCGGGATTGTTGGCAGCGCTGCTGAAGTCACACAGGTGACCTTGGTGGTAGTGCAGCCTGCCTGCCTGCCTGGATTGGCATTGCTGCTCCAGGCAGTGAGGCTTGGTCCCCGGAGAGCAGAAGGCTCTGGCGCCTGTGACCTGCGGTGTCACGTCCCACATGGCCAGATGTGCCCTGAAGCTGTCCCAGCTTGGCAGAGAGTTGGGGGACAGGGACGGGGCGTGCCCAGCCTCCGGGATGGGGACAGGGACCAAGGTGCTGGAGCGTTGCCTCCAGAGCAGCTGCTGGTGTAGGTGAGCCAGTAAGAGATTCGGGAAAGACTGGGGTTTGTGGCTATTACATCCAAAGCTGTAGCAAATTGGAAAGAAAATGATACTGTGATGTTTTTTGTTTTGTTGTGTGTTTCATGCTGATTCTGTGCGTGCAGAGCAGGGCTGGAACCAGCCAGGTGCTGCTCCCCACTCCTGTTTTACCTTGTTTTACTTTGCGGGGAGGGGACAGGGAATAAATATGTTAGTCACTTTTCTCTGAAAAACTCTGACATTTTTCCTGTAGCGCTAACACCAGAGGTAACCTTTCGCTCGGAGTTTGTTGGAGGAAATCGGCTGTATTGGATGCCTTAGTGTTATAATTTTTCTCTCCCCCGCTTCCTCCCTTCACACACGTTGTGTCTTCTCACTGTTATTTCCGTACCTCCTCTCTGCAGCCAGCCTGCCCCAACGGTGTTTGGAGCCATCTGGGCATGGCAGTGCACTGCACCCCACAGCCTGCCTTGAGCGTGTCCCAGCCCACCAGACTGTGGTTTTGAACAAGAGGGGGAGTGGGCAGCATCTTCCCATATCCGCGTGTTCAACCTGAAACGGCAAATGGGTTAAGTGTGCCACACGTTTGAAAAAAGCAGAACAGAAAGGGAAAACCAACGAGAGCGATGGTGAGGTTTGATTTATCTAAGGCATGAGCTAATTCTGCTTGCCTGGGTTTGATGCTGCTTCAAGCACCAGCCCAAGCCATAGCCCTGCCACAGAGAAACTGCACCCGTTGGAGCTCTCATCCTCCCACGGCTTTGTACATGCATTGTCTCTGGGGAAATGCTGCATTTTAAGAAGCAGCTAGAAATGTTTACAACGAATTATATAAAATCAGTAGACTCGCTGCTGAAGGGTGTGCCCTCCCGCGGGCGGTGAGCTCCAGGAGAAGCATCTCAGCGCTCTGCTCCTGTGGCTTCTGCCTCAGCACGGTCCTGGCTGACAACAGGTTACCTCGGGAGAAATGCTAACACCCTTGTGTTCCAGCTTATAAGGTAGCAATCAGATCAGGTCAGGTTTATGATCCACCTAGCTTATTACTGTTTCCATTAGTAGCTGCTAGGAGATGCTGGGAGAGAAGTATTCTTACTCTCGCACTGCATACTTAGCTGGCAGATTATTGAAATTTCTTTCTAATCCTAAGCGGTTACTTGGGAGGTATAAAACCTTGAGTGATAGCACTTACACTCCTCAGTACTTTGATCTTGGCTAGCATAACTGATGATGCTCTGAATAATCTGATTTTTGTTCCTTAAAAAAAATTATCATGTCCTTGGCATCTTGAGGCATTGAGTTCCACAGGGAATTATGTTTCTCATCGTCAGATCTGAACGTTTACATAATCGAGCTCAGAGATACCTCCTCTCTTACGTGGGGATTTATACCTCTATGTCCTTTGAAATTCATTTCTTCCTTTAAGTGAATCAAATCCCCTGAATGTTTTCAGTTGGCTGCTGCATGAGTTCCTCCTGTGTTCCCAGCAGCCACGTTGCTCTTCCTGCGTCTGCCTCTTCCCTGTGCTCAGCATGGCACAGTCACGTGTCGTGTCACAGATGAGCGGCCCACTGATTTATAGACCTGCTTGCTAATATGACAGTTTTATTTACCGCTCGCTTCTAAGCACAAACTAGCATCTTTGGACCATCACTTGCACTGAGTTGTTTGTGCTCCAGAATGCCTCCGTCTCTTCCTTGAATGGCTGGGGTTAATCTGGAGCTGAATTTGGAGCTGCATCAGCATGCATGATGGATGGGTCCTAATTGTTGTTCCCCAAAAGCAGTACCTTGGATGTGCTTGCCTTGAATTGCCTCTGCCGACACGCTGTTGCATTCCCTGAACGAGCTGACCCCTTCCAAAGCTACATGCGTGTGTGTCTAGTCCCATCTGATTTTTTCCCCCTCTGTAAGGATTGCCGCCATCTCACTGCATATGTATTCCCACTTGGGATGCTCCCCTGTTCCATCCTGCAGCCAGCGTTTTGGTCTCTGTGCACTGGAAGGCATCCTTCTCCTTCACCTTCTGCTCTTTCCCATCCTCTGTCACCTCTCTGCACCGACCAGGCTCAACTGAGATCTGTTGCACAGAAGAGCGTGCTTTGAGATTTGTTTGCTTTCCAGGAGGCAAGGAAGCCCCAGCAGCTGAGCAGTGCTTTATAAACCCATGAGCATCTCCACCCAAGGACAGGACAAAGGCACTTTCAGAGGTCCTTGGAAGAAGAGCCTTGCCACAGGTTTTCTCAAGTCTAATCTCCACCCTCCTCTGCACTCAGGGGCTTTTTTCCCCTTTCCTCCTACTTGAACAACAAAAAATGAGGACGTTATGGGAGAGGTTGAAATGGATGGCGGCAGTTCTGCTAGACTGCAGTCTGGGCATCTCCCAGCCCTGCTGAGGTGTTTGAAGGGAAGACACATACCGACCTCATCACACCTTGTGCAAACAAGGTGGGTAACCCTGCCTCCCCCCCCCGGCACCGGCTGGGCCCGGCCGGCGCTGGCTCAGGCCCTGGTGCCTGGTGGCATGCTTCGAGAGAGATGCAAAATGAAAGACAGAAGGACGGAAGAGAGGGTCAGGAAGCAAGAGCCCATTTGCAGATGATACAAGAAGAGGGTGCTCTTTTTCTGGAGAAGACAGACGTAAAACGTGGTAACAGCTTTCAAATACATGAAAGGTTGCTGCTGCTGGGGACAAGGCAGTAACAAAACCCTCCTCCTTCCCCACACCTGCATAATTTTTAAACCCTTTGGTGTCTTGCCTCGGCATTCATCCCCTTCGCTGCAGCTTCCATCTGCTGCTGCACAGCGTGAGCCAGGGGAGCAGTTTTACCCCTGCCCCGTGCCATTCTCCATCGTTCAGAGGCCCCCAGCTGCAGGAGCGGTGTGATGTGCTGAGAGGCTCAGCTCAGAGATCCCAAAGGTTTCACAACCCAGACTCAAACACAAGATCAAACTGCATTTTTCCTATATCTCAGGATTTTGAAGGTCACCTTGTAGCCAGGTGAGAGGAGCATGACGGGCGTACAGCTGGCACTGCTAGGCTTAGCTTGTGCTTGCTGCCGTCACGCTGGTGGCTGCCTGGCAGCGGTGTGGGCTGGTGGCTCTTGCATTGCTCTGGATTTCCATTTTAGTGCTGTGCTGGTCACACCAAGGTGCTCCCATCTAAGCAGCGACCCTGTGACTCTCCAGGGCCCACCGATGTCACAGCAGCAACCATGTGCTTCAGCCCTAAAGTGGGGCATTCACATGTCCTTATGGGCAGTGCTGAATCAGCACCTCCACACTTCTTATCCCGCTGTAAAATCTTAGGAAGCTGGTGATATCTTGAGCTAGAGATTTCTTCTGGCTCCAGCATTTCTTGTGCGCTGAATGCTTGGCTTGTGCACTGAATGATAAACAAGTAAGCATCCCCTGCAGCCAGTTCAGCAGGGACAGCAATAGGATGCAATACTTGCGATGTCAGGTAGCATCTGTATGCTTTCCTTCAGCTTCGTCACTTGCCCAGCTCAGCCTTCAGCAGGGACACATCTCCACAGCACTTATTTATATATTTTTCCTGCCCTCGCTCCTCAGAAAAATCAATTCCACTCCCCAAACAATGGTGAAGGCCTTGAGGAGATATTGATCTGTGGCAGAGCTGGAGAGGGGAGCATTTGTGACACAGAGATGCTCTTTTGTAAGTAAGATAATTACCAGATCATGGGGACACTTGCTGAATAGGATGACATTAAATAGGCATCAGGGTGAAGGGACCAAGGTCCTCTGAATGAAGCATCAGAACAGTTCTGTCCTCCCCGATGGCTCCAGCTCCTCCTCCCTGCTTCCCTCTGCCATTGCTCCTGCTCCCCACTCCAGCCCCTCCTTTTGTCCCCCCACTCCTTCAAATTTCATCTCTCTGTCCCCTCCCTACAGTTCCCTGTTGTCCCATCTCACCTAAATAAATACCAGGTAACTCTGCCTCTGGTGCAGCCCCTCCTCACCGGCTGCGGGGGATCCCTGCTGCAGTGGGGAAGCGCCCGCAGCTGGCGGGCTGT
Organism: Microhierax caerulescens; assembly: GCA_035590215.1. Lineage (NCBI taxonomy): Eukaryota > Metazoa > Chordata > Aves > Falconiformes > Falconidae > Microhierax > Microhierax caerulescens. The sequence continues at coordinate 175,134 of JAVJGJ010000047.1, read as the reverse complement.
GGTCCCCCAAAACCAGGGGACAGCAGAAGGGGCTGCTCTCCTTGCCTTGGTTTTGCCAGTGCTTCCAAACACTGGTTTACTTTTTTAAGTGCTAGCAGGAAATATAGACCTCAGCAGCAGCACCGAATGCTGTAGCAATGAACTCCACGGTGATTTTAATAGTTTTCAGGTAACGGGTCTTGGATGGGGTGGAGGACTGTCCCCCTGCTGCGAAGCTTTGGCAAACAGGACTGGGGTAGGGGTGCTACTGGAGGACCCAGAGCCCCGGTCCAGGCTTGTACTGCTGCTGGTGGGTCCCCCAAGGGAGCTGGTGGTTGAGTCTCAGCACGTTGGTAGTGCTTGGACCGCTCACCTGCTGGTGCTGTCGCCATCAAGGTCCCAGCGTGCTGGCAGCGGTGGGGACCTGGTATAGCCACAGCCATGCCAAAGCTGTGCAGGTGAGGGATATGCTGGGAGGGTCAGTAACTCTTAGAGCAAGGGCAGAGCTGGAAAAGGGGTGCTTGAAGCTTTGTCTCCATCCATGCTGCTCCTGGGACCTTGTGGGATGTTTTCTCCACCAGAGCAGTGCCCGCTGCTGCTGTGAGTGATAGTCAGGTTTGGCTCGTGGAGGAGCCACAGCAGGTTTGTTGCCTGGGCTTTCCAAGGCATCCCCTGGAGCTGCCAGCTCCAGGTGCACAGTCCCAGAGCAACAAGGGCCTTGGCACAAGGTGTGTTCCCAGATGTCACGTTAGCAAGCAGCTCTTCTGCCTGGTCTCAGTGTTGCAGGCACTTGAAGCCATGTGGGGATGTTTGGTCACGGGGCTGGATGATGATGCGATTCACTGATGAGCGGGACAGCTGCTGCCAACTGCATCTCATGAATTGGCAGAGCACATTGTAGAACAAAACAATGCACAACTCAAAATACTACATCGTAAAATGTCCCTTTTTATTTACACTGACACTGGTAGTATTCTCTTAATTGCTCATTGATAGACTACAAATAGATGATGATGCATTTTGCAGGATTGATGGATCTCTTGTAAGAGGAGCGACCCTCAGAGCACAGGCTCTGCAGGTCAGGAGGGAGGAGAGCGAGGCCTGTCCCTTTGCGGGGGGGCAGCTCTGTGTCCCACCAGCCATTGCTGCCTCGCCAGGTCTCATCCACACGGTTCATAAAACACGGCACTGCAGCCTGAATGCCAGCAAGGTCTGTGCTCACACGTGCTCCAGAAACCCGGAGAGGGGCAATTGCTGTCTGCCCGTCTGTGCAGAGCGGTGATGCTAGGACCCTCCAGCCTCACACCCTGCCTCTGGAGGTTTCTTTTGATGCCAGCCCATTGCCAAACCCCCTCTCCAGCACTGTGGTTCCACAAAAGAGGTGATGCTTCCAGGCTGTTATCAACATGGTGTTAGAGATAACCAAGTGTTTTCCTTTCTTTTACATTTCCAGCTCACACCCTCAGACAGCAGGGCAAAAGGGCTCCGGTGTCTGAGGGTGTGAGCTGGAAACAGCAGCAGCCACCTCCAGTCCTCCCCTTGACTTCAGCAGCTGTGGAGCTCACGCCTCTGGCCAGGGCTGCCACTGTCGTATTTCTGCCCGGTTTCTGCAGCTCCTGTGCAGCACCTTTGGCTGTTGCGCCTTTGGGTTTTGCCCCTTTGGGTTTTGCAGCTTCGGATCCTGGCCAGCGAGGAGCAGGGTGCTAGAGCAGTGAGCCATAATTTTCATGCCTCCACCAGCTGCCAGCTCCCTCCAGCCCTGTGTCCCGGCGTTATTGTCTCGGTGTTATTCCCTGCCATCAGCAGGCGAGAGCCAGCTTCGCAGCCTGACCAGCACCAGGCGAAAACAACGGAGTAGGGAATCTTGTGCCTTTAAAATAAAAAAAAACTAAAAAAAAAAAAACCATTACCAAAATAGAAAAAAAACATTACCATTATTGAATAAAATACCAACAATTTTAAAAACACTTTTAAATATTGTTGCTGCATTTCCAGCTGTTAAAATCTTCTGTATTTAGTTACCATAATAACAAAGTGCTGCGGCTGATTTGAGCAGTGAGGAGGCAGTGCCATTCAGAAGGGGGTTAAATGGTCGGGTTTTCTTCCTCGCAGTGGTGCTCTCTCGCCTATTAAAAGTCCCTTTGTTGCCTTGGCACCTCTGGCCCGGTGGCGGAGGTGGCACCCGTGCATTGGCGGAGGGCCCCGCTGGCGCTTAGCAACAGTGCTGGTGCCACGGGCTCTGGTGGGATGCTGGAGCTGGCATCGCAGGCGGCTGCAGAGCCAGGCGGAGGCTCGGAGGCTCTGCCGGGGAGGTTTCGCCGCAGAGTTCATGAGGAGAAGGAATACGGAGCGAGCGAGACCTGGGGTGCAGCTGCGGGGAGCACAGGGCTATCTAGGGAGGTCTTCTCGGCGAGGCTGAGCCCTGGGTGCTGCAGGAGGTGGGCATGCCTGCGGGGGGGTCTGGCAGGGCAGGGGGTCCTGCTGTCCAGCAGTCTCACCGGAGCACCCCTGCCCGGACCGCAAGGCAGAGGTGGTAGGTCGTGGTGTGCGCAGGGTGACCATCCCGGAGATCAAATCCCCACGCTCACGGTCGAGCTGGATGAGTGACATTACAAGGGGTGCACACGGTCATGTAGCTTGCTCCTGCTCTGGGGAGCAAATCGGCGTGTGCGGGATCGCAATCCACGTCAGCGGTAACGGCTGAGCGCTTGGCTTCATCACCCCACATGGGTGGGTTAGAGCAAGGGCAGAGGCGCCTGGCATGGGGGGCTGGGGGGCAGCAGCAGGCTGCAGCACGTCTTCTTCCGACAGAAAATGTTATTTCGGTCCCATCTCCCCGAGGCGGCGAGGGCTGGCGGAGATGTGAGGAAGCATCCAAAGGCGCTCGGGAGCGTCTTGGACGGCCGCTGCGGTGCGGAACCGCAGGAGGCAGTGAGCCCGGTGGGAAGGACCTGCGGCGTGCCCGTGGGACAGCCCGTGGGACAGCCCGTGGGACAGCCCGTGGGACACAGCAGGGACCCTGGGAGGGGGTGGCAGAAGGCACCAGGTCCCAGTGACACGAGTGCCCAGCGCAGCCGGCCGAGCGGCGTGCAGGGCTGGTAGTGACCTGGCCTCTCAGCCATCCCATTTCGGGTGCCTTGTCGACAGGAGTAACCATATTGTCCCCAGGCTCCCCGCTGCGGCAGCGTGTTCTCCAAAAGGTTACCTCCAACCAGCGGCGCATTGTGGGTAATGAGATGCAAATTGATAGCGAGACAATAAGGCTGTCTTGTGAGCCCTTCCGACAGGGCCAGTGTTTAAAAGTCAGCCTGATTGCCTCGCTGGCAATTTGCATAGCATTAACCAGAGAGATTTTCCTTTTAAACTTGAACTTTTTCTTTTTCCAGAGGTCACCTCAAACTAATTACAGCTCCAATGCTGCTTTACAAAAGAGGGTTCTGCGGTTGCGATGACAGGGATGGAGCGTAAGGAGGAGACTCCCTGTGTTTGGAGCAGGGAGACCTCATCCACGTGAACTTGGGCGGGTTTTGTGGGTGTGCAGCAAGCTAATTTAATGAGAGCCCTATTGGGTGCACGTGGGTGCCAAGCACCGCATCGGCTATGGGAGACGGCAGCAGCAGGGCTTGAGTCCCAGCACGTGAAAGTGACGGATCCCCTCTGTTGTCATCTCCAGCACAGGCACAACCTCTCCTGCCTCTCACCTGCCAATGCAGTTTTGCTGGGCTGGAAGGAGGTGAGGTGACCCCACTGCCCACTTGGGATGCTGCAGTGGAAGAGGGTTGGGAGAGCCAAGTCCTGGGGTGTTTGCACCATTTCCTTCACGGTGGTTTAGTTCATGTGGGGATTTCAAAGTGTTTTCTTTTAAGTCAGTGTAAAAGTGTCTGGGGACGTCAGCCAGGGAGGGCTACAGGAGAAGTGGTGTCAAGCTGCTGGGGACACAGCATCATGGTGACTCCACTCTGACCTGAGCCATTTGCTTTTACAGTTGAATTCTTTGGGTTCAAACTGGGCTGATGTCCACTTAGTCTTACGGTTGGATTAGATGATCGCTGTAGATCCCTTTCACCTGAACTATTCTATTCTTTCTGCTCTTTTGCCTTCCCTTTCCCTTTCCCTTTCCCTTTCCTTTTCCCTTTCCCTTTCCCTTTCCCTTTCCCTTTCCCTTTCCCTTTCCCTTTCCCTTTCCCTTTCCCTTTCCCTTTC
>JAVJGJ010000047.1:138295-166336 GCA_035590215.1 Microhierax caerulescens | reverse complement strand
TCAGCATCTCTTGAGTGTTTATGGTTGCTGATCCCATGTGTGGCAGGGGAAGGAAAAGTCCAGAAGAGATCAAACCCCAAATGTGATGAAAATGCAGGCAGGGAGATGGATTCCTGGGCTGGAGTGCCCCAGGTGGGAGGCAGAGGAGGGCTCCTCGGCATCCACGAGGCAGCAGGTAGGGACCTAAATGAGTTTTTCCCTGTAACACATGTCCTGACCTTTTTTTAAAAATGAAATCTATTTTATTAATTTTTTCTTTTTATCAAATCCATCCATGAAACATTAAAGATATGACTGTGGAAAAGGTCAAGAAATGTGTAGTTGTTGAAATCTTGTTCCAGTTGATGGCTTTTCCCTTAGGGGAGCTCTTCTGCGCCTTCTCCTTCCCCACCTTGGTCTTTAAAAAAAGCAAGTGTCAAGCCGCCTTGAGTTTTGGGCTTAACGGTCACGCTGAAACGTGCTGCTGGCCGGGACAGAGGGAAGGGTGTTGCAGGCTCCCCAGCAGTGATGTTGCCCTTCAGGAGCTGTGGGGTCAGCCCAGTGTTGCCACTGGGGAAAACCTGAGCTGGAAGGGATTTCTGCCAGCAAAGAGCCCCCAAGGGAGGGGTGCAAGGTCTCCAGCTGTGCCAGTGCCATGTGCCCCAGGAAAGGGAGGTCCTTCGCGGGGGGCTGCTCTGTGGTGAGGGCACATCTCAGACAGAAGGAATAAAGGCGAAGCCCAAGAAATGGATGTAGCGGTGAGTGAATGTGCTTTGAGTCCCCGTCCTTGGCTTGGGTCGCTCTCTGTTCACCGTGAGAATGGAAGGCAATCACACTGGCTGAAGGAGAGGCAGGGGGGCTGAGCTCTCATTACGGGGGGGCTTTATTAGCACCAGCATTTTGAGGGCATCACATCTGCTGAGCAGGAGCTATATGCCTGGACTTGCAGCAGGCAATGAGAGTACTTTCCGCATAAAAGGACCAAGAGAAGGGGAGAAAGCAAGATATTAAAAGACAGTAACAGAGTCAGGAGTAGATCTGTATTGAAGCTCATTGTGAAAATTATATTACGGGAACATCAGGAGTCTGTGGAAGCCAGGAAATGGAGAGACTCAGAGTGAAGTTGAATGCATGGCTCTCCTGCCAGGGACGCATCTCCTGCCAGGAGCTGGGCTGGGCGTTGGACACAAGGGTGGCTGTCAGACCTCCTTGCATCCGTGGTGGTCATTTGCTGTTGTTTGGTTCCTTCTTTTGTTGTAACACCAAGGAAGCTGGGTCATGAGTTGGGCTTGCTGTGCTGTAAAAATGTGGAGTCAAATGACAAATTTTAGCCTCCAGACGAGAGAGAATAGGTGAACAGAGGGCGAAACCAAGGAACACTAGGGTTGTGCCACATGTCGACCTGCGCAGCAGCCAAGCAGCAGCCTGGATTCGTTGTGTGGTCCATAAGGATCAACACAGCGGGCGGGGGGGCGAAGGGAAATACTGCATGAGGGTTTGGGGGTTTGAGCGAGGAGGCAGAGGAGTGGGAAAGCACATTGGGACATCTTCCCAAAGAGCAACGAAGCCTGGAGAGCTTGAGATTTGAGATCTGCCAAAGAACAAGAGGCTGAAGGGCCAAGAGAGGATGAGGAAGCTTCTTGATCTTAAAAAGGGGTGCGTGATCCTTTCTCAGGCCTGGACACTGGGGTGAAGAACGTGAATGATCCCATTGACCCAAAGGGCCGCTCAGCCAACCCTCTTGCATCGCTCAGGAGAGGGGAATAACTGCCCTGGAAAAACCAGGCCAGGATAAGGAAATGGCCTGAGACTTGTGTGTTATGTCCCCAGGCAGTTTGTTGCCTTTCCCTCTTTGCTGGGCGTGAGTGCTCCTGACGCAGTGGCAACGCCAGTGTCGACGGTGCTCAGGGGCTATGCCGAACTCCAGATGCCTTTTCTTACATTTCTATTGTGTAAATTTATAATAATGGACTTTCAAGATTAAGCATAACCTTTGCTTGATAGATTGTCAGGCCGCCTTTATGTTTAATTGTTGTGAAACCTCAGTGATGGGCAAGCCCCAAGAGGCTGCCCGGCCCTCCCCAAGGCTCTGCCCGGTGTCCTGCTGCTCCCTCCACTGCCGTTTGCAGCATCCAAACCCACGGGTCCTCCTTGTGAGGCTTTGCTTGTTGCACTTTCTTCTCAGGTCTTCAAGGGCACCATTCACCCCATAGATAGTACATTTTCTTTGCTCAGTCTCACGTCGTCCTCCTTCTTTGGCATTGCCCTTTTGGTGTGGCACAACCCCTCTTGCTCTCGGGGCAGGGCTGCTGGGGGCTCTGCCTGGCACTGCCAGTGTTGTCCCCATGGCAGAAGGGGACAGCAAGAACGCAGGAAGGGTGGAGGTGGTTGTCCCAAAGGGATGGAAATGGGTCCTGGCAGGACCCAGAGAGCTGGGAGGCTCTCGTCACTCTGTGAAAGTGCCAGAGGTAGATGGGTGAGCGTGGGGGTCACAGTGAGCTGTCACATTAGGAAGAGCCATTTGGTGACCTGCTAAGCTTGCTCGCTTCCACCTCCCTGACACTTCCCCCTGGAGCTGCTGGGGCTTGCCTGCCATTTTTCTGAAGATTTGAGCAAAGCTGGTTCCAACTACGGTGCTCTTCCCTCAGAGCAAAACACCTTTAAAAATATAAAGTCCTTTATCACTTATAAAGTCCTTTACAGGATTTTTTGCATTTCAGTTGCTTTTCTTTGGTGCTTTAAACTGGAAGCTTAAACTGCTCTGGTTGTGTCTCTGTGGTGGTGGTCGTGTGGCCCAAGTCACTGCCGAGTGTGCCTGACCCATCACATGCTGCAGGAGGGTGGCTGGTGGCACTGGGGGACACAAGGAAGATGCCACCCATATCTCAGAAGGGTTTCAAGCCAGGAATTTTTATGGGGGCTCTTTTTGGAGCTTGCTGGGGGTGCAGGGTGGTGACATTTTGGAGTGTTCTGGGGGGAATTCCACATGCTGAAAATCTGCCTCACCATAAAAACTTAGTAACAGAGGAGCTCTCGCTGCGCCGTGGTGTGCCGTATGGATATCCCCATGCAGCAGCAGATAATAAATGAGGTGCTTTTTAAAGCTCACACATCACAGCGCAGCAAGAGGTGATGCCTTAAAATAAATCGATTGTAAGTGGTTTCCAGTGCAAACTTTTAACAGCCTCTGCTTGAATGAAAGGCAAAGACCTAAAGGGGAGGATTTCAAAGGCACAAAAGGCCTCATCCCCATGGGACAGGGAGCCGGGGGCCCGCTGGGACATGGGCATAGAGGCTGGCTGCAGTTTGGGTTACCAGGGATGCCCTCCTGCATCTCACAGGAGCTTCTCTGTTGTTGGTACCATGTGGAGCACTGGCAGGGCAGGGGGAACCACTCCTTGAACTTCCTGACATCTTAACATGGGACTTATATCTTCAAAATATGGAAGGATAAGGATAAGGAAAGATTATTTTTTTTCTTTGGAGACTCTGGCTGCTAAGACCTGGCTGGGCAAATTCCTCCTTTTGCCCAAGTGGCAAGTTGTATCACTTCCTTTTCTTTTTCTGTATTTTTTAAAAAAACTGTTCCCCCAAGCTCTAAGTAAAATTGATTTTTAAGTGAAACTATCCCTTATAATTGCTGCTGAAATGCCTTGTGGTTATTGTAATGGATTTTGAACTGTTACAAGTCCTGCTTGATGATTGTAGCTGGAGCTGCGCAGACTGAGCCTGGTTTAGGGAGTGCCATTGGATGGAGTGATTGGAGATTATCCGGGGAGGAGATGGGGCTGGAGCAGCAGGCTGAGGTGCTGACTAACATGTTTGCTGACCCTCCCAACACTGCAGAAGCTGAGGCTGCCCTGGGACTTTGTGCTGTAAACTGTCTCACGAAACCCTTCATGGGAGCCATGTCCCTCCAGTCTGCCAAGGCCACTGCTCACCCATCCCTTGGGAGCCACAGCGTGCTGGTACAGGGGAAAAAGGAGATGGAAGGAGGCCAGGGGAGCACCAGCTCCTCCTCCCCAGCCTGGTGAATCGCCTGCCATCACACTTCCCCAGCCCTGACCTTCTAGCAAATGCATCTTAACCTGAATTATTTCTGATCATCTGAAACCTTATTGTGCAGCAAGCAAGCTGCTTATCACCCAGCAAGTGAGAACTGCAGCAGAGAGTTCCCAAGCCCTTCCAGTCGTGGCAGAGCTCCAGCAGACCCACTGCGCTGCACCGGGATGCTGTGTTTGTGCCCAGTAGTTTGGCTGCCCCATCCTTGCCATGCCAGTGCCACCAAGCACACAGCAGGACCCTGGCATTCGCTGTCCCCAAGTAGCCAACAACGAGAACTGGGGGCAGGGGCGCTTGCCAGGCTTTCAGCTTTGGTGGCAGCTGACAGCCCTCCTAGTAGCAGCGCAGTGCTGCAGTTACCAGGGGGCTCAGACTGGTGTGGGCAGCCCTGAAGCTGGGAAGCCCTGACACTGCTGGGACACGTCTGTCCCACCTGCAGCTGACAAACAGTGCTGGAGCCATGTTTGTCAGGTGGTTTTTTTCCATCAGCCTCTCTGGGATGCTGCTGACATGCCCCAGCCATTCAGTACCTCCTGGGAGCCAGCTATTAACATGCCAGCTTCATCCCAAGAGAGGCGTTCTTCCTCGCCAGCCAGGATTTTCTTTAGACCGTTTAAGACCAGTTAGACTTTGACTGATCTGACTGCTATGGGAGTGGTGGGAACTTCCATCAGGAGCAGACTGGGCTTTCTCTGCCCTGCTCATCTTGTGAGCTGATGCTCCAGAAGAGAGTGAGAGGTGTGAAATGAGCACGATTTAAAGCTGCTGGCCTTGGATTTATCATGTGGACAGCCTTTGAAAAGCTGTTTACATCCTTAGTTTTCTTCTCACTGTCAAATACTCCCTAAATTCTGGGTGAAAGGGATGCCTGATGTGCAGCCCTGAGTCCTCTTCCTCTTGAGGACACTGATGCAAAAGAATGCAGGAGTCCCGATGGCTGCTTGCTGTGACAGCTCCATCACCTGCTAGCTCCAGGGATGAGTTTACATCAGGCTGAGATGGTTGAGGAGGTTGAGGAGTGCTGGCCTGGTCAGGCACATCCTCTCTTATCATCTCTCCTATCTCAGAGGCTTGAGGTGTTTGCCCTAGTTTGGACCTGCTGGGGAATGCCCTCTAGTTTCTCACCTCTGCCTTTTTTGAACTGTGTGGCAGTGCAGCTGTGTGGAGCACAGCTCCCACCGCACACTGCTGGCGGGGACAGCACGGGTGCCCCCGGGCAGGGGCAGCATGAAGAGCCATGCTGCTGTGGGGCAGCTGAAGCCTCTGGCTCGGCTCTTCCTCTGGCTGAATATTGGGATCTTGGAGCAGAGGTCCCTGCTTTATTCTCTGTCAACTGTAGAAGGTGCAGAAGGCTGCCATGACTGCAAATAATGTGGCAAAGGGGTTGGAGGAAAGTGCTTTTTCTCAGGTCCTGAACAGAGGAGGCAAGCGTGCCTGGTTTGGCTTCCCAAGGGACCACCTGCATCCCAAAGCCAGGCAGAAGCACCTTCCAGCAGGGCTTAAACATGACGACATTTAAGAGTACACTTTAAAGGTATATATAATGCGGGAGCGGGGTTTGCTGCCATACATCCAGGGTGAAAGGCAGGAGGATGCTGGAAGTGGCAGTGCCGAACGCTCCTTCTGCTGGCTCCGTGCAGGGGAAGGGGATGGCGAGAGAGGCCAAGCCTGCCTGCGCCTGCCTGCACCTGCCTGTGCCTGGTCCCATCTGCCCATCCTACGTTCCATGTCCCTGTCTCACTGCTGGTGGAGGTGGGGACAGATCCTGCACTCTGGTGTTTGCCCTTCCTCCCCCAGCAGGGATAGGGCAGTGGCTATTTGGCATCGCATCAGTGAAAACAGGAGCCAAGGAGGGTCTGAGCAGCTGAGCTGAGGCTGGTTCCCAGGGGCAAGTGTCACCGTGGGGGCACAGGGCACAGCCTCCCTTGCCCTCCTCCTCCTTTCCCAGGGAGCAGTCGGGGTGACAGGGAGCAGGGCCAGAGCTGCTCTCTGCTTGTGATTTTGGAAAGCAAATGAACACCAGGAGAAAGGTAACATTGGGGGGCTTTGCACCAAGGGGAGGAGAGCCGAAGAGAACGTCAGGCAAGGCTCACATGGCAGGATGCCTGGTTAGCTGCATGGTCCTTTTGCCCTTGGTGCTTTTCCATCTGCGAGAAGTTAAGCTCTTCTGGAGGCCTGAGCAATACTTTGGGGTAGGAGGAAAGCCCCAGGCAGCGATGCTTTCCCTTCCCCCACCACCCCTGCAAACACATGGGTACCTCTCTGCATGGGATGTCCTGCTCCTCTCCTCCCTGTGGTTGTTAGGACTGGTGGTGGTGTTTCTTACCAGTAAAAATTGTGGCTCGGCAGAGAGAGGCACTGGCAGGGGAACAAGAGCCATATGCTGCTGGCCTGCAGAGCCAGGAGTTACTGAGATGGTCAGTAAAATGATAAAAGTTGTGGCTTTGAGGCTTGTCCCAGGCTTCCAGGGCCAGATACTGGCTGTGCCACTGCCCTACGGGGGGTCTGCAGTGGCTCTGGCTCTGGTTTTGCTCCAGGTTTGTGCGTGTAACCTGGGCTGCTGGTGGCACTGGCTCTGCAGAGGTGTCCCCCTGCTCACCACCCTCTCAGACCCCGGCAGCAAGCACCAGCTGGTACAACACGGGACTGGAAGCCCTTGGAGGGGTTACCACCCGCTTTTTAGTATTCAGTGGGGCTTTGCTTGCCCTCTCGCAGGCAGGAGAGCGTTAGCAGCCAGTGCTGGCTCCAGCTCCAGCTCCATTCTCCCTCGGACATGGGCTGGATCTGGGCATGAGAGGAGGAGAGATGGGCTCCGGCCACCCCTTTCCCTCTGCGTGGCCCAGGGAGTTATTGACAAACAAGTTAGTGCTCTGAGAGAAAAATGCTGCAGCGTGTTTGAAGCAGCCTCCTTGATCAATACTCAGCCATGGCTGAGCCCGCTGCCGACTGGATTTCAGATGATGGCTGCGGGAGTAATAAGAGCCCTGGGATCAACTGTCTCAGAGATTATTACAGGATGAGATGCTTCGCTGCTTTACAGTGTTTACTCAAGATTTATATTCCCTGTGTGTATATAAGGGGGCTGTCGTCTTTTGTTGCTGGTTGATCATTTTTTGATGGTGGCACGCACGCTGTGCCATTAGGGTTTGCGTAGGGGTGTGCGTGCGGCACTGTCAGTGAATGGGGAGAGGGGAGGCTGTGGATGAGAGGGAGAGATGGGATCGGGGCACCCCGCAGCTGGTACAGGAGGTGGGACTGTGGAAAGGTGCCCTCTGCTCTGATGCACACAGGCAGACTGGGATGGAGGCATGTGACGTGGGCCATTGCCTTTCTGGATGCCCTGCAGCAGCGAATGTGGATTTGGGGTGTCCTGTCCGTGGAAGGAGGCTTGGTGCCAAAGGAGAGAGCTTGTGCCATCTTCCTTCCTTCATCGTGGATGTGGAAGAGCTGCAAAACCAGCTCCCCGGGTGTGTTTCTGTCTGGAGATTGGGTTGCTTGGCTTTGTTGTGTGTGTTTGGTTTTTACCTGCTCATCTTTACCTTTCACCTCTCTTTTCTTGCTTTGGGAGGGATGGGATGATAAGATGCTGTGTGGACCTCTCCAGCCCAGTAGCGCAGGGCTGTTTTAATCTCCAGCAAAGATCTCTCCTTCCAGCTGTGTGCTGAGGTGCAGGAGGTTAATACACTTCACACCATGTGGGAAGGCGCTGAGATGAGGGTGATAACAGCTGCACAGAGGGAAGTTAAATGAAAGCTTAGCAGGAGCAGCTCTCCCTCAGAGTAGATATCCCCGGTCATACACAGCCGCTATGTACTGGGCCAGTGCTGGGCCTTTCCTTGCTGGCTGCAGGGAGGAGCCGGGGTCACCATCCCACAGCCCCCTAGGAGTGTTCCCCAGCATCACCACAGGCATGGGGTGCTTTATTTCCATGGGGACGCTTGGGACACAGAGGCAGCATCACTGCTGTTACACAGGGCTTCTTGGTCTCCTCTTGCAAGGTGTTTGCTGTAATCCTGGTTTATAAATCCAACCTTGGCCTTTGGCCTCCCAGTGCCACTCTGGTCTCTGCTCTGCCGCTCCCCAGTTAAACCCACTGATCTGGCTGAGGTAGAAACAGCCAGGGCATACTTACTGCCATGTAGGTGCAGGGAGGAGAGAATGAGCAAAGCGTTGAACCAGTTTCCTTGGGAAAGCTGCTGTGCGAAAAATATTGGAAGCAATTCAGGAGAGCCCTGGGTGTGATGGGGGAGAAGGGGCAACAAGGAGGAGGTGGGCAGCGCCCTTGGGTGCTTGCTGTGTTGGGGGCAATCCCCCTGCATGCTGGCCTCTCAAGCAGCAGGGATACTTACAGCAGGGACAGTCCCCTCTGCCTAGAGAGGAGGTTGCAGTCCCTGCCTGCACCAGCTCCGATGCTCGGAGTGTTTCCCACCACCTTGCTCCCAGCAGCTTTGGGGCATCAGACCAGCTGCCCCCCAAAAGGTGCTACCGTGGATGAGCCATGCTTGGGATGGGGTGGCTGAGCTTGTGGGCGGTGGGGGCTGGGAAACGAGGTCCTGGAGCAAGTGGGGGAAGAAGGCAGCCATGCATTTGGAGGTGCCATCCTCTAGGTCAGGGGTCCTCAAACTACGGCCCACGGGCTGGATATGGCCCCCCAGGGTCCTCAATCCAGCCTCCCAGTATTTACAGAATACAGAACCCCCCTGCCCGCCCCCCCGGGGGTTGGAGGGGGAAACCAAGTGGCCACAGATGACTGCCTGCCACTTCATCCGTGCGCCAGCCCCCTGGTTAAAAAGTTTGAGGACTCTGCTCTAGGTAGATGGGTCACCCACCTTGTCCCCCTCTCCCTTCCCGCACGGCTTTCTGGAGGGAGGGTGCATGCCTGGCTGTGCCTCCTTTGCCACCACCTGCCCATCCCAGGGCTGTGCTGTCCCTCAGGCTCCTTAATCCGGGGCGAGCCAGTGCGCTGAGCAGGAAGCTCCTGATGGATCTGCCTGGGCGAGCAGCTAGGCAGGGAGGGACCTGTGCGGAATATGAAAGAGGCTAGGGCGCCGTAAAGCCTGCACAGCACCTTCCCCCTCACAGACCCCCTTTCGCCAGGATCTCCAGACACCAATCCCTTGCAAATCTCCCATTGGCCTTTTATGACCTGCAGAGTCGTTTCAGTTCAGTGTTTTCAGCCTCTAAATCTCCTGTCCTTAGTGCTGGGGAAAGGAACTTCTGGGGAAGGAACCGTGTTCCTTAAAGTGCCATGGCCAGGGCAGCCCCTGCACAGACCCTGCTGGAAATTTGTGGGTATTTCACACCCATGCTTTATTTTGGTAATTCTTTTGATTTTTCTTGCTGTTGGAACCACGCAATTGACAACCCCAGGTCTGAAGCCCCCCGGGAGCTTTCATTGGCTGCTGCGTATGGGCACGGGACCCCTGCCCAGCTCCCCAGGGCGCTGCCTGCGTCATGGGTATCTTGCAGTCCCTACACGCAGCACACCTTGAGATGGACTGATTGATCTGTAACACTTGAAAAATAATGGTTTAATCATTATTAAGGATTAGAAATAATCCTTGAGCTGTATCGATCTCGATAATACTATTCATGATGAACTCATTTGGCATTAATGGGAACATCCTGCAGCAGTGTGTGGCTCCAGGTAGACCCGTCACCTTCCCTGGAGAGACGTGGCCAGGGGGGTCACTGGAGCAGCAGCACCTTCCCAGCCCTAACACACAACTGCAGGTCCTGCTCGTGAGCAGAGATACGGCAAATAGCCCCCTTGGGGTCCCTGTCCTTGTTGCCATTGTTTTGGAGGGTCTCGAATCCAGTGATCACCCATCCTGTTCATGCCAGCAGCCCATCTCTGAGCAGGGGGTAACTGGGGCTCCCCTATAGCACCAGCCAGGGCTGGGACATGATGGGGCTGCTCCCATGGGAGCCCCCCAGCACAGCATCGCTCCAGATGTGTCCCCCAGCAGGGATGGAGATGGGCGGAGGTTCCGCTGTTACAGGTGGGTGCCTGCCTGCTTGGTCCCTCTCTCCTCCCAGGCCCCATCTTGGTCATGGGACTGAAGGTCTTTAGCAAGGAAAGTGGTGCAGAAGCAACAGCTGGGAGGCTGTGGGAGCACTTCTTCCAAGGTGGGTGTCCAGCAGGAGCCAGGATCCGGCACGGCACCCTGCTGTGGCTGTGCCATCCTGCCACAGGCTCCCCCACCCCTGCAATGTGCTATTTATCAAACAAGAACATCTGGGTTTATTTTTTCTTTTTTAAATAAAATTGTGTCCGGATTGACTTTGACAAATTGACATTTTCCAGAGGAAAAATATCTTCTGTCGAAGTGTCATTCCTGGGTGTAGCCGTCCCTTACTGCACCATTTGTAACCCTCCAGGCACTTCACACAAGGCGATGAATAGTTAAATATGTCCATAAATCCTACCCTGGCCCATAATAAACAAACACGCTCTTATCAAGTATAGAAAAATGCATATTTCATCACTGCTGCCTTAAACATGATTCAGAATAAATGCTCGCCTTTAATCAGCCATCTCTATATATAAACAGAGCACAAAAGCTTTCAGGGATGAGGTGCAGAATTAGGCCACAGCTTTTCTAGGTGGCTCGGGGGAGGCAGGGCTGTGGCTGCGCAGGTGAGCCCCTCGCAAAACCACCCTGAAAATTAACATTACTTGGCTTTTCTGTCCAGCAACATGTTGCCTCCCATTGTCTTCTCTCTGCCACCAGCGCCATAGGTGTTTTGCCTCAATGCTCAGCTGACAGCTGATCTTTTCCCCTTGGATGCAGGCCATTGAAAGCAAGCACTTTGATTTGGAAATCAAGATGGAAAAAAGAGAAAATACTAAACAGGAATGTTTTGACCAGAGTGTGCTAAGATTATGCAGTGATGGATACATGTTTCCCCACATCTGATAAGAACGAGCTGCTTTCTCTGGCTGGGGAGGGCCAGATCTATGATGTCTTCCACTGCTCATCACCTTACATTCCAGTACCTGTGCTCTGCCATGCTCCTGGCAATAGACCACCTGCCGTCACGGCCCTGCACCCGCCACGTGCCAGGGACCAGGTGCTGCCACTGTCCTGCAGGCAGTGGGGGCACATGGAGGAGACACCACGAAGCCTCAGGACTTTCTTTCCTACCAGCATCTGCTTAGAAGGGCAGAGGTGAGCTGATGGGAGCACTGGAGGAACTGGTGACAGTGGGGATGGCAGCTGCAGCACATGTGGCTGTGCCCAGGGCTCCTGTCCACCTCTCTGGAGATCATTGTCTTGCACGTGCATGTTCTTCTGGCCAGGCACTCTGGGATTCCCAGGGATGTAGCTGGATTTCGGTGCCGCCCCAGTGGGCTCCTGCCAGCACACCGGATCCCTGCTGAGCAAAGGAATGCTATTTATTTCCTTCTGGGATTTCGGGTTCACAGCGTGGAAGTTGGGTGTGCAGTAACACTGGGAATCTTAGATGCATCTCTGCGGTGCTGCCCAGGTGGTGATTTGAGGTTGTTGTTTGGCCCATTGCTGGTGCCCCTTCTGCCTCCTCCCAGCCAATAACCAATTCAGGGGGCTGGAGGTGGCCAGGGCTCCCCTCCCTCCCCATGCTCTGGCTGCCAGCAGCTCACAAGTATGTGGAGCAAAGTATGTCCGGTCCCACTGGGGGATGCAGGGGAACAAGGAGCAGGTGATGCAGCAGTGCCTGCTTGATGCATGTCTCTAACTCACTAGGGAGCCTTGCTGGGCTTCAGCAGCCTCAGCATCGCAAGCCTCATGGCCAGTTAACCTCATCCAGATTAACTACTCAGCCCCTGGAGCCGAGACCTCCGCAGCACGTATTCCCCAGCACCCTTAGGCAGTGGCTGGTGGGGAGCAGGTGGGCTGCGCTGCTGCAGAGATAAAGCCTGAGCCCATGCAAGCGGTGAGGGTGCCCAGCACCCAGGGGTCCGGGTGGTCCTCAGCTCGGCGGGCTGGCTCCCGACACCATGCTGCCTGCAGCTGGGCTGTGGTGCTGATCGGGTTGTACGGCCCTGGCAGGCAGCTGCCCGCACCCCTGGGGGCCTGGGTCTGGTCGAGGGGTGGAGGGGAAGTCTGTGTCACTTGTTTTGCTCTTGGCTTTATTTGCTTAGTGATGCAGAGTAGATCTTGTTGGAAAGCCCGGAGCTCTTGCCCTTGTCTGTCCCCTTTGGCTCCATTAAAGGCCAGATTGCAACTTCTTCCCAGTACTGCCAGTACCCCAGGGACTGCCTGACCTCCAGCCTTGCCCTGCTGCTCCCTCTGGTGAGGCCTCTCACGGCTGAGCCTGAGCTCAGCGAGGCTGCCCCAGTGCTGAGCATCACCTGAGCATCATCCTGCTCCAGGTGAGCCCTGGCTCCTCTGGCTGCCCCGGCATGGGCAGCCTGCCCGTACTGCCTGCTGCCTCCGGAGCCATCCCATCGGAGCCATCCCATCGGCGTGGAGACGCTTTCGCCTCCTTTGAAGCCTCGCGTGCTCTGGTGGGAGAGGGTCAGGCTTGCTGCAGCCTTGGGTGGGAGCTGGCCCAGCAGCCCAGCGCTGGCGGCTCCCACTGCAAGCAGCAACCGCGGGCAGAGCGACCACATCTGGGACCTGGTGGTCGCTCGCCAGCTCCCTGGGAGCGCTGGTGTGTTGCAGAGGGGCTCAGTGCCACCGAGCCGATGGCCCAGGGCCTGCAACCGGCTGAAGGAGGGCATGGGTAGGTGAAGGGATGAATCCAGGTGGGCTGAGGCGCACATCTCCGGGCCCCGGCACTGGGGCATTTTGAGGGCGTTTTGAAGTATTTTTGAAGGGTCTGCCCTGCCCCGCAGAGAGCTGGGGGCCATCGGCACAGAGACCCCAGTTCAGCCTTTTCCCTGTGCCACAGATGAGACCCTGCCCAGCTGCGGCAGTAATGCCAGCTGCTGCCAAGCTGCAATGGCTCAGCCCTGGCTTTGTTCAAGTGGCATCAGCTCCTTTGGAGGCACTGGCTTGCTCCAGGAAAGGCAGGAGCAAGCAGAGAAGCACCTCCTCCCCATGCCCGGGATGTTCTTCTCCAGGCATTCTGCCCGCTATCCCTCCTCCTGCCCCCTGCCTCCACGGTGGAGGGTGGCAGGGTCCTGGGGGATCCCCCAAACAGAGGGATGGCAGGTGCTGGGGCAGCACCCACAGCCCTGGGTTGGTGTGGGCAGTGCCCAGTTCCTCTCACCTCCCCCAGACTCACTGCTGCTCTCCCACTTGCTTTGCAGAGACTTGCCAACGCGGCAGAGAAGTTCCAGAAGGCTCACCACTGGCAGGACAACATCCGGGTAAGGCTCCACGCGCCAGCGGCTCCCTCCCGCTTCCCTGCTGGATGCTGAGCTCCACGGAGGCACCAGCTTCAGGGATGACTTCTGGCACAGGAAAGAGCTCTTCATCCCATCCCCGATCCCATCCCTCTTCCGTCCCCACGTTCTCGGCTGCCCTGCGAGTTACCACTGTCTGTGCCGTGCTGCTCAGCATGCGGGTGGCCCTGGCACTGCCATCTGCCAGCACTAACAAGAGCAAAAAAAAAAAAATTCCAAGCTCATTTCCAGCCTCACCTCTGCCTGCACATGCTGTAAGAACGCGGCAGGAAGTCAAGGTCGAGCTGATAACACAATGCTGAGGGCTTGGGGGCCGGGGAGACTCTTATTCCCCCACCATCTCCGGCAGCCAGCGGGTTGGGTGCCAGTCCAGGTCTTGCATGGGGTGACGGCAGCGGCGACTCGTCTGTGGCACCTTCTGACAGTTGCAGTGGGGGCTGTTCCTGGGGAAGGGAGCAATCTGGGCCTGGAGAGGGAAGACGCAGGTTTAATGATTGCATTTGACTTTGTAATTCTGGCAGTGATAGCACTCAGCAGGAACCTGAAGGATTCTGTCTGGAAATGCTCTCAAATTATAACAATAATACAAAAGGAAGGAAAAGATTGTTTTTCTTCCAGTGCAAACAGAGTCTACAACAAAAAATACTCCTGAGCCACCCAGCCCCTTCCTCTGGGCTGGGCCAGATCCTGCCCACCCCGGGAAGCCCCTACAGCTGCTGAGGGGCTGGTCCAGGGACAGCCCCACCGCCAGCCCTTGCTGGGTGTGGGGAGGGGGGGATTTCTCTGCCACCGCAGTCTGCTCAGGGAGGTGAGGAGGTGAGCCACATCTGGAGCCACAACTGGAGCCGCATCCCTCTCAGGCAGACCCTCCTGCCATAGGTCACCAGGGTTCGGTGTGGGGAGGAAGAGGCAGGAGGAGCAGAAGGGAAGAGGCAAGTTACTGACCTGCTTGGCTTTCATTTGCCACGTGACCATGTGACCATCGTGGGGTGGATGTTCCTGGCTGATCCTCATCCCCCAGGAGGTGTGTCCCATAGGCACCCAGGGAGGTTGAGCTTGCAGGGGTCTTCCCATTGTTAGCAGAAGCAGCCTCGCTAAGGAGAGGTGAGGTGTCCCCGCTGGCCCTCCTGTCCAGCAGACAGTTGTCATTGGCACCAGTGGCCACCAGGACCTTTCTGCATGAAAGCACTGCTGAATTGTGACAGTAATTTTTTAGGAGGGTAACTTTCCAGGAGGGTGGTGGAAGAGAGGTTAAGAGGATAACCAGGTCTGGTGTGGACACTAGCTGATGCCAACACCAGTGCCTCACCAGCACCTCAACTGCAGGCTCAGGGCTCCTGGGGGAGGCTGGAGCAGCACTGGGGGAGCTGTGGGCATCTCCCACAAGCTCTCACCTCTGCCCCTAATGCTGGCCTGATCCTGTGTGTCCTCTGGAGTCAGGAGCCCCAGGGAAACTCATCCCTGAGCAGCACCCAAAGCTTGGCCATGGGCACCGCAGGGGCATCATGGTGGCCCAGTGCACTCCCCGCTGGGCTAGCACCCAGAGGTGGATGCCCTGTGACTGGGGCACAGGCAGGGCAGGCAGAGCTGGAGCAAAGTCCCTGCATTTTGCAGCAGTCATCGGTGCTTCTACTCATCCCTGGGCCACAGGGACAGGCAGCTGCTGGACTGCAGGGGCTCCTGCTGCAGGCCCCTCGCAGCCCCAAAGAGCTCCCCCCCATCTAGACCCGCTGCCTGCCACTGCAGGGGGGTAACAGTCGGGGTTCAACATGGGCTGGGAAAGGCTGGAGTGCTGCGGAGCTCTTGGATCGTTTTGCCATTCGCAGCACAAACCTTTCAGAAATACACTTTCACAGAAAAAATATGTTTAATAGCACTGTTTGTAACCACTTCATCAAGGTAATTAGGACCGAGTCACCCAGAAACAATGTGCAGCGATGCGTCACCACAGAGCTCACTGCAGCTTTATCAGGACAGCCCAGACCCAGCTGGGACACTTGATGGACTGGACCGGCGCTGCGCACAGCACCCGAGTGCGGGGCATCTGCCCCCCCCGGCAGCAGCCCTCCAGACCCTGCCTGCACCAGCCCTGGTTCCCGGGCAGAGTGGAGGGGCAGAGGGGCTGTGCAAGTGGCTCTCGCTGCTGCGGCTGAACCTCCTCCTTTTGCTCTCCTTCATCCGTGAAATGGTAGGGCACGACCTGCGTGCCAGCACCGGTGACAGTGGCTCTGCTGCCGCCCCCGCCTTGTCGCCGGTGCTGGCGCGGGCAGCAGGCAGGGGAGGCAGCAGCGCAGCATCCCCCCAGCTCCTCCGCTGGTCCTTTCCCACTGAGCGGCTTGTTCCTTCTGGCCGCAGCTCTCCCCTCCTCTCCCAGCGTGTCGCGTCCTAACCTCGCTCCAGAGTCGATGACAGACTGCGGCAAGCGCGGTTATTGTCGTGTTTCCACGCAAACCAAAGGCGCGCCGACAGATGCTGAGTGTTTGCGCTGCATCAGTGCTAATGGCAGCCCCGTTAAACCTCGCTGCAGATGGGTTGCTATGGAAGTCCAGGGGAAAATTAAATAGGAGCAGGAACCTGAGCGGCCGAGAGGCTGCTGCCAGCAGTCACTCACAACCCATCTCTACGAGGAAAGTTTCCGTTTTCTCACTTTTTTTTTGGTGTTACGCCATGCACCAGCCATGGTGGCCTTTCTGAAGGGGCTGAGTTCAACCTCCATTGCCAGAACATCCCCCCCTGCCCCATGCTGCTTTGCCCCATCCCTGCCCCTTGCCCTCACCATGTGGCCATGCCAAGCAGGAGCTGTATCCCCACCTGCCCCCAGAACTCCCCTGGACAGTGGAGTGCTTCCTTGGCCAAAAGCAGTCTTGGCCCCAAGGGCACCCATGCAGTGGCACCTGGGGGACCCTTCACGTTGTCCCTCCAGTTCATTTCACCCCAGGGCTGGATGGCAGCTCAGGGTGGCATGGTGGGCAGGGATGGGGCTTGGCGGGGCAGGCTGCGGTGTGGGGTCACTGTACCTCCCTGGTGATTTAGAGGTGGGAGAGGCCATGCCATTCCCCTCCTGCATAGCAAGGGTCTCTCAGGGATGCACGTTCACCCATCGGTGAAGGCTGGCAAAGCCCCAGAAAGGCAAAAGCTGGGTCCCGTTGCTACAGGACAGACTCCCACCATAGGACTCTGCAGCCACTGGCACTGGTATGGTAAGTGACCCCAAAAAGCTCCCAGTTTGCAGTGGCCTGGCCAACCAGTTTTCCCACTGAGAAGCTTCTGGCCTCTGGGCTTGCATCCAGGGCTCTGCAGGGGGTCCACCAGGACAGGCTGGCTCCACTTTGTGCAGAGCCGCAGGGCACATCAGGGCTGTCCCCTTGTTCTGGATGTCCCCAACTCTGTCCCCTGTGCAGACCATCCCCAGCAGCAGATGGAGTACCAGGGCTGCAACCCCCACCACAGTGCTGTTTGCTAGGTTTCCATCCTCTGTTTGCCACCCTGCTGAGGCAAGAGATCTGCAAAATGTACCTACAAAAATGCTGGAAGGTCACGTTGAGTTTTTTGCTGCCATCCTTTGTATCCGTCCTTGGTGACAAGCTGCCATGCTGCCCGTTGGGCATCCCAGCCAGCTCCGTGTTGTCCCAGCTCCTCTCCACCCACACGCTCCACTTTCCTCCAGGTTTTTCCAGTGCCTTAGGTTCTGTTCCAGACCTTCAGTCCCATCCCAGCACGATCAGCAGGGTCTCAGGTGTCCTGCACCCCCACAGCATGTGGGAGCAGGGGTTGTGCTGACCCAGGGGACAATGTTGAAGGCACAGGTCTGTGCTGCCAGCTGCGTCATCACTGCGTGTCAGTCTGCCGGAGCTGCCGGAGCTATTTGTCCCTTTAAGGGAAACTCTGACGCTGCAGAGATCCATCCCCGCATTTATGTGTGCTTGGCAGGATTATATAAATTGCCTTTAAAAGTTGACTTCTTTATAAGCCATTTTCTGCTTCATAAAATGTTTATTACTGTTGTTTTTCTCCCAGTTCTTCCTTGCTGCATTTTCCGTCACTACAGTGGGAAGCTCCCCTCTTCCTCTGCCTGCTGCCCTCCTGCCTCCCACCTCTCACCATCTTTCGGGTGCTGGAAAGTGGCATTTGAAGGGTCAGAGCCTAAGAGGCCCTTTCTCCTTGGAAACGAAAAATAGCTATACAATGAGCTGTGATGTAAGAGCTGCTGGGGACAGGGTTTAACTGCTGGGCGCAACATGGGTGGTTTTGGGGTGCAGTGGCATGCGTGGAGGTGGCAGAGGGAGCACGGGTGCCTGGCAGCCCCATGCTGCTGCCTCCATCCATAATCCCCGCCTGCAAGCACACAAGCAAATAACAAAGCCCAGATAATTTCAAGCTCCATTAGAAACGAAACTCCAGGGAAAACGGGATTGCGGTTTGCCAAATGGGAAAGGACAGGAGGAATAACAGAGATTGCACTCCCAGACACCCAAGAAAGGTGAGGGATAAAGCAGAGGGACATGGCGGCATGGCTGGATGCCCCTCCACAGCTGTACAGCCCAGGATGCAGCATCCCTCCGGGCATCCCGCCAGCTGCTCCACCCGGCACGTGTCTGCAGCGGGAGCGGCAGCCACGCCATGCCGTGCGTGGGTGCTGGTGGCTGTTCCTGCGGGTTTGCCACAGCGATGCAGGCAAGGTTTTGTGTTCAAAGTGGCATTAGAAGGGTAAACGCCAGCTCCTTATCCCCCTTTCATTTTTCTCCTCCTTTAATTACAGATCCTATTTATCAGCCAAGAACAGAAAGATCGTCACTGCAACCTTGCACTTGCCCTTGTAGAAGGTTTACCTAAAAAGTTAGAAAATAAAATCAAATACTCTAATTTGCAGTCGTCTTGCCATTTCAAACACAGTTTTCATTACAGCACAGAAAGTGCATTGAAGCTGTGTTTATAACCCCCTTTTAGATAACAAATCACATTTTCTTTTGGCTGGTGAGTGTGTAGAATTGATATTTTTTTTTTTTCAGTTTAATGGGTTTGTGTGTTCAGGAATGATCTCCATCAACTGAGAGTCTTTATTTTGTTTGATATAATGTCAGCTTTCATTACGCTCAGAGAATTACTGTATTAAAGCACCAACCTTGCCGTAGAGCTGTTCTGGACGAAAAGGAGAACAAGAAAATCATTCACAAAAAACCCCGTGTCAGTGCCATTCCCTCTTAGAACCAAGGATGGGGCTTGAAGGGGGCTCCCATTGCCCCCTACTCTGCAAGACAGCCAAGCCACCCATGGTGGTCCCATGGGTGCGATGGTTCGGTGTGAGGGCTGCCGGCTTTCCTGCCAGTGCTGCCATCCCATCCCATCCCATCCCGTCACTGGCAGGGTGTCCCCAGCACCCACCAGCTCTGTGTGTGTGCTGGCATCCCTGCGGTACCCAGGTGCAGCGGAGGGGAGAGGCGGTTGCATCTTGTTTGAGACGGCCTCGAAGGAGCGGGAGCGGACAGGAGATGCCATGTAGAGAAGAATAGCTAGTGAGGCATGATCAGATAAAACATCTTCTCAGGGAGATGAAAAAACTGTTGACGGGTCACTTAAATATTTCCCCAGCTCTGTCAGAGAAGCAGAGGGAGGAAATTGCTTTTAAAAAAAAAGATGCCAAGGCAGATTATGATGACTGTTTCCACCTGTCCTGGGTAACGCTACGGCCTCTGCGGCTGGATAGGATGCGAGGGGACTCGCGTGGCGAGGGCTGCAGGAGAGGCATGGTCTCTGCCGGGCTGGTCCAGATCCACCCGGCAGCCTGCAGTATCTGGCACTAACCGTGAGTATTTCCCTCTTCCCAGGGACCGGAGAAGGATTCATCACGATGCGTATGGACAAAGTTATCTCTAGCCCAGTGGAAATAAAAGGTTCAGCCCCTACCAGCCACTGCCAGAGGTTTTTTGTGATGCCCAGAGCCAGGCGTGGCTGTGGTTGCAGATAGGAATTTCTCCCGGGAGTTCGTGCAGTCCCTTTGCGAGCCTGTTCCTGGCTGTGGCCCTCACACTGCCCTGTGGCAGCTGTTGCAGAAACGCTTTCGTGAACCTGTTACGCAGCCAAGAAGGCTGCTGTGCTTGGGCAAGTCTGCGAGACCCTGGGGTGAGCACTCACCTGGCTGAGACCAGCCCAGCTGCCAGCCAGGCTAAACTGGCTGGCACGGACCCGGCCCCAGGCACAGCCATCGGATGGTCCCATATCACTCTTCCGAATGTGGATGGGCTTGGCAGGGGGTGACACTTCAGTGGAAACATTCTGTGTCCCCCTGCTCACCACCTGCTGCCACCCAGCCTTCATGCAGTCACAAGGCTGCAGGTGCTCTAGGTGCAGTAGGAGCTGCAGGAGCTGCATGGCGCGCTGCAGGCAATCTTCCATATGAAAGGTGCAACTATAAGCAAAAGCTGTGGCTATTTTTGTGCGCTTAATGGTTTGGAGACATGAAGAACTCCCTAAATATTCACTGCCCTTTGTAGGTGCTGATGGCAAAGGAAAGATGGGCTTATGAGCAGAGCAACCAGTGCTGTGGGGGCACGCTGGCTCCTGCTTGCTCTCCCCACCTGCTGAGTTGCCCATGGGTCTGAGCAGGCACAGATCCCCGTCACCTGCCTTGTCCCTACATCAGAATGCCATGGGCTGGGATGCTGACCGTGCCACCGGCCCCATCCAGTGGCTGGGAGACGGGCAGGTACCAGCTTGGGATTCATCTTGGCTTTTCCTGCCACCCTCCGAGTTCCTCCTAACTGTCTGGAAGGTAAACTGCTGCAGGATTTGGCTCTTCCAAAGCAAATTAAATCTTGAAAGAGATCACCTGTGCCACTTGGAGAAATGAAACCTGCAGCCGGAGGGCTGAGATGAACCAAAATCAATGCAGTGGAGCAGGAGCTACCTGCAAAATCACCCCCAGGAGCCGCAGCATCCCCAGGGCATGCAGTCGGCAGAGTGACCCTTACAAGATGACAAAGAGGAATCCTTCCAAGGACAATACATCCGCAGGAGAAGAATTAGCCAGCTCGGATGATCTTACAGAAAAGCTATACAGGGGGAGAGTGAGCCATGTCCCCTCTGCCGTGTCCCTGCCAGCGGCGTGCTCCAGCTGGACAGGCTGAGGTGCCACCCGCAGCTCCTTCCCAGGCTTTTTGAGGGCAGTGGCAGCTGCATGCATGATGTGGTTTGATTGCCACCTTGTTAGACTGCTGACCTGGGGGTTTGGGCCAGCATCCCCCTGTCCTGATATTGCTGGTCTTCAGTGAGAGAGCAGAGCGCTGACCTTTCTAACCTTTCTAGCAGTACTTTTAGTTGCTGTCATTGTTTTAGGCGAAAAAAGACATATTTGAGTGCTTTTGGAGAAGGCTGTGGGGCGGGGGGGCAGGGGGGGAAGGGGAGTGTGCCTCACCACCTGAGACCCCCGCCATGCCCCTCCTTGTCATGGGCTTTGGCTCGACCCTGGTCTGCCAGCACATGGCCAGGGAGCACCGGTGCCAAAGCAGGGTCCTCTCCCTTGAGCTGCTGGCAAGGCTCCAGCTTGCAGCTTTCCAGAAGCTCACAGCCTGATTTCATTAATTAGCTTTTTGCTCAGCGTTTTGGTGTAAAATCAGCAAAGGAGGGGAGCCCGGGGCTGTGAGGGAGGGTTCAAGGGGACAGACAGGACCTAGGGTCCCTGGGGAGGCTCTGGCACCCAGCATCCCTGGAGCCCCATCTGGGAGCTCCCACCTGGGCCAAGCCCTGGCTGGGGGCTGCCCAGTGCACTCAGACCACAAGGATTTGGTACAGGCACAATGGTTGCTCAGTGGTTTTGCCAGAGAAGCCTGGGCGATAGCTTCAGTGGCATTTGCAGATTACTCTGCCATTGCACTTGACTCCCAAGGTTGTTTTCCCCCCGCCTCGCGCTGAGGGTTTAGGAGGCTGACATCACCCCATGCTCACCAGCTAGTGGCACAGTGCTTGCAGTGCCATTACACAGATGCCGTTTGGCAATTATGATGCAGGAGAATGGGCAGCGGTTAACATGTCATCAAGGAGCAGCTACTCAGCATCAGCCTCCCCTCCAGTGCAAGCGGGTGAGCACTTTCGGCACGCTCATTTGCAAGAGGTGGGGGCAATGTTTTGCCCTGAAATCCCTCGGCATCTTCATCCCTTGTTTTCTTTATTGGTATTTATTCTGAAAGGCTCTAGAAATACCAGTGCTATTTACACAGACTGGGTGCTGGGTTTAACGTCGGCCAGAGGAGGAGGAGGAGGAGGCAGAGAGTTTACATGAAGGCGGCAAATGTGGTTTAAAAAACAAATACCAGGGAGAGGAAATTGTAGGACCCCATCATCCTGAGATGATGAGATGAGAGGTCATCTCCTGAGACATGGCATCTCTAGACTGTCTCCAAGGGCTCTGTCTCTCCTTCCTGGAATAAATTCACCAGCTCCACCAGCCTCTGGGTGCCAAGGACATGGATACCGTGCCAGCTCCCATGGGCTCCCTTGGACCCTATGAACCACCTCCAACATCAGTGGCATTACAGCAAGGAGAGCAGAGCGTGGCGGCGGGGCACGTCGTGGACCCAGGGCCGCACTGATGCTGGCTGTCCCACACATGCCATGTCACAAGTGCCCACCTCAGCCATAGCATGGAGCAGAGCCGGGATCTCACCCAGCTGCTCCTGGGGTTCTCAGGGTTTGGTGCTTAGGTTTAGTGGTAGACTTGGCACTGCTGGGTTAATGGTTGCACTTGATGATCTCAAAGGCCTTTTCCAACTTAAATGATTCTACGAAAAAGCGCATGGCAAGGGCTCTGTGATCCCTAAGGAAACTAGTGGGAGAGATGTCCTTCCGGGGTGTCTGCGCCCAGTGCTGTGTCATGCCGTGGGAGCACTGGTGTGGGTAAAAGCAGAACCAGGGGACCAGCTCTTCTCCTCACGCATCACCTCCTGCCTTCTCACCCACTGCAGGAGCAGGGCCACTGCCTGTCAGAGGGGATGGAGGGGATCTGAGCTTTTTGGGGGAGACGATGGAAGACAAAATGAATAACAAAGCACCTTCTGGATGGCTGTTGTTAGTCACACTCACTTCTGATTAAAGATCATTAAACATGAAATTAGCTCGTTTGTGTTACGGGTCTCCCAGGGGTTCTTTTAATTAGGAAGTGCAGATGGCCACAGACCCAGGGAGACAGCAGTGCCGGCAAGGGGCAGGGGTGTGCATGGGGCCGGGAGCAGCACAGGGAGGGCATCCGAAGAGAAATTAATCTTTTTTTCCTTTTCTTGTTGTTGTAAACCCCTCAGCATTTCACAACAAATCACAGATAATTAATAAGTACATTCCCTAGTACATGACTAGGCTTTTTAATAGCAGAAATTGGAAGATGCTGTGTCAATTTTATTTATTATTATTTTCAATTTCCCCTCTCGGTGCAGTCTTACCGCCAGGATTAGAGTTACAGAGCCTGCAGGAGGGACCATCCCCTCTGCCCAGGAGGGTGCTGAAACCGCCCCTTGCCGTCCCCATCCTGGGGGAACATCGGCTGTGCAGGCTGCTGGGGTCCCCCTGCTACTGGTACCCTCACCTGCGCAGCATCCCCACTGCAGGGGCTTTCCCACCTCTTGGTGGGCTTGTGTCATAACAGCCTGGAGAAGCAGCAGCAAGCCGCTCCAGGGAGCAGGTCTGTGGCTGGAGGGTGTAACACCAGCGAGGGGTTAGTGACTGCCAGTTCCCAGTGGGGCCAGGACAGCAGAGCGGGTGGTGCCAGCGCCTAGTAAGCTGTTCGGACCTGCCGGTCCCTTTCCCGGACACGAGCCCCTAGCTGGGCTGCGCTGTGTCACGGGACCACCAGCCCTGGCACAAGCCCACGGGCGCGCTGGGTGCTGCAGAGGCAGCACCAGAGTTGGAGTCAGGACAGGGGCGCAGTCAGCGTTTTGGTTAAGGTTTTGGCTGCATTTCTCTCCTGGGTGCAGATCGCTTTCCTCGCTAACTAATAACAGCCGTAGCCGTCGCAGGGCGCTGCCGGTGCGCGAGGGGGAAGGCTGCTGGCGTGGTGGCTGCTGACGGCTGGTTGAGTGGCAGACATGCTAGTGCGGCGACGGCTGCCGGTGTATCGTGCTCACGTCCCGGCATGCAGGAAAGCGTCTCCCAGTGCCCTGTCATTATACATTCTGATGGCACACAAAATGCTGTTTGTGACAGCATTGCTGCTCTCCAAATTGCCTCTTTAGGAATTTTATCAGCTGCCTCGTGTCCTGACATGCAGGAAAGAAGAATCTGAGTGGACCTTTTTGCCTAAATAGGATCTAAATACCCCAAATTAATGACGTGCATTTCTCCATGGAAGCGAGGACACTCTTCTCCCTGTTCCTGCTGCGTGGGGAGGGGAGCAGAGCTTTGGTGGCTTCAGGGCCACTGCCTGCCACACTGCCCATGCCTGGCTCTCCTGCCGCTCCCGAGGCTTGCAGGAGGACCAGAGCATCCCGGATGCAGCCACACAGTGCAGCCCCACACCCGGTGGCAGTGCAGAGGCCGCGGTCAAGCCAGTGGCACTGCTGCAGGGCTGTTGGCTGTGGCAGAGGCTGTGCCTTGCCCCGCGCTGCAGCAGCTCGGCAGCAGCCACGAGTAGAGGGAAATGTGGCAGGCGGTGGCCGGTCCTTGAACAGTGGACAAGGGGATGTGGGGTCCCAACCATGTCCCAAGGGCTGCATGGGGTGGGCAGAGTTCAGTTCCTAGTGATGTGGCTGCCAGCAGCATGATGGAGGTGCTGAGCGGATGAGTAATGGGCGAGACCCCTCTGCTGTCCCCATCCCTGCTCAGCACTAACTCTGCTCTCCCTTTTCTCTGCAGGAGGAAGACATCGAGTACTACGACTCCAAGGCCGACACTGAATACGTGAGTACTGTCCCTGCTGTACCACTGGCATGCTCACCACCCCGGCCTGGCGCCGAGTCCCTTGCTGGGGCAGTCCCAGCACCGTACCAGCGGCGCATAGCACAGCATTTGTTACAGCCAGCGTAACAAGACTCCGCAGTGGGCAGCAAGCGCCCGGTGCACAGCCGTGCCCCCCAAGCCAGGCCATGGTGGCACGTCGGCCAGCACCAGGGCCAGCAGGAGGCAGGTGGGCAGGTTGCTCCACTGCCTGCAAAAGTTTCTAAAATTAAAGCTGGCATCTGAAATTCAAATGAAGAGCAAACCTTTAATTAGAGACTGAATCTAATTCTCTGCCCCCCTCCTGGCGCAGCCGTCCTGTGATTTCTGGCAATCAGTGCTTTAAATACAGACCCGGCAGCTCCGCTCTGCCGGCTCTCGGGGGAGCTGGCATTTGCCGGCTGCTCCACGCAGCAGTGGTGGTGGCACTCAGGTGCCACACCACGGGCACAGGATGCTCCGCCAGCAGTGGCTGCTGCCCCACAACGCTCCGCTGTGCTGGCAGGTGATGGGCCACCTGGCTCCTATGTTGTGCCGTGCTGTGGGATCCTTCCAAAACAGGGGCTCACCGGGTCAGTGATGCTCTTGGTGTGGGGCCCCGGGGGAGTAGCTGTGCCACAGTGTCCTTGGAGCTGGCTGGGAGCCCTGAGCAGAGCAGTGTGGGGGCTTGGGGGCAGCCCCATCCAGTGCCAGTGCCCAAGGACTGGTCCTTGCCCCAAGGCAGAGCCTGCAGCAGATGTGCCACCCGGGGTCAGTGCTACACTGGGGGGGAGGAGTGGCAGCACATGGCGTTGGCAGCAAACCACCTGCAAAACCACATGGCCTCATCTCGAAATAACACTTGGGTGACCCCACGAGCCTTCAGAAGGCCCCATGCAGAAGGGAGGGGAGGATCCAGGCTCGATGGGGTCCCACCAGCTTGGGCGACATGCCCTGCACCGAGCTCCAGCTCTCCTCTCACCCCGCCTTGGAGGTGGTGCCCGGAGAAGACCAGGGGCAGGCTGGAATGGGGGATGGACGCCTTCAAAGCAGAACTACTGACAAACTGCCCGTGCCATCGTCCCCGCAGGGAAAGCCAGCCAGGGAAAGTCTGGGAGATGGGATGGAGAGATGGGCAGATGCTGCGGCTGAAGGGGAGGGCACTTCTCTCCCAAGCAGGTCTCCCTGCTCATTTGAAGCCATGGATATCTCCTGTCCCTCCCCAGCCCAGGGGGAGCTGCCAGAGCAGGGAGGGGAGGATCCTGCTCTCCATGGCTGCTCTGGAGAGGACAGAGCTAATGGGCTTAAAATGCATTAAAGCGGATTTTGGATAGAAGTGGAGGAAAAACTGGCTGGTGCTTGGCGCAGGAGGAGGCAGCCCAGGAGCAGCGTAACTCCCTGCCTGGAGGGCTGAGCAGCAGGACTGGTGCACCCATAAGGCTGGGCAAGGCTTTTGCCATGGGACAGGGGACAGAGGAGCTAGAAGTCCCCATGCCTGGTGTAACCCCGACTGGTCCTGGCTGCCAACACCCAGCCAGTGTCGGCAGCAGTGATCTGACCGAGCTGGCAGCTCTAGCTGTTAGCTTTGGGATTAGCCATTTCTGCAAGCGAAGAGAGCGTCCTGGTCACGTTAGGTGGGATTATGACATGGGGGGCATCTCGACCTCAGAGCTGCGCCCGCTGAGCCCTCCTGGTGTATGGGGCACCAGGGAGGAACCACGCAGCACAGCGTGGCACAGTGTCCCTGAAGACTGTGGGGCTCAGCTCCCTGCTCCCTGGTCCTTCCCCAGGGGAGGTGGCATGTCATCGGGGAGGAACAGCCCTGCGAATCTGTCATCGGCCACACTGACTTCAGTCCTCCTGGCAAAATATCAAGCAAAATTGGGAGTGTCCTGTTGCAGAGCCTTGTGGATTTGGAAGGGAGGGTGCATCCCTATCGATGCTGTTGCTGCTTGCTTATGAAATCCCAGCAAATTTAATTCCAGCAAAAATAATGGAGAGAAAAGAAGGTGATACTGAAATAAAAAAGGAGAGAGATGAT
Source organism: Microhierax caerulescens (assembly GCA_035590215.1). Taxonomy (NCBI): domain Eukaryota; kingdom Metazoa; phylum Chordata; class Aves; order Falconiformes; family Falconidae; genus Microhierax; species Microhierax caerulescens. The sequence goes on along the minus strand of JAVJGJ010000047.1, from coordinate 140,024 downwards.
ATCAGAAGGTCTAAATGGAACTAAATAGTGCTCTTTCCATCTTCTCTTTATTTAGCTTCAATTTTTATATTTAAATTGAGCAGGATCTAGCTGAAATTGAGTTAGTTCTGACAGACAATGCCTGTTCAACATAACTGGGGCTTATTCACAAAGCTTACATCAGCTTTAAATACAGTGCGAAAGAAATGAGCTTCCTATTCATTTTGCTTGCACCTCAGCTCCACTATCTTCCTAAACAGATTTTGGATTTCCAAGTGGTTTTTAACAAATGGGAACATTAGAAAAATTTTCCTGCAGGTCCCCAAGGCTCTCAAAATGTTGGCAGAAGTGGAGCTTTCACCTTTCTCCACTATCAAGGGCTGTGGGGTTTATCCAGGGAGAAGTATTCAAATCAGCAAATGCTACCGGTTGGGTATCACAGGCAGAAAAACATAGAAATAAAGTGATTTTCCATCTTCAGTTTTGCATTGATGGCAGGGGCTAATGCTTAAGTCACAGCTGAGGCCAAAATCCCTTGGGACGTACCGTTCTTCAGTGGAAAGCAGCACAGCTCCGTGAAGGTATCCTCACCCCAAGGTCAGCACTCGGGCACCCACCCCCCGCTGGAGGTCCCTGGGGAGGGGTGGGAGTGGGGGTGCTGCTGGCAGGCGGCTCTGTCACAACCTCAGCACCCTCCAGGGCAGGGGGGAGCACGGTGTGGGTCCTGGCCACCAGCCAGGCTGCCCACCCGCTGCTCACCTTGCCCGGTAGATGCAGCAAGGAGAGGGAGGAGGGAAAAAAAAGCCCCTAAATGTCAGCAGCAGATAAAGGGTGTTGGAAAATTTAATCTTCCAACTTTCTCAACTAATGTGACATTTGGATTTCCTCCCGATAAGCTATCAGCCGTAGAAGTTTCTTTCTTTTGCCTTTTTTCTTTTTTTTTTCCCTTCTTCTCTCCTCTGGCTGGTAATTTAAAAATAAATGGTCTAGAAAGATCTCTAAAGAGTACCTTTGGCAAAGATTAAAAAAAGCGAAGGGGGATAGGGGGACAGGCTGGTGGGAGAGGCTGATTGTTATTTATAACCTGGGCTGCTATAAAAGCAGGAATGTGGCTGGAGAACACACCATCTCCCTCCCTGGCATTAAATTACCGCATTTCAGGAAAAGCTGAGAGATTTAAGAAGAAGAAAGGGCCTTTTGCATGGGCCTGGAGTTTCTCAGCCATGTGCTGGGGGCTGGCATTTATGTGCATTATTAGCAGTAATCATGGTGTGTTGATAGGAATATTTTGCTGTTTTTTCCGGACTTAGCACAGATATGTGCCCCTGGGAAATTGAAAAGGCTGTGTTGGGGTCTCAGAGAGATACATCCTGCTCAGGTGTATGTGAGATAGGACGAGGGATGCAGGGTTCGTGTCGGGGTGTTGCTGGTGCTGGCAGCAGCGGGAGGAGCAGCACGAGGGAGGGCTGCGACTGACCAGCTTCTTTGGAGCTGCAACACCCCAGCCAGCATCCCAGAGCAGCCGCCTGCACCACTAGCCAGGTCAGCCCTGCATTTTTCGTCGGTGCTGCCACTGAAGCCATCATCATTAGCTGTGATGGCTCGTTCCCATGGAGATCGACAATGAACGGGGCTGTCTGCATCCGCAGGACCTGCCTGGCCGAGGCATCGCGGCTGCGCACCAGGTCACATCCCCAGCTCCATCCGCAGCTCCAAGCCCCACCACCGGCGGGGCACCGGCGGGGGCGGG
>JAVJGJ010000047.1:85829-96942 GCA_035590215.1 Microhierax caerulescens | reverse complement strand
AGAGGAGGGGCCCCCATTCTGGAGCCTTCCTGCAAGGACCAGGGGAGACGGGGTGATCCCAGGCCTGGGGTGTCCCCAGGGCGTCGGTGCGGGTAGAGGTGGTGGAGGGGAGGTCGCCCAGCTTTGGGGTATCACAGTGTAGGTGGTGGGGTCAAGCGAGAGGGCAGCGGGGTTGGGGCTGCCATGTGTGGAGCTGCTGCCCCAGGGAGCACAGGCTCGGGACACCGTGGGGTTTGGGGGTGTCAGGCAGGCTTGGGGCGTTTCCTAGGGATGAGGGTGCCAGCAGCAGGTTCCCTTGCATGGGGGAGCCTCTCCAGGAGTGCAGCAGAGCCCCAGGACTGGTGGCTAGAGGTCTCTAGCACTGATGTCCTTGCTGGCTGCCCTGAAGATGGCTTCATCAGTGCGAGTGTGTGGAGAAGCTCAACATGCACGCCATCCTGAGTGCCTCCGTGGGTCAGGAGCAGCTCCTCACTGAGCTGCTGGTCACCTATGCCAAGGTGAGCCTCCTTGGGTGCAGTAGTGATGCCCATGCCAGGCCTTCAGCCTCGAGCTAGGGTTGTCTCATGGACAATGTGTAATTTTTGGAATAAAATGGTGAAGAATCTGTTGTATTTCTGGGAAAGACTTTTGACTGGCAGTTTGCCAGTTTTGCTTTTTAAAAATATTAAAGGTCAAGCTGTGGTATTTCTACTTGCTGGTCTCCAGTTCCTCTCTTGGTGGTTGTTTTGATCTCTCATGCACGGGCCCCTCTGACTGCAGATCTCTGCCTTATACCTGAGGTGTCCCAGCCCCACAATGTGCTGGACTGCACTGGGATGTGTGGTGCTCAGGACCTGCCCAGCTCCTCAGGGTCATCTTTCCCCTTTGCAACCACAGGAGCTCTTTCTGCCCCTTGGTCTGTGGATGAAAAGCTGGGTGAATACACACACGGTGTGTCCTAAGGCTGCCCCTCTCTGGGGGCTAACTCCAAAATCTGTGTGGCTGAGCGTTACCAATAAAACTGGTTGCCCTGGCAGCACTGGTCTGAAAGGCTTCACTTCCCCCATCCCTTCCCTGTCTAGATTCCTGTTCTCATTGGGGAGCTGATCTCTGTGGAGATCTGGAAACACAAGATCTTTCCTGTGCTGTGCCGGCTGGAGGAATTCAAGCCAAGAAACACCTTCCCCATCTATGTGGTGGTGAGTAGAGGGGGCAGTGGGAGCAAGCCTGGAAATTGGGCAGGTACCACTATGCTTAAAAATAAATTTCACCCTGGAGATCTCAGAGCTAGGGTTTTATATCTCACCAGACTGAGAAGCTGCAGTGGACAGTGTGACACAGTGGGAAGCACATGGTTTCCCAAGGCTGTGGCAACAAGGCCATGTGCTTGCCCCCAGGAGGGACAGGGACCCACTCCCAGGGAAACTCAGCTCTGTGGAGGGCTGTGCCCATGCCTAAACCCACACAAGGGCTTGTGAGAGCTGCTGGATGTAACGAAAGCTGCTCCCTGAGGCAGCTGTGCTCCTGGCTTGCAGCTCCCAGTGACTCGGTACTACCCACGCTCCCAGGCAGCAATGCCCCTGAGTATTTCCCCCCCTCTGAACACTATTTTTCTCTGGCACCTCTGACCAGAGGGCCCTCCAAGGTTATCTGCCTCTGGAGAAAGTGTAAGAAAAATGTAGCTTTTTTTCTTACTGAACTCCTGGGTGCAGCAGTAGCTTGGGCCATTCTTAGCAAGGGAGCAGTCTTGGGAGCTGGGCTTCCCTGTGGAAGGATGCAGCCCTTGACCTAAGAGACATCTGCCCGAGGCTTGGAAGTTTTAGCCCATTTTCAGTCCAGGGCAACATCTTGCTGGGGCAAGGTGGTTGCTTCCCTGGGCAGCTGTTTGCCTGCAGCATTGCCTCAAGGCAGTTACCTCCTGGTTCCCAGTCAGAACAAGGCTGTCTGCCCTGGTCCCAGGGGGCTGAGAGCAGCACAGCCATATGGAGCACTGTCCAATCTCAGGCAGTGGCTCTGTGCTGGTGACAGGGGCTGCAGCTTGCCCAAGGGCTATGGTTGTATTACCACTGTAGTGCAGAGGCAGAGCCCTGAAAAGCCCTGCCTGCTGGGAAGCATGGTTCTCTGTCAGTGTGTTATAGCATCATAGGCATGTTAACATAAATATTAATATGAACTGCATGAACTGGAGCTGTTCTAAAGATTACATCACTTGAATTTGGCTCTTGGACTTGTGTTTGGCCACAACTACATAAGCAGCTTCTTAGAAGAGCCCTTTTCCCAGTCCCATTGCCTGTGTCCTTAGTACTCGTGGCTGCTCTGCTGTTGCCTCACTCTTGCCATTTTCCTCCCACAGCTGCATCATGAAGCCTCCATCATTAACCTCCTGGAGACAGTGTTTTTTTACAAGGTAAGAGGCAGGTTCAGCTTTCTTCAGCGTAAAGCCCCTGGGGGTGGAAAGCCACAGCAGTGGGGCCTGGCCCTCTCTGAAACTCTTGTCATTGTGAAGGAGATCTGTGAGTCAGCAGAGGACAGCATTCTGGATTTAATTGATTATTGCCACCGAAAACTGATCCTGCTCACAGCTCAGAGCACCAATGGACAGACAGCGACCCCAGTGGAGCTTCATCCCAAGGATCTGGCCAGCCCCTCATCCATGGAGGTGAGGAGAAAGTCCTGTAGCTCATTGGGATCACATGATGGAGGATATGAGCAGCCTGAAGAGGCACAGGGGGCCTTCTCATGGAGACCACCTTGGCTGCAACCGTGGCACCTCCCAGCTATCCCAGAGGGTGTCTGGTGCTGGTGCTTCTCTGCACCAGCAGCTTGGCTGGGCCAGCAGCTGCACCAGTCTTACTCCACCTTGCAGCCACTCTTCCACCCTCTCTTGTGACAGTGCCAGCTTGAAGCCTCCTGCAGGACACAGTCTGAGCTCTGAGGGGCAGGGGATGCTGGAGAGTTGAGAGTTAGGCAAGATATGCAGTACAGGGGTTTTGGCCATTTGCTGTTGCTCTTGAAAGCTGCGAGGGAGCCTGTGAAACCCCCTTAGCTCAGGCTGCTGCTGGAGCCAGCCAGGGTTAACCATGAGACAGATCCTTCCCTAAATCAATGTGCAATATGACTAGGAATTATCCTAATCTCTTTCCCCCCAGCTTCCTCAGCTGTTTGAGAAATACCTCCTCTCTGTGCTGGTCTGAGCCAACAGCAAGCCTGGAACTGTTCCCAGTCAGGTGCCCCTGGGCTGCCATGCCCACCTTTGTGGTGCAGGATGTCTCTTTTCTTCTGGTACTTCTCAGCACCTGGAGTTTTCAAACTGCGCACGCCACAAGGAGCGTCTGGAAAAGCAGGGTTAAAGTTACAGCCTGCAAGCTTGGCTATACCTCCCTGTGTTGCCTCCATCCTTTGGCTTGTTGCCCAAGCACATGCTCCTCTTCCAGAAAAGGGAAGGAAGTGGAGGGCTCTGGAGCACAATAGGGTTGTTTTCCAGGAAATGTTTTCCCAGCTGGAGAGGGGCAGAGTGTGTCTCTCAGTGCTTTGATATGGCTCAAGTTAAAAAAATATCCTTTCCTAGCCAATAGGGTTCTAAAAAGTGCTTCTCTTGCAAGGACCCTGGTTTCCTCTGATTTATTCCAGGCCCTCCTGACTCTGCATACAATAACCCCTTATGAAAAAGCTGTTCCTGCCCTCTCCTGTGTTGTGGAGCCTGTTGCCCTTTGTGACTGTGCATGGTGGTAACCCCGGGAGCAGGACCTGTTCTGCTGTCCCTCAGAAGCACAGGCAAAAGATAGTCCCTGCCCAAAGGTAGCAGTGATGAGGTCTGGATACCAGGAGGAGCCGTAGGAAACAGCCTTACTAGGGGAGTTTGGAGAGGGAGGTCAGGGGGAAGAGCCTGTAAGGCTTTCTTAGTAGCACGTGGGGCACTGGCATGGGGAGCGCAGGGCTTCGTACTTCAGGAATTTGGAAGAAAACTGTTGCAGTGGCGCTTCAGAGAAGTAACAGTTGCTGAGGTCAGTGCTCTGCATACCAATAATGTGAGCTGCTGTGCATCTGGGACTGGAGAGGAGAAGCTCTGTCTGGCCCAGGGAGAAGGACTTCATACCTCTCAGCCTAGCATCCCATCTCAAAAGAGGCTGGGTCAGAGGATGGTCAGGCTGGTAGCCTGAGCATGTGGGGGATAAATGGGGCTCCACACCACCTGGGAAGGGAAGGAGGCTGGGTGGCTGGTGAGCACGGCATAGCTGCGGGCTGGGATAACCACAGGGTGATATTTTAGCTGGCTGTACACAAGCTGGAGGGAAGAGGGAGATCCAGGAAAGGTGGATACAGGACCGCAGCTGTGCCAGGGCCAAGTTTCTTCCTCCTCTGTTGATTGTGCAGCTCCCCCCTTCCTCAGCCTCACAGGTCTCTGCAGGGCCATGGGCCACAAAATGATCCCAGAAGGGGAGAGGAGTGGTCTGGCACTGGCCTCTTTCGGTGGGTGTCCCTGTGCTGCCGGTAGCCACCCATGACCTGTCAGGGGGAGAGAGATGAGGGATGAGCAACAGTGGGCCACAACCACTTCTGCATTTGCCCTCGCAGGCAGGCAATACTGGCACAGTTGAGATGAGAAGCAGTTTGTTTTGCAGGGTTCTGGGTTCCTCCCCAGTCTGTGGTTACTGATGCACCGCCAACAGCCTGCCTCCCTGTAGCTCCTGGGAAATGGGGCCTGAAATCCTGAGGCTATGCCTGTCCCTCCACAGGAGCTGCAGAAGCAGGCAGAGACAATGGAGTTTGAGATTTCCCTGAAAGCCCTGTCTGTGCTGCGATTCATCACCGATCAGGTAGAGAGGTAGGTGCCCAGGAGCAGCAGAGGTGCCAAGTTCTCCAGTTGAGGTTCCCGTGGGGTCACAGCGGATGCCTGGACCCCTTTCAGCAGCTGGCTGTATCCATGGTGGCAGTGGCACTGTGGCCCAGGAGGCAAATGAAGCAGTGCTCTACTCTGCTCCATGGCACTCCTGGGAACCCAGCTCATTTTTTTTTTTTGTCCTGCCTCACTCAGTTGCCTCAGGGAGCTTTTGTATCTGTTTTGGCACTTGTCTTCAAGCACCATTTCACCCTTTCTGTCCCATCTCCAGTCTGCCCCTGAGTGCACTGACACGGATGCTGAACACCCACAACCTGCCCTGCCTCCTTGTCGAGCTGGTGGAACATTGCCCCTGGAGCTGCCACGAAGCAGGTATGGATTGTGCCCTGTGGTACCCGGGGCACTGTGGTGGCATGCTGGGACCTCCACCCACTGATGGCTCTGCTGTAGGAGGCCTTGCAGAAACCTGTTCCCCCTCTAGCCTCCCCTCTCCTTGCTCCTCACTAGTGCCTGAAGTTGTTCAGCATGAAAGCAGCTGCAGCACAGCTGAGCTGGGAACCCAGCAGTGTTCCCAAAAGCCAGTCCTCACACAGGGCTATGTCTTCTGAGCTGATCATGGGCAGACCGGGAGCACGGCGTGTCTGCCAGCCCCACCTGCTGCTCTGAGGAGTCTTGTCTCAGACACAGAAAGGCCAGTGTCAGTCTCAGCCTGTCTGCACCTTTCTGGGACAACACGAAGAATTAGAGCCAGACATGGGCCCTCCCAGGGAGCAAACCAATTGCCCTGAAGCTGCTGGTTATTGAGCTTTGCTCTTGCCAAAGGCCTTCCTGATCCGGTTGTGCCCATCAGCCATCACCTGTGCCATCAGCCCTGCCTCCCACACCTCTACAGCCAGGCGTGCCCCGCTGCAGCCCCCCAGCTTCCCCACTGCCTGCCTCTGAGCAGTGGTGGGGCACAGCCTGGGGCGTGGGAACCCACGTGCCTCTCCCTAGCCCTGCACCAAGGCAGGTCATGGTGCATGCAGGGGTGGAAGAGATGCTGGGAAGCACATGGCTCTGTGCCTGCCAAGAAGAGCCCAGCTGGATGTGGGAGCTTTCCTCCTTCCTCCAGCCAGGAAACGCATCCCTTCTCTCTGCCTGCGTGCTCAGGGTGTCAGAGGGAGCTTTGATCCAGGGCCCCAGGGGAGGGATTGGAAAGGAACAAGAGTGCAAAGATATTTCCAGGCTGTGCAGATGCAGTTACATCCTCCTCCATCCCCCAGAGCAGCACAACAGCTCCTGGAGCTTGCTTTGTCACTTCTGTTATATTCGTGCTACTTCTGGCTTCCACCAGCAGAAGTAACTCCAAACGACTGGGTATTCGCCACGCTGGTATCCCAAAACATGCCTCTCCAGCCACTCTGTCGTTGCAACACCAACTCCCCCACCACCTACTGGTGCTCTACCACTCCTGACCAAGTACGGAGGAAGCTATCTCGGGGATCTTTCCATTCCTGCTGTAGTCATATTGTTTTAAAACATGATCTTTATGCTTTTCGTGCTCTGTAATATTTTGTCTCGGTACCAAATAGGCTGCTGTGCTGAGCAAAGGGCTGGAGAAACTGAAGCAGGCAGAAGCAGAGGGGCTTGCTTGTGGTGAAGCGAGGCAGTGAGTGTAGGCCAGCGTCTCTACTTCTCAGCTGTCTTCCCTCAGGCAGCACCGACTCTCCCTGGAATTGTGTGTTCTGTCCCTCAGGCAAGCTCAAGAAGTTTGAGAACGGTGCATGGCATGTGATGCCCCCTGAAGACCAGGTGAAGATGACCAAACTCGATGGGCAGGTGTGGCTTGCCCTGTTCAACCTCCTGCTGAGCCCTGAATGCCAGCGCAAATATTGCTTTGATAGCTTCAACAAGAGCCAGCTTCTCAAGGTAAGACCCTACACCACGAAGGCCGTGGGCCCTGCAGCACAGAGTAGGACCTTGCCAGCACTGGGCACCTCCGGCATCTCTCTCCGTCCCCACTATGGGCTCCTAGGAGCCAATGGTGGCAGAGCAGTGGGGTCTGTCACCATGCCAGCAGCAGCAAAACTTGTTTGCACCTTGTGGGACCCTCTGCCAGTGCCCCACAGATCCCTGCTCTTGCCACGCTGCTTCCCCAGCTCTGGCTCCCTTGTCTTGACCCCTCTCCATTCACTCCCTTCTCTGTGACCGCAGCTCCGTGCGTTCCTGACGGACATCCTCATTGACCAGCTGCCCAACCTGGTAGAGATGCAGAGATTTCTGAGCCACCTTGCACTGACAGAGCCAGTTCCCCCAAAAAAGGACCTCGTCCTGGAGCAGGTATCCTGTGGCTCTTCCTCCACCTCTCTAGCTGCTCTGCTTTAAGCCTGATAGCTCCCCTGCCCCCTTTTCCTCCCACCAAGCTCAGCTCTGGAGAGGTGGTGCCCTGGTAAAGCAGCCAAGCACCCATTTCACACACCTTTATGGCCAGCAGAGTTGCCTGTGTGTGACACAGGAGCCTTGTCCTGCTGCCACAGTGGCCAAGCAGTCACATCTAAAGGCGTAAATGCTGGGTTATAAACAGCTCTCCAGACTGCATTGAGTCCCTGGGGTGGTGGCAGCATGGGACAGAGAGAACCCCTGGCTTGTTTTGACAGTTAACAGCCTGGGAGTTGGGCCCTTAGGGTCTTCAAGCAGTGTGAGGTTCTTGGGGTGTTTAATCCACGCAGCGGTAACCTCTTGAGCAAAGTGTTTCTGCTTCTCCTGAGCTAAGAGGAGAAACTGTGGGCGGCGGGAAGATCTGCAAAGAGGCACCCGGGAGAGCAGAGGCTCTACCCCGCTGCTGGAGGCTCCCACTCCACTTTCCAGAGCAGATGGGTCGGTCGGGCAGTGGTCCCTGGGGCTGTGCAGAGGGGGAACACGCTGCCCACAGTGCAGTTGGCCGCATGGCCCGGGAGGAGGGTGACGTGCCCCGGCCGGAGCTGGCTGGAGGCAGGGGAAGGCTGCAGATCAGCGAGCCAGGTGGCTGGGGCTGAGGATGGCAGCAGGGTGGAGGTGGTTATGGATTCGCTCCACATGCCTCAAATGCCAGCCTGTCAGTGGGGCAGGGACAGGCAGCTGCTGCACTGGGGACCTCATCGAGCCCCTGTGCAGGCTGCTGCCCTTCTCTGCAGCTCTGCTCTTGTGCCGGGGCTGCTTCTGCCTCTGCCAAGGGCTGGGGCTGAGCCCCAGGAGTAGGCAGGGGGAGCTAGCTGGGCTCCCTGCTCTGACCAGAAAGAGGTGAACTCACTCCTTGTCACCAAGCCAAGCTGAGGAAAGGCCTTTTTCCATTTGGCTGCTCCTGGAGCAGCGTCCTCCCCTTCCAGGCCTGGCTGTTTTTACTCTGCTGGAGAAGGCAGTGCTGTCTGAAGTAGCATCATCCACTCCAGAGTCTGAAATCCCCACGCTGCTCTTGGCTGGTGCTTTCCTTTTCGTGCTGGCCAGCCCTTCCCTGGGTGTTCATCTTCAGGGAAATGACGAGTGGAAAAATCTGCTCAGGCAAATGGCTCCAGAGCACGGGGTTCACACTGCTGCTGGCACATGGGGCGCTGAGATCCCAGGGTTTTCTGCTCAGGAGCCTTGGGGCTGAACTCTCACTCGCAACCGGGCCCTGAAGATTTGGCCTTGTTTCGCCTAACACTCGCTGGCAAATGGATCCATCCCCTCTGCGTACCCAAAACCACACCCTGGCTCTCTGCACCTTTGCCTCTGCACGTGCTGCCTCCACTCACCCTCCTGGCGGAGCACGCTCCTCATACCTGGGGCTGGCTGCCCCCCAGATGCCCCATACTGTGGTGCCTTTGGCTGTGCTGTGAGCACCCCTTTCCTCCCCTTCTGCCTTTCCCACCAGGTTCCCATCATCTGGGACTATATCCTCAAGAAAAACACTGGGAAGTGGGAGGCCATTGCCAAGCACCAGGTGAAGCATGTCTTCAGCCCCACTGAGGAGGAGCTGAAGCTTCAGGCGCACAGGTAAGGCCCTGGCACATGCATACAGGGTGCCCAGTGGAGCCAGTATCCCCATCAGCAGGGGCTGAAACTCAGTGCTGAGAGGATGGAGTGGTCTGTGGTACCGGCTGGGGATGTCACCACCTCAGTAGTGGGTTGCAGTGGGGACAGCTTGCTGCTTGCTGGCAGTTCCCTGGGAGCAGCCTCACCCCCTTCTCCGCCTGCTGCAGGTGGGTGCAGACCTACAGCCTGGACATGCTGGAAGCTCTAGCCCCTGACAAACCCCGCTGCAGGGTGTGTGGTGCAGAGGCAGCCAAACGGTGCTCTCGCTGCCGGAACGAGTGGTACTGCACACGGTAAGGGAGACCTGCCACCCCCCTGTGTCTGCTGCAGCCCCCCCAGTGCCCCCTGCTCCCCAGAGCACCCCAGACCTTATCAGAGGATGCTGTGAAAGGGCCAAGGGAAGCCAGGGGTCCCACTGCTGCTCAGTACTGCTGGCTCTCCGCTTGCCACATACCTGTCCAAATCTTCTGGTGAGGCTGACGTGCTGGGACGCTGGTGGGGGAGATGCTGGTGAGTGTTGTTTTGCTGCTGCAAGGTGCTGAGCTGCCAGTGCCCACACCACCAGCAGCGACAGGCTGGGTGTTTTATGGTGACTGTCTCCCTCCCCTGCACCTTGGTGGGGCAGGTAGAGAGGAAAGCACCCATGGCTCTGTGGGTGCAGGTAACAAGCTGAGATGTGGCAGCTGGGGTGGCAGCAGTAAATTAAATCTTCTCTGGTCCTGAACCATCTGGCAAGGACTGGTGCTAAACCATCTTAGTCCCCAGAACCGGGGGCCACATCCACCTCCCTGCTGGGCTAATGCTTGGCTGTGCCAGCTCCCCTCCAGTGCCAGAGGAGTGCAGTGCTGGGGTTTGTCCTTGTCACTGCTTTGCTCCTGGGGATGGATGTGGCGCCACTATATCCCTGCTCAAGCTGCAAGCAGCCCACTTCACAGCAGGGCCCCTCGGCAGCGGCCTTCCCCTCCGCAGGGCGTGCCAGGTCCAGCACTGGCAGAAGCACAAGGTTGCCTGCAACCTGATGGCCGGGGCGCTGAGGAGTGTGGATGACCTGTAAGAGGAGCGGTGACTGGCACGTGGCCTGTGGCTTGGCGCCCAGTGACTGGAGGGGAGAAGCCAGCAAAGGCCCCCTCTACCTGCTCACAGCCCTGGGCAGCACTGGCTGAACTCGGTCTTTCCTCTTCCACCACCCCATTGTGCAGCCTTCATCAATAAACCTCCTTCTGCACCCTGCTGCTGCTTGGCTCCTGCATTTTTTTCTCCTAGCGGAAGATGTGCAACAGCTTCTTCCCCTCCCTTGCACCTGGGGAATGGGGGGAGGTTTTCGTTACTCCTCTCTGTAACAACAGAAATACCAGAGAACCTGAAAAAAGAGCCGATAAGGCTGTGGTTACCAGAAGGACCAAGCCCTCTGTGGTCAAGGCCCGTGAGCTGGGACGGGGAAGGAGGCAAAAAGGCCTCCTTGCCACCTCTACTTACCTTTTGGCTGTTACATTAGAGCAGCAGGAGCAGGCAGAGGATGTGGTTAGCCTGAGCACCTCGCTGTGAGAAAGCAATGAGTTTCTCGGGTGTTCGTCACCTGCCATCTCACAGGGATGGTTTCCCCCCTCCCCTCCCAGTTGATGTGACGTTAGCACCAAGGGTTTGGCCTCCTGCCCACCAGCATCTCTGCAGGCTGTGCAGGTGGCCTGCTGTGCCTTGGGGTGCCGTCCAGCTCCCCTGGCCAGCAGCCGCTGCCAGAGGGCTGGGGCCTCGTGCTGAGCGTGGCTGGGAAAGGTTGGCAGTGCTGTGCCCCTTTTCTGGTGGGGTGCCTGAGACACCCCTCCCCGGCCCCAAAGCAGGCTTTGCACCAGTGCTGTTGCCGCAGGTCCCACAGGCAGGAAACCATCTCGGGTCCAGCAGCAGCTGCGGCCAGTGGCCCACGCTGGGGGTGATTAGTTTACTCGGAGCACAGAGGCTCCCCGGGGGAGCTTCCGCTGCTGCTTACCCGTTGCCAGAGCTTCCCCCGGGGCCCCTTCCCCACTGGGAAACTGAGGCACGGAGCGAGGCTTGTCCCGGCCCTGGGAGGGAGCGGGGCTGCCCGAGCGGGGCCCCCCTTACCCGGCGGCGGCTTCGGGAGCCTCATCCCCGCCTCCAGCCTGCCCCGCCGGGCTTGCCGGGACCAGGGGTGACGGGCGGGACCCCGGGGCGCTGCGCGGCTGTCCCCCCTTACACCCCGCTCCTGCCTCAGTTTCCCCTGCGGTGGCCGGACGGGGCGGCCTCTCCCGG
>JAVJGJ010000047.1:53292-68941 GCA_035590215.1 Microhierax caerulescens | reverse complement strand
GGGCGGGGGGGGGGGGGGGGGAGTGGACTGGCGACGGAGAGCAAGGGCGAGGGGGGCGTGGCAGGGGCGCGCAGCGTCGCGTCGGAACTTGGCCCGTCTGGCCAAGAGCTGTGTGAGTGTCCCCGCAGCTGCGGGGGCCGGGGGCGCCGCTGCGTCGCCCGGCCGTGCCCTCGCGTGTCCTGGGCACGGCCACCCCGCTGCTGCCACCCCGCGCCTGGTGTGGCGGGCGTCCCCAGGTGGTGCCATGACTGTGTCCGGCCAGGTCCTGCCCGATGCCGTGTGCTTCTGCCCAGCAGTGCCCTCCTCCCGCCACCGCATGGCCGATGCGCTGCACTTCCCCAGCGGCGCCCATCCGGTGCAGCCAGTGTCCGTCACCATGGCCTTGGCCCCCCCACCCCGTCCGCGTCTGTTTGTCTTTCCAGCCCGGCTCATCGCCGGCCGGTCGCTGGCTGTTGACTCTGCACATTCCTCCGCGGCCGGGCCCGGCGCCGCCAGCCATTCGCTGGGGCAGGCACAAGGCACACTGCTGTCCCTGCTCCGGGGCCGCCGTGCTGGGCTCCGGCTCCTGATAACTTTGGGGACATCACGTCAGGACGTGGGAGAGGTGACCGTGCGTGACTGGTACCACTTGGGGACAGGGGTGTGGATTAATACCAGCCCCGGCTTCGCCTGGGGATAAAAGCATTGAGGCCTGCCCAGGTCTCAGCCCGTCTCAGCTCTCTCCAGGCAGCTCCGGGTCCCATCTCGTGCCTGCTGGCGCCATGGCATCCGGGTGGCCCTGCTGGGTCCTCTTGCTGCTCCTGCCTGCCCTGACCCTCACCGGGGGGCCTGGCCCTGTCCTTGTCAACCGCCCCTTCATCACCGTCTGGAACATCCCCACTGAGCGCTGCGCCAAGAAGTATAATGTCACTCTCAACCTGGAGATCTTCGATGTGTTGGCCAATGACCAGCAGTCCTTCATCGGGCAGGACATCTCGCTCTTCTACACCAAGGAGCTGGGACTCCTCCCCTACTACACATCCAACGGGGTGCCGGTGAACGGGGGGCTCCCCCAAAATGCCAGCCTGGAGGCACACCTCCACCAGGCCACCCAGGACATCAAGGTTACCCTGCCCAACCCTGCGTACAGCGGGCTGGCCGTCATTGACTGGGAGAAGTGGCGCCCACTGTGGGTCCGCAACTGGGCCTCCATGGACATCTACCAGCGGAAGTCAGAGGATCTGGTGCGGCAGCAGCACCCGCAGTGGCCCCTCAAGCTGGTGAAGGAGACAGCCAAGAAGCAGTTTGAGCAGGGTGCCCGCAACTTCATGGAGCAAACCCTGCAGCTGGGTGAGACCCTCCGTTCCAATGGTTACTGGGGTTTCTATGGCTTCCCCAACTGCTACAACAATGACTTCAACAGCCTGCCCTACACCGGGAGGTGCCCGGCGGTGGAGCAACAAAGGAACAAGGAGCTGCAGTGGCTCTGGGAGAGCAGCCGGGCGCTCTACCCCAGCATCTACCTGCCCCCCCACTTCAATGGCACCAACAAGGCGCTCCCCTATGTTCGGCACCGTGTGGCTGAGGCTTTTGCCATCCAGCGCGGTGTCCTTGACAGTGGCATCCCTGTCCTGCCCTACTCCCAGATCGCCTTTGACCGCACCATTGACTTCCTCTCCCAGGTGATGGGGATGTGGGAACAGTTGGCATCTTGGGCTCGTGGGTTGGTGCTGGGGAGTCTTTAGTTCTGCCGGGGCTGTGCAGGGGCTTTGGGCACCGTTGACTTCTCTTTCCCTGGGTGCAGGAGGACTTGATGAACACCATCGGGGAGAGCGTGGCTCAGGGTGCTGCTGGCATCATCCTCTGGGGCAGCCTCAACTACAGCACCTCCAAGGTGAGTATGGCGGGCAGCATCATGCCACTGCCCATGGGGACCCCTGTTTCCCGGCCATGCAGCGCTGTGACACAGTGTGCTGTTGCAGGAGGTGTGCCTGAGGCTGAAGAACTATGTGGAGGGGCCCCTGGGCCACTACATTGTCAATGTGACGGCCAGCGCTGACCTGTGCAGCCAGAGCCTATGCTCTGGTCAGGGCCGCTGCGTGCGTCGGGAGAACAAGCAGGGCTTTCTCCACCTTGACCCCTTCCGCTTTGCCATCGACCTGCAAGTGGGCAAGCCCTGGCTGGTGGCCCAGAGCCTGGAGCCTGGTGACGACGTTGCCCGGCTGGTGGAGGAGTTCAGCTGCCAGTGCTACGACAAGTGGCAGGGGCCCCACTGTGACACCCAGGGCTTCGCTGAGTGACACCCCCCGACACCACGCCAGGGACGCCGGTGTGTGCAGGGTGACACCGCCCCACACCCTCACTGTGCAGTTGGGACCCCCACCATGGGACTGCTAATAAAAACTGGTAGGCACCTGCAAGCTTCTCCTTGTCTTCCCTTGCAGCACGTTCTGGGGTGGGAGGGTCCCCCTGAGGCAATGGCGGTGCCTTGTGATGCTGAGGGCTGTGCGTCAGGTCAGGCCGTGGAGCCTGGGAATGAAACGCCACAGGGAAGCCACAAAACGAGGGAAATTTATGGGGAAATACATAGGAAGGGGGTTAATGGGGGACAAGGATGAGAGAAGGGGGAACGATGGGGAGCAGCCAGAAAGCGGAGGCGATAGGGGTGGAAAGACATGGCCGTATCTGGGGAAGTGTGGGTCCCTCAGCCCCTCACTGGGCACAGAGGTCTGTGGTGTGAAAACGGCGGCCCCATTTTCTCTTGGATGGTTACATGCAAACCGGTTCAGCCCTCAAATGAGACGAGAGCGCTGATTTCTGTATCCCAGGCTTCTGACTCAGCAATACCTATTTTTTAAAGCGATTGGGAGCAGGCATGAGATGAAACATTGCTTCCCCGGCCCAACTGCGATGAAGGAAGATCATCCTTTGCCGCCTTTTGTCCTCATCCTTTGCCTCATCATTGCCGCCTTCATCTGGACGTTCAGCTTGGGCTGGGGGAATCACAGACTCATGTCTCTGCTCTTATGCCCAAGTTTGGGCAACCTGTCCGTGGTGGGACTGTGCTGCACAGCACCGCACGTCTGCTGTGGACTTACAGGCTCACAGCCTTATTTCTTATGCTGCTGAATGCAAACCACTGCAAGGCACAGCCTTGCTCTGCAGCACGTGTGCCGAGCCAGCTGTCACCCAGTAGCAAACCCCTGCTCAGTGGAAAGGAAGGGCAGCACAAAGCAGTGTCTGGTTTAGATGCTTCAGTTAAACCCTCTTTGCTAAACTGGGCCTTGGTAAATGCTCTTATCAGAGGTTCTTCCTCCAGTCAATGGGTAATGGGTGGCGTCCTCCTGTGGAAAGCTCTATGGCCTGGCTGAACCCCCTGCAGAGTCCCAGGACTTGCGAGCTCCTAGTAGCCTGGCATGGCCTTGGGAGAATGTCTCTGCAGAGGAATGAGAGGACCTCCTGGCCATAGACCACAAAGGGGAAAAGCATCCCTGGGGCATGCATTGTGTAACCCTCATCCTGGCTTTTACTCTCTAGCACTGAGAAACCGGGCTGAGCTCTGGTCAGAAATGGTTCCACTGGTGGTGGATCAGCTGCTTCTGCTTGGTGTTTGGGTGGTGGAATAGGAACTCACCTGGCGCTATGCTGTGCAAAGAGGATGGGGCGGCTGGAAAAGCGTTATTGCTCCAACGGTTTATTGCCAGCTCTACTAAGTTCTGTGTACTAACAACTCCATTCAATACCACTGACTGGCTGCTGACTCTCTGCCTGTCCAGGACATGCTGCATTGGGGTCTGATGGCATTGCCTGCATCTGGACCTCTGAGGCTGCATGTGCAGGTGGGGCAGTGGGGGAGTGGTGGTCTTTGGCCACAAAGTGGTATTAGCCTTGACAGAGCTGAGAGTGGTATTGGGTAGAAGAGGGCCCGAGGGATGAAGCTTTTGCTGCCTGCTGCTCTGGCTGGTGCTGCTGAGGCCAGGAGGTGCTTCAGCACATCACTTGGTGGATGCCATCATCACAGGTGGAGATGCCGGCATGTCCCCTGGGCTTCTGGAAGGGTGCCTCTCATCCTTCCCCAGGGCTTTCTGCTTGAGGTCAGCTCTCCTCCCGCACTGTTCCAGCAGGTGGGGATGCTCTCTGTTGAAGAGGGGGTTATAGTAGTAGAGTATCTAGAAAAAGCAAAGGAGAAGAGTTAATTGCCACCATCCCAAGCCTGGAAAACCCCAAGCTATGAGAACCAAGACTCCAAATGCCAAATTTCACAGGACAAACGTGGGTATTGGAAGGGACTCTCAGGGTGTTTGAAACCTAAAGCTGTGGCTGAAAGTTTGCGTGAAACATTCTGTTCAGTCACCATCACCTCTGGCAGCAAGAACAGTGTAGGCTTTTCAAAAGCACAATAACTGCTTTCAAAAGCCAAATGCCATGGCTTTTCAGCAACTTCAGCGTGGGTATGAGCAGGGAGGTAATACTGGCATCCTTAAGTGTGTGCATCCTCTTGGCATTCAGCAGGAAGGTTTCAGGGTTTTAGACTTGGTGCAGCAAGACACGTAGCAAAGACATTCAGAACAATGCGATTATACTGAGTCTGTCTTTCCATCTAACGGGTTCAAACTAAGCAGGTATAACCAAACTGTATTTTATCTGTGTTTCCACTAGTCAGAAAGACTAACTGAAACCTTCCTGAAAACCACCTGAGGAGGAAACTAAAACCAGATTGCCGGTTGCGATCCCCATTCCCTCTATCGCAAGGCCTTATGCGATGTGAAGGTCTGTCTCTCCGCCAAGACTCCTGCGAGCATTAGTTTGATGTGCGGAGCAACTGCTGTACCTTGCTGTGAGCAGAAGCTTCTGCTTCTTCTGCCAGGAACTCAGGCAGGGAGGCAGATCTTTTGGCATCATCTTGCATTTTGATGAATCCATAGTAGTTCATCTGCCTGAAGGAAACTCTTCATGCTCTGCCTGGTAAAAACCTGCAGAGGTTCTCCCCAGCCCAGCATCTCCTCTTTGAAGAGCTCCTCATTGATGGCCATGCATTTTCCACTCTTGCTTCATCAAATGGACTGAAACTGGTCACTTTCAACCATCCTACAAAGCTTCTGTGGACAGCAAGGGACAGGAGCCAGCTGCCTTCACCCACACTCTCACTGGTAGCAGGAAGGACTGGTTTGGTCTCATGTCTGTCACTGCCCGGTTGGATTTGCCGCTCCTCCCCTATTGCTCGCACAGCAGCATCCTGGGGGGCTCCTTCCCCGTCCTGGACGGCCAGGAGAAGTCATGTCTGCTGACTGCCCCAGCTCATCTGGAGCAGACAGGGATGCTGTTACTTGAGCAGACAGCTCCCTTCCATTGCTTTTGTCCCAGCCGGACCAAAGTTTGCCTTGGCAGCCACCGCCCTGGACAGCCAGACCTTGTCCTGCCAGTCAGCAAGCAAAGGCCAACTGGCGCTGGCTGACTGTGGGTACCAGCAGGATATTCCAGCATGTCATTGTGTTGGAGAAATTGCTGAAAGGCACTTGCTGGTTTTCACTGGCAGAGGCAGCGATGGCGGGACTGGAGGGTCCCGAAGGCAATAAAGCTGTATTGAACGGCTTGTGGGCAATGAGGGACCATGCTGTGTCCAGCTGCATCCAGGGGTGGGCCTGCAGGGAGGAGCGGGGATGGCAGTGGCATTGGGCATCCCAGTGCCCCCTTTCCATCTGGGTACCTTTGACACCTGCAGAAACACCCTGATGGTCTTTGTTGTCCTATCACTAAGTGCTGACTAAGGGAGCATCAGCCAAGCTGTTAAAGCTGCCTAAAGTCTGCATTCACCTGAATGCAAAGAGCAGTGGCAAGTGTGCAGGAAGGAGCCTCTGCCAGGCACTGGAGAAGGTCACACAGGACACAGGGAAAGCCTTGGAGGAAGGGAGGAGGATTCCTCTGGTCCTACCCTTTTTCTAGTGGCACTGCAATAGAGAGACAGACCAGGGTGATGGCTTTTCCTCAAGAGCAGAAAGCAAGAAGGAGGGGAAACTGCTTGGTAGGGACTTGCTATTTCTCTTCCCTCCTGGGGTCAGGGTGGCTTCTGCCTCCTCACCGGGCTGGGGCAATGCAGAATCATGAAGCATGACAGGCAGGAGAGCTTGTACAGGTGACACACTTGCATCGGTTTTGGCAACAAAACCATATAGCCATGAAAATATTTCCAAACACTGTTTTTAAAGATGCTTGCTCCATGGCACAAATGTCTTTCAAAAACCAGTTGCTTTTTGAACATCCTGGCTAGAATGACTTGAGGTTGTGAGCATCCCCCAGCCCTCACACAGACCTCGGTGATATCCAGTACTTGCTTTCTGCAGAGTTACTACAGCTGTTTTTTTCATTTCTTTTTGTTACATTGAATAAGGATCTGAGAAAGTACCAATGCAGAAATGATTAGACCTTTGAATTCCCAATTAAGGCTTTCAGAAACATGTACTGGTTTATTACCAACCTCTTTGCCAAGCCCCTGAAATAATTAGTCATAATTGGATTTTGGCCCAGAATTAATTGTTTAATTTAATTCTTAGACAGACAGCTTGGTAAATGTTGGGTGTAAATGGTGGAAACAATATTATCTTAATATTTATTGCATGTGGAATGTGATTTAACTTCATGAACGCTTGAACACGCTCCTCCCAAGCTGAAGAGAATCTGTTGCTTGCCATGTACTAAATGCTGGAATCAAAAGCAAAGTTTACCTTGCTATTCACACAAAGAAAATGACTCTGGATTTCAAGTCCTCTTTATGCCTGGAAAGTATCACGCTGTGTGCTTGGAGCTTTCAGTCATTTAATACGCTTCAGGTGTTCACCTTCTGAGTACCTGTTGCTAACAGGGGCTGGTTTGGGGTTCTGCTGGGTACCAAAATTTATGTTGTCTCAATCCATTAACTGAACCAAGTGTTGGATGGGCAGTGGCAAAAAAAGATGCTTCCTCTGGAGTTGCAGAAGGGTCTAATACCATCAGAAGCTGCATAAGCACTGCAAGAAACCCTGCCTCTGGGTGCTGGCTTGTGGCTTGTCCTAAAAGTGAGGCTGGAAACCTGCACCAGCTTTTTCCCTTGTTGTTGAAACAATGCAAGCTTGGGCACGAACCCAGCTTGTCACCTTCAAGTAATAGTTTTAAATGTGTAAGAGGATTTGTTTTATTCATCCCACTTATTGTAGCTATTCCTTAGTCCTTGCCCTTTATAGTATATCTAAAGACACCCAAGACACTGGATTTCATGTCATTTAGCTTGTCTTCCTCCTAGCTCTGAGGAACAGAGACTAGAAAGACACTGCACATCGTGGCAACAGACAACTTAGAAGCACTGGGTTGGGTTTTTCAGGTCTGAAAAACATGCTATGCCTTGTAAATGTGTAGTGCTCTGCAAATCCATCTACAGTGCCAAAGTGAGCCTGAGGGAGCATGCTGGAGAGGAGCCAAAGCAAGAGGTGCCAGCAGCCATCCAACAACAGCCCCAGGCCTTTGTGTGGTTCACATTTCTGGCTGCTCCATGTCTCCTGGGTGGGAGTATGGTGCCGTCATGCTTATGGTGCCGTCACGCCAGCTCCTGTTTTCTGGGCTCAGGATGACTGAGGAATCTGCTGTGCTCAGAGCTCGCTTGTCTGCTGCATTGCAAGGTTTGCACAAAATTGATTTATAGGCTTTTTCCACATGCTGCTTCAAGAAATAAGGGTAGTCTGTCACTTGAAACTGTCTTTATGTTGCCTAGTTTTTAATTTCAACAACTGGGTATTTTTTGTCTAGGTAGCATAAGCCACATGTTATCTCCAAAAAGAATTTATTGTAAATACTTACTGTGGTTAACTATCCCAAGCACAGAAAACTGAACTGCTGATTGCTCTGAAATTAAAAAGATTGTTTTATGATCTAGAATGCTAATAGTGAGAAGCCTTGAAGTGCTTCAATATGACTAGGACAGAAAGTACTTTAGCTGCATGGCAAGGTGTAGGTTGTCTTGCATAAAACAGACAGAAGAAAGCACTCCCAAACAATCCACAGGCTTTTCAGATACAAGTTGGAAATTAGAGGCTTCCTAATGAGCTAATAAGAAAAGTTCTTGTCTGCATTGTTCCCTGACTAAAAACATCCAAATCGGCAAAGACAGAGAAATTTAATTTCTCACAATTTTTAAAAGTCAGTGTGGTCAGACACTAAGATTGTTTTCACTTTTGTCTTTGCAGTAATTGCCCACGCCTGTGGTTAGATGGCCAAGAGGGTGATTGTACTTTTGACACAACTCAGTAGTTGTTTTAGGACCCTGCTAGTCATCACTGCATTGCTTCAAATGCCATTACATTTCACTTCATCCAAAGCTTAGGCCAGAAGTCAAAAAAACATAATTGGAAGAATGGGAAGCAGGGTCTTCCAGACTGCTTCTCCTGCAGCCCTTGTACCTGGCCGCTGAGCTTCTTCTGTGGCCTGTGGACCCAACATAGATGTACAAAGCTCTTTTGGAAGACACAAATCCTCCCCAGTAACTGTATGGTTTGAACTTTAATAGATAGCATGTGGATCTTTAAAATGCCTTTTATTCCATTGACGGCGGAGTGGAGGCTTGCGGCACTCGAGTGCTGATCACTGCCTAAGAGCTCGGTTGCTTGGTATGTGCGCAAGCATGCTGCAGCTAAAGGAAGACAGAGGAGTGCTGGGTGCTTCACTTCTGGAGAAAATGCTGATAATCAGTGCCAGCTTGGTGGTGGCAGAAGCATCTGAACAGAGACATGTTTTTGGCTGAGGTTTCTGGACTAGCGAGCGCCTGCTACCTGCATGTAAATTAGCAGAACCTTGGGGACAAGAAGCAAATAAAAATGTGTTCTTACAGCTGACCCCATGTCAGGCTGCATGAAGCAACTGCAAAACTCTTGGTGTGTGCAAAACCACCCTTAATCCAAGACAAGTTCAGCGCAAGATGTGGCAGTCAGAGGGGAGGCAGGACCGGCAGCGACAGCCGCTCTGATTAGCGCTGAAGCATGGGGATGTGCAGGTCTGGGGACGGGGTTCAGTTGCTCCGTTTAGTTGCAGTCACAGAAAGCCCACCTAACTACCAGTCAAGCACTGCTTTGCTGTATCCAAAGTTTACAGGTGAGCCAACCACAGCAACTAAGAGGACTTGGGGAGGGGTATCTCAGATCAGGAGGAGGCAGCAGGACACAAACTGCCTCCAAGGACACTTGAGTGAGTGAGCAGCTCAAGATGCTACCCAGAGCAACAGAGACTTTCCATAAAGCATACCCCCATATATGCCAAGAGCATCGCGGGTGTACACCCGTCTTTGTTGCTTTCCTATTGATGAATACTTCAAAATAAATTTTTCCACTTCTTTTTCACACGCAGTGTTGAAGTTCACTTCTGATTACCATTTCAAAAGTGAAATACCAACCCCTACAGAAATAATTTCTAGAATTAATTTGAATGTAAGACCCTGTACCCAAAACCCAGCTCAGTCTGTCATCCTTCGCTCACTCAGAGCAGCACTGACTTGAACACAAGATTTTCTGGCTACCAGTTACCTCCAGTGAAAGTGGCTCTTCCTTACAGTCTCTTTGCATTTGGGCTTTGTGTTTGAAAAATCGCTCACTTTTTACCTTTTCTCCTGCTCAGGTATTTCTAGGGAAGCTCTGAAAACATCTGAAAAAAGGTCTAAGAATGATCTAAAATTGTCTTCAGGAGCTACAGGCTGCTGCTGCCCTAGATTTGACATACCTTCTTTCAGCGCACTAGGAGGGATATCAGTTGGCATTCCTCTGATTCAACAGATTTCAGAAGTTATTTGGAGAAAAAAGAAAGAAAAAAAAAAAAGTAGAGCCTGAAGCACAGTTAATGGGCTCTTAACAAGTGTTTAAACATCCCGCACAAACAGCAGACCCTGCTTCAGGTTATAGAAACCAAATTGGCTCTGCATTTGGAAGCTTGTCCTGCTTTGTTCTGTTACTTTTTAAATCTACCATTGATGGGTCTGGGCACCAGGACAGGACTTCCACCACAAAAATGCAGGTATAGGAGCAGCTCCTTTTTTTGCGAGCGTTTCAAGGGCTGTGCTGGTGTGGGTTGCAAGGGCTTCCACATTTTCTGTTAGCAGAACGTGTGGTTTGTGTTTTTCATTGCTGTCTGGATTGTCAGAGGCAGAACACTTGTGCTGTTTGCAGCACCTCTGCTGCTTCAGTTTGGCACTAACTCCACTCCTAGTTATTTTCCACCCTGGGATTTTAAAAACAGGCTAATCAGTGGTAAGCCAGCAGGAATGTTATCAGCAGCCCAAAGAGAGTCAGAGTCAGGCCTTGCGCACTGACTCCAGTGAAGCCGTTGCCTGAGCTGGGTACAACACCTTGCAAACTGATTTCCCTCCAATGACACGTTAACGTAAAAACATGCCGGGCTCCAAATGCTGCTCCCATCTGCAAAGCAAGATTTAAGCAAAGACTTAAGAGTGAAGGTTGAATATTACAGAAAAACATTTTGCACGTGCTGCCCTGCATTTGATTGTACTTCTTCTTAGGAGGAAATGTTTGATTTGACAAATTACTGGCCATCATTCACAATTTAAAACGTAAACAGCTGTAATCTTCTGTGCTGTTGGGCAGAGTTTGGGGCTAGTTTCAGCAAAAACAAACCAGGCTGGAATTTGAGCCGGGGGGGACAAGCCACAAAAATCCAAAACCAAACCAAACCAACACCCCACACCGACTTTGAAACTGAACCTGCCCGCAGCACAAAGCATATACTCTTTACTCTCTTGTTTTAATATGCACCAACTGATACCTGCACACAGCAGGTACCAGCTGAGATAACAGGCAGTTCAATGTTTGAGGCCTGACTTTCCTCACCATAACAACAAATCTATAAAGAGAGTAAGAGGACACAGGCAGCTTGCAGCATCCAGCATAGCAGGTGCGGTATTGTTGGAAGACTGACTTTTGCCGGAGTATATTATATATGAGCCCAGTGCAGGATGCAGAACTACAGTGGGTGTCTGAACATGAACATCCTCCATATTCTGGGGACTGTGCACTGTGCAAAGCAACAGCAGAATATATACAATGCCAGGGAGCCATGTGTTTGCTTCCTTGTCTTCAGAGCAGCCGGGAAAAGGGGTGGTATGTATTTAATTTTATTCTCCTTTCATAAAGTAGTGGAGGTGGTGACCTTTGAATATGGTCATCTGAAACCTGCCAGCTCTCCCTGACTGCATAAACCAGCTCTTGGGGCAGAAGTGACCCTTTATATCCACTGGCCTATAACAGAAAAGACTCCCTAAAAAAACCTACCCCTTTTTCTCCCTGTATCTCTGCCACCCTATCAAAATTAGTTAGATGGAGCAGATTTTCTGTCCAAAATCCACACTGCATTTATTCCTATTGAAAAATACCTTTGATGCTTTTTATTTCGTGTACTAACACCTGTTCATTTTGCTTGGACAACCTGCCTTTAGAATTTATTGTATCAGTAATTACATTCAAGTTGAAGGAATTAATTTGAAAAGCTGCATTCTTCACATCAGTGTATGAAATCAGGTGAACCAAGAACCACCACCAAAATCCACTAGCAGCTACTCTTCAGGGTGTTGGTCAGAAGGATCATGAAACCTTTTTCTCTTCAGTTATTGCTAGAAGGTGTAATGTGAGTGCGAGTTTTCCTTTAGCTATAAAAACAAGCCATACCTCTGTTTTCTAAGCAGGCAGAAACTATTTCTACATATGCAGGTTTACATAGAAATGCCTACCACTAACACAGAGTTAGGGGATCCCATCTTTAGAATGCCTCAGTCTGAGTTCTTGCTAGATAAATTGATGTAAGAGTTAAAATAATAAGGCAGTTAACTGATGAGGAACCCCCAAGTGAAACAGAAGGAACGTACATCAGAGTATTACTTTCTATCATGGTCTGAGTGTGCCATTTATTTCTCCTACTACACAGACAGTAGTGGAAAAAAAATGCAACAGCAATGCAAGCAGTTTGCCAAAAATGTCCTTGATAGAATATTTATATAATCCTCTTAGATGCTGCTTGTTGTGAAGGGGAGTTGCGATGAAAGACATGCTTTTTTCTTAGTCAAAGGTTATGGAAAATCTCAGTTGTCTGGGATCAAGCAGCAGCACTTGACTACAGCTGCACATATAAAAAACAAGTGGCGTAAAAATAGCCAGACAAACACTCCAGCAATGCACATAAGATTCCTTCCTTGCAAAGAGCATGAGAAAGGCCAGGCAAGCTCAGAGGGTCTGACCAGGTTTGAGATGACAATTGCCACTCACCAAGATAAGGCATCCCAAACCTGGAGTATGTTAACATGCTCCTATGCTTCAGGACAAAGGTTCACCTAATTTTTAGACCTTGTAGTCTGGGCAGGTGAAATAGCTCAGAAAGAAAAAAATGAGATATGACACGATTACATGAATGATTTTATTGAATTAATTTTTGCATGCCAGTTCACCAATTAGTGTTTCTGCCTTTTATTCTTCTGCACACTTGCAATTCATCTGAGTAAAGACTGCAAAGTGTCTTTAAGAAAAAGGCAGAGTTGTGTTACCTGGCTTGACTGAATGCAACAGTCCTGCATATGCCCAATTCCCAGGAAATTTAACAGAGGACCCAACAGCTTAAACCTCCCAACGAAACTGAGGAATTTGACCCTAACCTAGCCAAAAGTTACCAAAATCTCATTGATTTACCCATCTTTAAGTTACTGTCATCCACAGATAAAAATTGCTGTTTCACACTCAAGTAGGAGAAAAGCCACCTGGAATAGCACCAGTGTCCCCCAGCAGTCGATGCCCATCACAGCAATGTTGTTCTGATAAGCCTGATCAGATGCTTTACCTTGCGGAGCAGCTGAAGGCAGGCGGTGGGTTTGTGGCCTTTCCTCCAGTCTCAGGGCAGAAATCCATGCTGAGCAGTAGGTCTTGGGCGCCACAAAAGCACATTTAGGACAAATTATCCAAGGTCTGAAAGTGTGGAAACGTTCCTGATTTAGGTATTGTTGAGAAAGGCACAGGACTAAGCAAACCATTTTCCAAATGGATGACCCTGCTTGCTCAGTGAGCACAAGCCGTGACCAAATATCCCAGGCAGAAACTTTGTGAGTACTGATCTTGAACTCTCTTCTCTCCTGCCAAGTCCTCCTAAATGCAAATAAATGATCAGAATAATATTTATTTTTCTGTGACTCTGTTCCTAGCTCTGCTTACCTAATTAATTATACCTCCCTAGCTTGGACAAAACTCACCAACCTGGTCAACAGCTGGCTGCACAGATCTTGAGTGAAACCCAAGACTTTGAGCAATTCTTGCTATTAACAGCTGTACAGGTTTATCAGTGATTTGGTGTGTTTTGCTTTTAAGAACACTTAAGTCCTCTGCAAAGTTAGTATCCTGCAGTACAGCTTTTTCTGGGAGCGCAGCCAGCTGCACAAAGCCAAACCACCTGGGACAAGAAGGGACAAGCCCAATCACAAGCAGACGAGGGGAGGAACATCACAGGGGCTGAGGGCTAAGGTTTGCCTTCCCACCTTGAAGAAAGGCTGCAGAGGAGGATAAACATGGTTAGGGAGAAGACAAAAACCACCAAAAGAAAACACAAGAGCCCTGTTTGATCTGCAGCAAGGCTCTGCCCACCAGCCCATGGGTTGCCTTCGCAACTGGTACTCGGGACCTTTTCTTCTGCCAAAAGAGGAGTTGAAATGTCTGGTGGTTGCTGAGCTACTTCTCACTGGGTGGGGGGAAAGGACTACCCCTTTGAACCCTGACACCAACATTAAGCAGTAAGGAATCCTTGCAGCCGTGTGATTTTGTTGGGCTTTCTTTATTTTTAAGGCCAAGGACAGGAGGGTGAGCTGCTGCAGTGCCCAGTCTGCCTGAGCTTCATTGCTGGCCTCTGTCTGTGACTGTGACATGTTTCAAGGGAAGAGTGGATGAGACTAAGGGCCTCTCCCCTGCCCCAAGGGCTCACCACCGCAGAACATGTCTTACTCTCAAACAACTCCAGCTTACGCTGGAAGAAGTTGTATACCAAACCCAGAGCTATCTACATCAAGTTTTGAGCTATGCCATCTGTGCCAGAGATCAACGCTGTGTTCCAGACCAGCACCGGTGGCATGGTGACTGTGTGCATGCACCATGTCATCCCTATTCTTCACGCTGTTAACAGTGAGCAGCGAAGCTTGCTAATGCAGAAAAGGCCACAGTTCCATAAAGTCACTTGAGCTTCTTATGAAGATAAAAAAAATTAATTATTAATACTTCAGATGAAATCAGAGGGAGTTAATAAGGATTACATGTTGTCCAGACAGTGGACACAGACAAGATCCATCTCCAGAGAGCCAAACACTTGCACTGTTCAGCTTTCTACAGAACGCACAAGGAGCTGGATCTTACTTTGGCAGTTCTTTTTTGATACAGCTAGGGCTGGAGGTCTTGCAGCCTGAGTAACTCAGCTTGCTTCGGGTCACCGAACACACACTTCAAGGAAGTGATACCAAGTGCCGCACTGACCTCAGCCGCCCAGTGTCCTCATTACAGGAGGCATCATCATCTGGAGATAAGCAGCAAAGCTCCCTGTTTACAAACATAACCCCCCTTTCTTTCATGTGGCTTGATTTCTGTAAGAGATTAGCATTTAAGAAGCTGTACTTTGTTAACTAAAGTTTTAAAGCATGAAATGATGACCAGGCAGAGCAGCACAGTTAGAGTGCTTGTGTTACCAGCGAGGGTCTGAAACCGACTGCCCAAACAGCGAACTTAGGCCTGGCATCACTTGGAGGGAGCCTGGGAAGCAGAACAAGGATGTAGGTAGATGAAAAGCCATCCTGCCCAGGTAAAGAAAACTTGCATGCAAATTTTAAGCAAAAATGGAAAAAAACCCCAAACCTAAAAATCCTAATTCAATTGCTCATGTCAACCATTTTCATCTTTAAAGGAAAATTATTCTGATTTTTCAGTGTTAGGTGCTTTTAGAGAGTGGCTTCCTTAAGCTTCCTACATTTTCTGGTTGACCCCTCTTTTGTTAGCAGTGGTGTTTCCCCCTCCCCAAACTCGTTTGCCCAGCCTTGCAGGCCCAGCGTGCTGGACAGGTGACATCTCTGGAGCAGAGCAGTGCTGCCTCCTCAGCTGCTCACCTCGCCTGCTGCCCTGTGGGGAGATACCACCCCAAGACTTCCCTGTGCGCTCCATTACGTCATGCCTACCTCAGACTGACAGCCTAATAAAATTAAGAAGCTATTAATGAAGCCAAGCCATAAAAATATTCAGTCCCTCCTCGAACAAGGTAACATACAGCCTTTGGTGTCACCCCAGGGACAGTGTAAGGAACTGGGGGATTGCTGAGCTGCCAGGGTGGCCCCCGGGGCGCTGCCTGGTGGCCCCCAGCCCCGACTCGTCCCCCGGGGGCGCGCTGCCGCCGCGGCCCCTGCTGAGGTGGCCCGTGGGCTCCTGCCTGCGGGCTGCAGCCCGGCCCCCCGCTGAGGAAGCCCCCTTTCCCGAGGGGGCTGCCGATCCCCAGTCTCCACCAGTCTGCTGCCCGCGGCCGCCCCACCTCCTCTGCTTATTTGCGGTATCGGTTGACAAATCCGTGTTTCAGGAGGAGACGCCCGAGCGGCGGCCCCAGCCCCGGGGTCTCCGGGCGGGGTGAGCCTGCGCCGCCCGAC
>JAVJGJ010000047.1:40865-52852 GCA_035590215.1 Microhierax caerulescens | reverse complement strand
GAACGGCGGCTGCTGCCGGGAGCAGCCCGGGGCAGGGGCAGGCTTGGGAGATACGGCGTGGGAAGAGGGAGCCTAACGTGCCAGTGGCTCTTTGCTTTCCCTGTTACCTTCGGAAATCGCTTTGCCGTGAGGATTGGGGTTGGTTTTTTTCCCCACTGTCTGTGGGAAGGCGCATTTACATCGCGCTCCGGCAAGCGCTCGTGCTCTCTATTGGCCGAGGAAGGCTGTTAAGTCAGTGTTTTGGTAAGCGGTGACCCGAGCGGTTAGTCGTTCTTCCTCTATTCCTAATGGCAACGCCATAAAAACACGTAATCTGCATCTTTTTGCACCTCCTCGCGCTGTGAGCTGTGGCTGGAGCCTTCCCCGGGAAGGGCCGGGGGTACCCAGGCCTGGCCTGTGCACCAGGCACCGGGTGTCCTGTGGGGTGACAGCCATCGTGCACGTGCACCGACGTGGAGGTTCGGTCCTGTCACCAGTGGGTGTTTTTCCCCCTTTCCACGAAAATTGTATTATGTACGTTGGAGGGCAAACCTAGTGCCTTCGTGGGCTCTCCTGTAGGTGTGGGGCCGGCTGGGGGAGGCAGAAGCAGAGGGGTGGTGCATGCGGGTGTGTTAACGGGACTGGGGAGCCTTGGCCTGGCACCCCGAGCCACCTGCTGCCATAGGAAACAGGGTGTCACTGGGTGTAGAGCAGCTGTGACTCCTGCCGGGTGACTCAAAGGATTGCTCTTGTTTACAGACATCGCTTGGCTTCTGCTGACGTTAATAGTAGGCAGCCGCCTACTTCATCCATGCCTGACTCCAACCCAGGGCATGGAAATGGCTTTTGGTAAGGTTGGTGGTTTCTAAACCACACAGACAAAGGGGGGGACCCTGATCCAGCTGTGATGGGCCACTGCTTGCCCACAGCTGAACTGAAAACCCACCCTTTGTTGCTCCTGGGGTCTTTCACGCCGTGCTTGCGCTGGCGTTTTCAGTGAGCATCTTCAGTTTGTTGGCTGTGGTGGGGACCTGCTGAAATGGACACTGCTCTTGCTTCTTGTTCTCAACACCTCATAGCTTGGCTCGGTGTTGATTCTGTAGTAGGTTCCCATTGTGCTTGTGTGGCTGGCTCTTGGTAGTGTGGGGAGAGGAAAAGAAAAGTTAATGTTGCAGAAACTTGATGACTCTTAAGATTTTTAAATCTTTAAAGACATTAATTCTTATTTAAACCTTTCATATTGGTAAATGTCAAAGAGAAACTCGTTAACATGAAGGCAAAGACATACTAAACCAAGTACAACTCGGAGCAATCCCATACAGGGTCAACTGATTTTGTAGTGCTCTGCAGAGAGCTGAAGATGGGACTGAATAAACACTGGTTGTGGGAATCCTGGTGCTTGTCCAGTGTGTTGAGGAGCAGTTTGCGAAGTTTCCAGTTGCTTAATGTGGCCTTACTCAGCTGTGAGGCACTCCCATAATTATAGCTGCAATTAAAAGCAATAACATCAATTTACATAAGGTGCCGGTCCTTTTAAATTGTCACATCATCTAATGAGAGCATTTGTGTAGGGATAGTTATGCAGGATGAGGGCCCAAAGCTGACAGCGGTTCAGTGAGCATTTTGTTTTCAGAACATTTTTGAGGTCATTTGAAGGAAGGGTCTGCTTTGCAAATAGGACATTTTGTTATGAAAAAGTACTAAGTTATAAATAAAACCCTTACCAGTAGTAGAATATCGTTGAATTAAGTGTTTTTAGCACCTTTTTTTTTTTTCTTTAATGTATCATCTGTCTAATTTTAAAAAACAGCCTGGTTACAACAGTTTTTTCTCAATTTGATTGCGTCAATGTTCCTTCTGCTCTTATGAGTAAGAGATTTGGTAAATCCAAGTTGTGGATGATACCTAATTGCTGATGAAACACTACGGATGTGTTCTAAATTGCTCACCGAAGTTGCAATGTTTCCTTGGGGCTTAACCTCTGTGTGTAATGTCCACAGATTTTCTTTGAGACTAACATAAACATTAGACTTCAAATGGTTGAAAACATCATATGTCTGGGGAGTGTTTTAGCTTTCGTCTGAAGGAAGGGACATGGTGGAGTGCTCTCACCTTCTCACTCTGTGTGCTTTATTTCTTTTGGTTTTGGTTTTTTAAATTTGTTTTAATTTACTGAATATGGTTTAAGCTTGTATCCCCACTCCCTGGGTGAGGCAAGTTCTTGGGAAGAGTCACAAGGCGAATGTAATCAAGTAAAAATTTCTCAAAAAGCAACTGAGGAAGCACCAGCCATGGGTCTGAGAAGCTCTGAGTTCCGTGGTTGTGCTCTGGTTTTCCCCAGAAGCCTTTTCCCCCCCCATTTTAAGTCAAATAATTAGCCTGTTAACCTTTTGTCACAGACATAGCACTTGACTTGTGGTCTCTGGGAGCCTAAGAGTTTAAGTAATTAAATTGTGTAAGGGAATAAAGGAGAATAATGAGCTCCAAACTCGCTAGTTTGTCTAGTTGGCCTCTCCAATGGCTAAAATTAAGTAATTTAAGCTGATTTCTGGTTGTACTGAATATTTATCAGGTGCTCAGATTGAGGATATGAGTGTCCCATGCTGCTTCAGACTGGTTGTTATTTTTGGAGGTGGTGGATTTATTTCAGGTATGATTTGGTTGTCCAGAGGGGTAGTTTCAGGGGGAACGCTGACCTGGCTGACAAGATACCATATGGGGCCAGAGTGGCTAATAACCAGGCTTATTCTTGGGTGCCTGCCAAAACCTGGCCCTAAATATTGTAATTGTATGCTAATTATGAATACTAATCTCCAGATGTACTTAACCTATTACTCAATGAAGTACTGACCTTGTAGCTGTCAGGTGGTGCTGCGTGTAATGTGGCTGTTTTAAGTAAAGTCACTGGAAAGTGATGGGCCTGCAAATTTGTGTCCGTGCGAAGAGGAAAAATGCTTGTGTTTTTGCATAAAATGTGTAAACTTGCCTGTGCTAAGTCCTTTATGGTTGTGTTTTGATTATGTCAAACAAACTCATCTCTCATTTGAGAGGCTGGTGGATGGCAGGGCTCTTCTGGATGGCAGCGTCTGCAGTGTTTCAGGATCTGAAGTAACGCACCAGAATCAATCCTGAAGTCTTGAAGTGTGTAGCTGCCATGGTAGGTCCTGAATGCAAATGATAAGTCTCCTAATTGCAGCTGACTTACCCATCTGATGGGTAAAAGGGATGTTTTGTAATATTAATAAACTGGGATGGATTTTTCGTGAGTGACCTTGTGGAAATAAGGTGCCTGTTACAGCTTTAAATTTGTATGTGTCGGTATAGTAGTTTCAGCGCGACTAGTTCCTTGGACATCTGAAATGACTGTGTGGCATTAGTTTCCAGGTTCACTACGTTACCACCTTGTTCACAAGCCGTGCACAAGTGGAAGGTGTTAGGAAAGGGTAAATCAGAATGGGAGTTTACAGTTCTTATCTCCCTTTTTCACTCTAAACTTTACTACCTAACATGTTCCTGAAAAACTATTTTTCAGAATATTAATTTTCTTATCTTTCTGCATAGTGTCAAGTCTTTGTGTCATGGTTTAGGAGCTGGCTTCAGGCATGTTGTGCCTTGGTGCCAGGAATCGCTGGGCTGCTGAGAGAGCTGTGTGACCGGGCTCCCTGGCAGCTGTTCTCTTCCAGAGTTACATTGATGTGCCCCTGCCAGCCGCGGAACTGTTCTGGGTCTGGTACGTATCACTGGAGTGATATCTAAAAGTGACTTAGATGTGCTGTTTCTGCCTTCCTGGGAAAAGCCACTTGTGTTGTGAATCCATTTCGAAAGAAGCAACATATGAATGATGTCTCCATCTACAGACAGCAGTGTGCTTTGTTAGGTGGGTTAGCCTGTGCTGAAACTGCAGAGGCTTGGTTTGATCCTGCCTGTATTTTAGCTGTGTAAATGGGAAGGTTTCCTTAAGCATCAAGAAATCCTTGTGACTGGATTATATACAGTTTACTAGTCGGTAGTTTAAATCAAGGGATGAAGTATTTCTGGTGATTTATTTATAGTTAAAAACTTCTATATGACTACACCCACCCACCCACCCTTTGACATAAACTAATCAAGGAGCACAACAAACAGGAGTTGGTTTAATGTGTCTGAAACTATTTCTGACTAATTATCATTGCCTTAACAATATGTGGATTTGAAGCTGGCTTTTTCTTCCTTTTATGTTTTCTTTTACGATATCTCTGGAAATCTAAATGATGTTGGTGATTATTAACCAACAACGATTTGTTGTTCATGGGAACCCTATGGATATTCTTAAGCATGGAGCTCTGCAACATTTACTTTCTGCATTAGGGGTGGGAAAAAATAGAAGAGCTTTGTAGTTTTTCTGCTAACAATGTGAAACTGTTTTCCCCAAAACACTGGGGACATTTCAGGGGTTCATGACTCTTTTGCAATTAAAAAATTTCAGATTACTTCTCAGAGGCAGACTGATTGGGGTGAAGGAGGAGGATGGGGGGGGGGGGAGAAAGCAGCAAGGCAGCCCTTGCTGTGGAGGAAACGTGCTCCTGTTAGAGCTGAGCTTATTACTCATTTTGGGTAGGAGATTGATATAGCTGATTGGTTTGCTTTTCTTTCTGAGATATGCTCTGTTCAGGGATTAGAATACAGGAGCTTAAAACTCAAGCAGTTCTGGAAGAGATGTCTCCCATGGATTTATGTCTTGGGGTTGCATTTGCTTTTTCTTACCCAGATTGGGTCAGTTCCAAGGACTTGGGCTTACCTGGTGTCCATCTCGTGTCTGATGGGAAAGGTCAAAGCAGTTTGGGAGCACGAGCAGGGCAGCTTGTCTCTCTTGGTAGCCAGTTGTCACTAAAATGTAGGAGACTAGTGTTTGTGAGACCTCTATCCCATGTCAAATAAGGTTCAAATCAGTCAGTGGCTTCAAACATCATTGGCGGTGAGTGGGAGACCTGAGGAGGACACAGACTAACCCCATTGTGCCGTGACTGGAGCCAGCAAGCCTGGACAGCTGGTGTTTCACTGGAGGTGGCAATGGTGAGGGCTGGTGTGCTTATTTGCTTTTGATTTTTTTTGTTTGGGGTTTTTTTGTTTTGTTTTCCATCTTTACATCCTTTAAACCAAGGGTCCACCAACTTTTTAACCAGGGGGCCGGCGCACGGATTAAGTGGCAGGCAGTCATCTGCGGCTGCTTGGTTTCCCCCCCCAACCCCCGGTGGGGGGTGGCAGGGGGATTCTGTAAATACTGGGGGGGCGGATTGAGGACCTTGGGGGGCCGTATCTGGCCCGAAGGCTGTAGTTTGAAGATCCCTGCTTTAAACCCTTTATATCCTGTGAATGTTTAGCTTTCAATTTATATTTAAATTTTTGAATGTGTATTTACACGTTCTGGTGCCAAAGGCTGTCACACATGCTGTATGTGACAGTGTAAGGCCTTCAGCACACCTGAATAATTTTTCAGAATTTATTTTCTTGTGCTGAAAAAAAATATTTTTTTGAATATAAAGAGAATTCAGGAGTTTTATTTAAAAAAAAGTTGCCTTTACTAATATTATGCTGGTGACTCTCACTTGATAAATGTTTCCCTTTGCAAGAGCTTTCATTTGTAGCGTTTGTGTCATTTAGCCTGTCTGCACTCCATAAATTAGATTGTTTTGGTTGTCATAATTTTATTATCCTTATTAAGCTTCTTCACCTACATATTGATCCTGTTAGTCTGAGGAAGCTGATAAGCCATTGAGCTGTACTTGCAAAATTCACAGAAAATGAGAAATCTGCCCTGAGGCTTATGAAGGCAGAGATTCACCAGTGATGTGGATCTCCACGTGTCTGGCCTGTATCTTTTTTCCCCTTCAGCACTAGGTTTTAGACTATATGACTCCATTACACTTTGCCAAATTAAGATTAATTATTCTTTTATTTTAAATTCTGTCACCAATAGTTTCTGAGAAGCTTTGTTCTAGTTTGCTTGTCTTTTTAGTTGGATGAGTATGCCCCTATTTCATAAAGCTTAAGGATACTTCCAGAGGCAGCTGGTGTCACATGTTGTGAGTTTTTTTCTCCTTGTGTCAGTGTCAGTTTTCCATGCTGGCTTTGCAGAGGGATTTATTCTTTACTCTCAAAAAAACTTGCTTCCTTGTCGCCATTGCCTACAGGATGCACGTGAAACCAAGTGTAACTGTGCTGTGTGTGGAAGACTTCAGGCCCAGTCACTGCCCCATTAACTCATTTGCTTTTGCTTCCATTGCCATGGGCTTTTTCCTTAACGACCTACTTATCCTATATGGTAATATATGCTGGAGTACTGTACTCTGTTGGACCTTTAACTCCAGTCTCACAACCCCCCACCCCCCTTTTTTGTTGTTTGTTCTAGCTCTGAGCCAAGTCTAGTCCCTCTTACAACATGAGGTGGTACAACCTCTACCTTAGCCTCCCCAGAGCCCATTTTGGGCGCTTCTGTCGTATGTACATGTTGTTACTGTCACTGAAATGTTTGAAGGCCCCTGTTTTGTTGTTGTTCTCTGTGACCCCTTTGCACAGTACCTGCTCCTTCTAACAGATTGTTGTTCTTTCTTTCATGATGCTCTTCCCCCATCCTAGTCCAGTGTTTCTTCCTCCTCCTCCTACAATTTGACCTTGTCTTGCTCTTGTCTCCATGCCCTATTTCAGGCGTTCACATGGCTTTGACTGCTGTTATGTGCTGATGACTCACAGATGCACCCTACACCTCTGTTTGTCACCCAGTCCGGCAGCTTCCTCCTGGCCTTTTTCTCTTTGATTTCTCCATTGGTAGTCATTCAATATTTCAAGCCCCCAACCCCAGATGGTGCTTCCTAAGTTCTCTTTATTTCTTGTCTTTTAAAATGCTGACACCGGAGCAGCAGCTTCTTCCCAAAGCCTTCATGATTTTTATAATTAATTTGGTTTACTTCATGCATTTGGATCACATGCAAATTCTGTGTACTCTTTATTATCAATATATTTCCCCCTTTTCAGCTCATCAGACAACCTCCTAATGCTGTAATAAGTTTTTACAAATGTTTTTCTTTAAAGTGGCTGTCCTGAGAAATTCTACTTCTGAAATTATTTGATAGCATTTGGTTTTAAAGATGGCATAAAGTGTTTTAATTCACTCAGAAGGCAGCTGCCCTTGTTCTGCTGTTTTTTATATTTAGCTACCTATGTGTAGCTGCTGCAAACAGGTGGGATTCATAGTGTCCTAGCTGCTTGAAAGGAGAAAGGTTACGTATACATCATAAATGTTACAATATCTAATACAAAACTGGCTGTAAATGAGCATAATTCCTAAAACTTTCAGCGTGGAGAAGACTGGTCTGTTTTGTTTAAAACTGCCAACCTTTTCCTTGTGCTTCTTTTAACTATGCTCTTGCTCGTAACAGCAAACCCAAAGTCAGAACTGAGAAGGTTTTTCTGATACACTTACGAGACTGGAAAGGAATAGAGAGTTTTAAGGTGATAGAGACAATCTGGATGGCATAGTAGGGACTGGTTTTATGCAGGTTCAAGAGGCACAGAGGCAAAATTCTAGTGGCCACAAGTATGTTTTTGCTTTTCCTTATCTTTCAGATACTACAAATTTATCAAGCCTTGGTTTTCTGGGGTTGTACCATGGATTCCAAGCAACTGATACAGCGGTGGAGAAGCAGACTTGTTGCTGTATCACACTTCCAAGGAAGAGGAGAGCGTATCAGGGCACGCCACCAGCAGTCCAGGTGTTGTGTAAGGCTGTACGTGCTGTTGCTGTAGTAACAACATCAGATGCTACCAGAACAGTGTGTAGGCACTGTGTCTCAGCAGACTGACCATCTTGGAAACTCAGCATTTTCAGTTAGCCTCTAGCCCTGTGAATGTAAATAGGCAATTTGTGCAAATCCCATGTATTTTAATGTCCTCTTTCTGTGCTACTTAGAAGCATGTGCCCCTCATCTAAGTAGTTTGAAGTTCCTGGTATACAGTAAGCTGCAAAGGGTTTTTTAACACTGAGTTGCACTCTAAAAACTTGAATAATGGATGTAATCTTTCTTTTATGTTGCATCATAACAGGAGGATTTTGCTTCATCCTCTGACAATGGAAATAGTTTTAAGCCCAGTTTATAAGTTTAATACCTGGAAGCACCACTTGAGGATGTGGCCTGTTTTTCAAGGAAGCAATTTCAGCGTTCTCTCAGAGGTAAAGGTGGGAGGTGACTGCTGGCACTGAAGCTGTAAAGAATTAGTTATTTATACTTCAGATTTAAAGAATACAGTTAGTGCAGACCAGCCTTAAATCTGTGCCTCATGTTAGCCTTAACACAGGAAACCTCCTTGCATGAGAACAATGGCATTGCATTGATAGGGTTATCTCCAGACACTGGGTTTCTCCCACATTTAAAATAGACCAAATATTTCTTCAGAGATGTGATAAACATCTAAACTAAATGTATTTAGAAATAATAAAAATACTCTGGCCATGCTTTCAGGAATGGTTCACATAAAGATAACAAAAGAACAGAGACAGTGTAGTGAGGTGTATTTTTTTTAAATTTGATAATACTGTGTGTGAATCTTAGTCTGTGCTCTGGGACTCTTGTGCAATCCACGTGTTGGTGACATGATGTTCTGCTGATAACCTGTATCTTCCCAAGCAATGTTAGATTGTCTGATAGATTTTATATGCATGTAATAGAGTGTGTGGGTTTTGTAGAAAGCTATCCAAGACTTTATTGGTACAATTCTTACAATAAAAACCTTCATATAGTTAGTACTTGTTTCCTGATCGTTAGGTTGTCATGATTTTGGTAACACATAACTATGCTGGAATCAAGCCACGCCTAAACACTGCTGTAAGAGATACGTCACTGTTTTGCATACACGATGAATAACTATCACAATGTTTCAGTGGACGATGAAGGAAATATAATGAATGCAAATTGGTGTGGGAATTAGCCCTCTCTCCAGCCAAATAAGTTTGATGTGAGGCCCCTGAATGCCTGAACCCTGTCAGACCTTCCCTTGTATCAGATGTGTTGATGATTGTTAGAGTAGATGGGAACTTGTTTTCTCTCTGATTTACTCTATACCAGCATTTTCTGTTTGGATGATTTATTTTCCTTATCTATTCTAATGAATATTACTTTGTTTCAGCTTAAGGGATTGCTCTAGTATCTGTGTTTATGTAGCTTTGTCTGTGTGGGGTATTGTATATTGTTTAAATCTATTCCACAATTAGCACCAAAGAGATTTCTTGTTTGTAATAGTAGCTTGTTCTCATATAAAGCATGATTGCACACCTTTATTTTCCCCCTCAATCTCTTTAGTAGATTATCTGTAGTCAGGAAGTCTAATAGTAAAATGAACTCTTAGAAAATAACTTCTAAAGGTGTGTATTGCTGAGGGCAGATTCTTTTTTTAGTTCTGAATTCTTAATGGCTTTGCTTGCCTTTGATGTAGCAGTCTACTTCAAGACAACTGGATCTTTTTCCCTTTAGGCAGTGATAGGAAATAGAATATGGAGTGGGTGGTGCCAGTAATAAACTTACTTGTTGCTCAGAAGAAATGGAGTGAGTGCTAGGGCCATGTATCACGAGGCATGGTCCCTGTGATTTCAGTTGGTTTGGAATCAAGTCCTGAATGGAAGGACCTGTAGAGATGGTATGAAGAACCTGCTGAACTTGTCATGTGGGATGCTTGAAATTTTTGGGGACTTACTGGGCTATTTGTCACTTTTGTTGCATTGACTCCTGAGATATTCTATGGGAAAACAAAAAGGATGGTACTTTTGGTTGAGGAGAAAACCACAGGCAGTCTGGAGGCAGGAAGCTTTCATTTACAAAGATGACATAACAACAAGTCCTGAGAAACTGAACTGAGAAGGCATGAATCAATATATGTAATCTTGCTCATACAGTATAACATTTCCCTTCCTTGATTTCTCATTGTGCTTGCTAAGCTCTTTGTGGGAATGAGCTTACTGTGTTCTCTGTGGGAAGCTGAGAAATTTTCAACTCATGTGAGGGATCTCTTCTGCAGGACGACTGTTCCCAAGTCTTTGTCATCATCCAGGAGTCCAGGAGTAGCCCTGAAGGAAGAGAGCCACATTTTTGGTTGCTAGTGCAGCTTCCTTTATCTCTAGCTTTCCTTGGCAGTTGAAGAGCAAAGCTGAGTTAGTACTTGCCTTACAAAGGTGATAACATATCTAGCAGACTGGCATTGTGTTATAGGGCAGATTGTTAAGAACTCCTCTTCCATGGTGAGGGAAGAACCTGCCAGGCTTGATCTGTACTTCAGGAATACAACAAGCTACCCGGGGGAGGGAGAAGTCTGTCACCTGCTGAGGTGCTAGTGTAATAAGGGATGTGATTGAACAGGTCAAGTGTCCCACCTGCTCTACAGGAATTTTGGTCATTATAGTGGAAACTTGGTGCAGCTGCAAGTTTAGGTGTTGTCGTTACCCAGAAGCTTTTTCTGGGTAATTTTCACCATGTAAGAGCATTGTAACAAATGCTTAGTCAAAACAAAACCCATCAGCATTACAGCCTATAAGGTGCATGGGAAGAAATCTCTCCCGTATGACCTGAAATTGAGTTTTGAAATGTTGGAATGTTGTTACTTGTGAACAAAAAGGGTGAAGCATAGTTGTGCATTTGGTCACCATCTCTTATAATTGGCTTGCGGTGTTGTAACAGCCTTGTATATTAGATAGCTGTTGCTGGCTGTTCTCCAGTGATGCTTCCAGCTGCGTAGATTTTTGGCTGATGAAGGACTGCCGTGAGCCTGCCGAAGGTATACCTGACATCTTTTTGTTGTTGTTCACTGAAAGAGAAAATCAATTTTAAGTTCAATAGGAATTGTCCAGTATGCTTTATACAAATACCATGATGCAGCATAGCAGGCTGCCAGTTAGCTGGTCAGAGCCATCTAGTCCACATGGAATTGGGGAGCACTGGTTGGATGTTGAAGCTGGGTGTGTAAGATATATGTTGTGTGGCTGAAGCCTGTGCTGGAGTATTTCTTGAATAGTGTGCGTATGTAAAATTCTGCTTTCCTCTGTACCTCCTTAAATTGTACTGAAACAAAGCGTGTATTGTGCTGTGGGGCTGAAGTCTTTCAGAGTAGTTGCCAGCTGGGGCAAGCATACAGCCCACCCTCTCTCTGTACCTTCTTAAAGGAGGAATAAGGCTACTCACCCTGATCTCTCCTCCTCTCAGCACTGCAATATGTAGAAAATGTAGATACCTGTTTTCAAGATGGAATCATTTAAACTAATTCCTGTTTGCTACTTCTAGCTAGAACAGTAACCTACCAGTTGCAGCAGAGATCGTTTGGATTTAGGTTTTTGCCAGCTGTTTACTGACAGTTGTGTGTGCGTGGGTCAGATGCTATTGGTTTTCTCCAAGTGCTGAGTAAATAGCTGATAATGAAGGGATAAAAAAATGTATTCATGACTGTTGTGGAAAGAGAATTTAAGTATTAGATTAATAATGAAATATGATTTGTTGGTGTTTAGTATCTAGAAGGAAATGGGGATATTTAGTTCTGAGTGCGGATTGCCCTTCCAGTATTTTTTTTTCCATTTGGTTGAGTATATCACTGGGGATTAGTAGACAGACTTTTCTTCCCTGTAAGCTTTCTGTAACCTCTGACTTGTAACCTTCAGCACTCTGAACTGTAACCTTATCACACTTGGATGCTTAAAAGCCAAGAGCTGGTGTATTTTCATGCTGGCCTTCTGTGAGGCCTTGACAGCTCCTGGCACAGTGTTTACAGTGCGATTTAGCTGTACGTTCCTGAAATGTAGAGGTGAATTACTGCACGTTTCCAGGGAATAGCTTGGGTACAGGCCATCTGCTGCGCCTAGGCTCGTCTCGCAGCGCCTGGGGCATCTGCTGCCTGCGCCGGGGGCCCTGCGGGCGTCCGCCCTCGCCCCCCGCCCCGGCGCTGCCGCTGGCCCTTCTGCCGCCGGGGGGGTTCTCGCAGCCCGAGGGGCCGCGGGC
>JAVJGJ010000047.1:2998-34549 GCA_035590215.1 Microhierax caerulescens | reverse complement strand
GGTTAAAACACCGCCCCCCCCCCCCCCCCCAAGTTAACAGCTTTAGTTCCCTAAAGCTCCTGGAATTTGGTAGTTCTAATAATTCTTATTTGCTGTTTGTACAGCAGTATGAATGTACGGCAAGTCCAAACCCTAAAAATATCAAATTAAGATTATCTTTGCTCTAAAAGACTCTACCCTTTGAGCTCACACTGCTTACATGTATTTGTACCCCCAACCCTAGGAACTGAAGAAGGAGAAATGAGGTAAGGGCAACAGCCAGCTGTAGCCTGAGGATCAGGATGTATGATGGGGCCATTGCTGTTGGCATCAAAGCTGTAGGAAGCAAATGGTAACCCTGAGCAAGTGGATGGCAGAACTGCTAGGAGCAGCTGGTGGCATGAGGCTGGCTAGAAGACAATATGAATTCTGAATCTCTTGTACCAAGGAGATGTTGGAAACTGGTGATTTGGACAAAAGGAGGAGAGCCAAATTAGAAGATAATGGACTTCATCAGGTATAGAAGCAGGATGCTCTTCAGGAAGAGTGGTAGGATGGGGAACTCGTCACTGTGGGATGTGATGAAAGGGGACTGATTGTCATTGATCAGCAGGAAAAAATGGATTAGCAATAGTTACATTGGGTAAGTGATAAGGGAAAACATGTAGCCTTATTTGGAAGGGTGGTTGTGTTGGCTTATAGTTAAAGATATTTTTGTATGAGCCTCTAAATAGTAGTGATTTCAGAGAGCCTTGAGTCGAAGGCCATAGAAACAGCAAGAATCCTTCATAGACTTCAGATGGCTTACTGTAGCAGCTTGATACAAAAAGCATCTGACCTTAAAAGCTGAATTAAAAAATTTGACAGAGAGAAAGAAAAAAAAAAAACAATTCTCATTTTGGGTGAAAGAAAGGGACAGCTGATAATATGTTAGGTAGTTGGTGAACTTGAAAAGTACCGAGTCTTGTCTCTGGTTTCACAAGACTGTGAGTTTTGAGTGTTGATGAAATGCAGCACAGCTGATTTAGGTTGTTCAGTGTCCCAGTTTGATTTCACAACCTCCTTCTGCATCTTGCATTATTTCACAATAGAGTTTAAGAGTCAAGAAATGAGCATGTAGTTTTGTCTTGCCTTTGATTGTTAAGTCTTAAACTTTAGAAGGGTAG
The DNA here is from genome assembly GCA_035590215.1 of Microhierax caerulescens. NCBI lineage: Eukaryota > Metazoa > Chordata > Aves > Falconiformes > Falconidae > Microhierax > Microhierax caerulescens. The sequence continues at coordinate 33,404 of JAVJGJ010000047.1, read as the reverse complement.
GCTGTCATGATTTTTACTCTGAGCTGCAACTTGCTGTGTTGTTCAGTAGTATGTCAGACATTTTTAACTGGGATAATGACTTCCCTTAAATTGCAATACTGAATTTTAATGCACTTCATCACTTGGCCATTTTCTTTCACTGGTATTTTGGGTATTTTTTTTATGTGTTCCCTCTAAGTGAGGGGATGCAACATATTTCTTTTTGATGCTGCCCTTTATAACTGTGTGATCTTACATACATATATTACAAACATCTATTGTAAAGAAAAAAACTGAGTAGAGTCTCATAGAGCATCTTTAGAAAATGCTGGCATACAACCCTGTAAGTTTTGTTTTGCTGTTCTCAAGATGTATGTTCCTCTAGCAAAATTAACAAAATGTTGATAGCATATTTGCACATTGGTGCTGTTGGAAACCCATAGGAGTTACATACATGAAGCAGTTTAAAAAAATGAGTTTGTTTTCTCAAGACTAGATTGTGTAGAGAGAATTTGAGAGGTAAACCAGATAATCCAGTGATGAGGAATTGAGAGGAAGCTGCGCTTATGAGTCTGCCTTGGCTCTGAAACTTGCACCAATGTAACTGTAACTACTTCTGTACTGCAAGTTGTTCTTCGCCTGAAGTGAAGGATGGCGAAGTGCTGTGAAAAGGGGAATTGAGCATTGTGCCATTGGGAAAATATTAACTTAAAGAGGATTTTTTTATTTTGAGAGTTAGGTATGTGTCACTTGTGGCTTTTTAAGTTTTTTAATTTTCCTTAATCTATTTCCTCATGTCAAAATTGCTTACATTTCTTCAAAGGAAGGTGTAAGTCTTGAGATGCTGACATTTAAATACTGTTGTTGGAATGAACATCCCTCCGCACTTCCAGTGAGTGTTGGCAACATTTTGTTGAGAAAGGGTTATTTTGAGTATTTAATACATGCTCAGAACTTTGTATTTTGTTCTGCTCTTGACTTTTTTGCTGAGCTAATGAGCAAAATTAAGCTTTGTTAATTACTCAGGATCATAAGGAAGAAAACAAAAACCTGTGTCTGCTGTGATGAGTCTTATGGGTGTTATTGAGGGTGCTAGGCTGAGTTACAGAATAAATAAAATAGTTGCTTTGTGTGCTTTTATGTAGCTGTTAACCTCTGCTGTTTTGGCTGGCAAACTTGCCTTTGACTTCTAGTTCTACATGTATAGCTGCACTTGTCACTAAGTGCTGCTTGTGTAAGCAGTATTAGACTGCAGCCACTGTTGGCTATATAAACCAGAACACCAAACATATTTTAGTGCTGCAGTTTTTGGATTGTAAACTAGTGTTCTCTTGTCAAAAACAAGCACTGATTGATGGTATATGCAGTAGCACCATGTATTGTGTAGTGGTGTTTACAAGGCTATGGCATTATGTAAGAGCAGAATATTTAAGTTGTTGGAATCAGTGGTGTGCATCCTCCTAGTGTGCAGGGCATCTGTCTGACTGGTATCTTCCTTTAAAGAGGAAGAGTGCTCTTGGTCAGCTTGGCGCCTAATCAGAATGGGATTGCAACTTGTTTGATTGGGTTCAGCAGATAATTCCCTTGGTTTCTGCTATATCAGTGATCAGAACACCAGATTAGGCGTGCATGTTAAACTGTACGCATAGGGCTCTAATGAAGGCAATTTTAATTTTTGTACTTTCTTTGAGGAAATTTACATAAAAGTGCAAGTGATGCCAGACTTGCATGTTGACTGTGACAATGGAAGGAAATGTCCACCTTCCATGTTGTTGTAGTTGTGTTGGCCTGGTTTGCTGCTCAGTGAGAAGGATCTATATTACAAGCTGATGCAAGCAGTAGAGCTTAGCTTAGGGAGCTGTTGTTGGTGTAACCTGTGAAGCAACCATTTAAGGGGGCTGCAGATTTCCTTGCTATAGCTTCTTAGCCCTTAGTTTTGCAAAATGAAAGACAAATATTCTGTGAGAAGGCAAAATTTGTATCACTTATCCCAGGAGAGGAAGGGGGAGGGGGGAACCAAAGGGAGGTCTGGTTATGATGTTAGTTAGTAAATTCTGTCCATAATGTGTAGAAAAGCCTGTTTCAATTAGCACAGCTCCTTGCAGAGCAGGTGGACCTGAGGTACAGAGCCTTTCCTTATACATCCTGATTTTTTACAGCTCTTATTTCACTGCTTATACTTGAAAATTGTTTAAAACTTGAGCTAGATATTTCAGGTTAAGAACCTTTCAAACTGGATTTGAAGAGCAGTGTCTTCCCTTAATGTTTCGAGGGACTCAGGGTTTTCTCTCATCTCAGTATTCTATTTTATTGTCCTTAAAACTAGAAGCAAAGCTGTTAAGTTTAGGAAGCGCTGGACTCTGCACTTCATAGACTTTGTTTCTCCAGAGCCTTCCTTCTCCCTCTTGGAGAAGGGGGTTCACAGGCTTGAACTTAGGACGAAGAGGAAGAGGGACAAGAAAACATTATCCTTTGTGTCCATAGGCCTCTCCGCAGAGGACTTTACTCAGAGGGCTTTTGTCAGTGTCCTTCCGGAGACATGGACATGTTTGGGTGGATTTGTTTTGGTTTGCATTCAGCTCCCTGTAACTCTCATTGCACATTAGTAGTAGACCCTTTCATGGGTTTGAAGTTAGGTACTGTCTCTCATGACGAGTGGTGTATTTTTAATGGGTTTGGTTGTTTGTTTTTTTTTCTTTTAAATGTGTGTTTTAAGAAAGCGCATCTGTCTCTGCTAATCAGCTTGTTCTTTTTTGATGAGTGTACTCTCTGGAGTGGCTATGGCAGATGGGTGCAAGTGACTTTGTGGGATGGGACTTGATCAACACTGAAATGTAATCTTTTGGGGCAAATTGACAGCTCCTCTATCAAGACACAGGGGAAATTGGTGAACCTGTGGATTGTATAGAAGTGAATTTCCATTGTAATAGTGGATGGAGGGACCTGGGGGTATCTTTGCACCACTTTAATATCTTTTTTCTTTTTAGGCAGTTCCTTGTAGCTGTGGTAGATTCATGCAAGGTATCCATAGTTTTGTGCCATTAAAATGTTCAAAAACTTGTCATTTGAAAGGAAACGCCTCAAGGTTTTCAGTTTATACATACAACCCCTTTAACTTCCTACAGTGTTTATTTTTAAAAAATTAAACATTCTGCCTTTGTATGTGTATCTGTTTATCAGATTATTGTACTTGATTGTGTAGAATACTTGTGCTTTATTCCTAGTAACCATAGAACAGTCAAAATGAGCTGTTTTAAGAGAGATTTTTATGTTAATAATATTTAAAGGAGAAATAATAAATAGTGCGTACCATTCATACTGTAATGTATGAAGCTGCATCTGTCATGCTTGTTTTGCTTAAAACCAAGAAAAGGTTGAGCAGTCTTGAGATCTTGTCTTAAAAATTTAAAAATTATCTAAAAATTGTGTACACCTTGCTGTTTCCTTTCAATGCAAGCACTGAACTGAGGTACATAGGGGTGTAAGATGTCAGTGTCCTTTTTTTGGTATCATTTTTGTATGTCTTAAAACATGTATGCAAATACATAGGTTCCTTGTCTTCTGCCTGTGTACAACTCACATGTCCAGCATTGCACTACCACTGACTTGCCCTTCCAAAATTCAACACAGCATAAGAAACCTGGTTAGGTCCCCTGCATTCCTGAAGAAACTCCCTGAAATAATGAGGCACAGTGCATGGGCTGCTTGAACGAGCACTTCCTCAGAGAGCACATTGATTGTAGTTTTCCACTGCGATATAAGCCTTTGCTTTGTGGGAATGGGAATGGTAAATCCTAGTTTTCTGGTTTTCTGTTTCAGTATGCATGACCAACTGCCCTACTCTGATTGTCATGGTGGGTCTCCCAGCAAGAGGAAAAACCTACATCTCGAAGAAGCTGACACGCTATTTAAATTGGATTGGCGTGCCTACAAAAGGTGATGGATTTGTTTTTATTTAAATCAGAAGATGTTAGGTGTTTTAGGGCAGATGTTAGGTGTTTTATAAACCTAATTCCCAGTAATTTTGCTGCCAAGTTTGTCTAGTTAAAATCTTTCTGCTTTGTTAACTTATTTTTAAACAATAGCATACACAGGCTTTCCATTCTGTTTAGATGTTAATCAAAATCTTGTGACTGTTCATTTACTTCCTTGTTCTGCCAGGTGCCTAAATCAATTTTTTGCCCTTGCCCCATAATGCTTTGATTCTTCAGATGTCTTTTTTTTTTTTTTTTCTTTTTTCTTTTTTTCTTTTTGTCTTTCCTCTTTATGTGGATGAAAGGGAAACAAGTGGACAAGCAGAAAAAACTTCTGGGTTAAAGTTCTGACTTCTCCATCTTCTGTCTGTGAACTTTGTGCAGCATATAATTCTCTGTTAGCCTCTTTGTTTAACTGCATTTGTGGAATAAGCTACAGCTCTTCGAATATTAAGAACCCAAGGACCCAAAGCAGCTACTTGTTGCCACTCTCTTAAGTACTTCTATATGTATTTTGAGTGGGAAACGATGGCTCAAATAGGCTATGCCAAGGACCTGGCTGCTCTCATTCTGGAGCTCCTGTGGTATCTTGTGGGCCCAGATCAACAAGTAGACAAGACCTAAGTCCATTTGAGGATCTGAGCAGCCATATTCCCTGCCTTTTCCTTTTATCTCTGTAGAAGAAAAATATGGTTTTAGTGGTCTGTGATTCTGTGTCTGGTGCAGTAATGGCAGTTTTATAGTTATGACCTGTTAATCACTTAAATAATGTTAAACATATTAGATCATACTTAAAGTGTAGACTTTTGGCTGGATATTCAAAGATGTATTTCCTAGTACCTCCAAGATGTCAAGATGAAGAGTTCTGGACAACATTTAAACTGCCTTTTGGTTCTAGGGTATAGCTTTTTGAGTTGGTATTTTCTTAAGCTCTTAGGATCTTGTCTCCTACACTTTATTTAGACGAGAGGTTAGGGAGAATATATTACATAGTTTGAGGGTTTGCTGGATTTAAATTATCCCTTGAGTTTTGACTGTTTTCACACAGTATAACTCTTCTGGTGAGCAGTACCAGATATTTGGGGACTTCAGTTTTATCCATTTGGCTGAAACAGAATTAACAGTCTAAATAGGTTAGCCTATAAAGCTGATAAAATTATGTTTTATTATATGTCATTGTGTTGAGCATTTGACTGTGTGAACTTTGAAAAGCAGGAATCCAATATTGGATGACAAACAAGATACTGGCCACATCTGGTTCATGCTTGGTTGAATATATCTCAAATACAGTAAAATAGGTAGAGGTGGTCTGCTTTAGATATAGGAAGAGTTCTGTGGGCTACTGTGAGTAGCACATCAGAAAATACATGCACTTGTGCTTAATAAAAAATAGTTAGGGTGTTACTGCCTAATTTTTCAAAAGTATACAACATAAAGTTACCATATGAGCTTCTATCCCAGATTGCTGGTTATGGTTTGTCTTTGTTAGAAAGGGTGACTTGGGATTTTCTTGGAAAACCACAGGTCCTTCCTGTTGTTTGTTGTCAGTGGTGCAGTTTTACTGAAGCTGAAATCAATTTAAAATACCTCGCTGACTGAGGGAATAGTTGACACATTGCTTAATGCTTCCAGTTGATTGGGACTGAATTGATACATCGTAAGTATCAATTAGACCTAACATCTGTTACCCTTTGGCTCTTGATGTCTTAAAATTAGTGTGTGCTTAATATAATGAGTATTCTTATTTTCTGAGACAGGTAGTTAAAATTATGATGTTATGTAAACCGGAGAAAAGATAAATGCCACCTTTTAACATAACATACCATACATTAAGCAATCTGGAGAGTTCAGGAACAGAGTATGGAGGTGAATAGCCCAGGGTTGATGTTAGTTGAATCAATTGAGCCATCAGTTCTGTGTTTTCTTTTATTCCTTCCAAAATCCTCTGTCATTTAGGATGTGAAATGGTTAAAAATACAAAGGATTTTTGTATGGGCTTTTTAAAGGAAATGAGGTCAATTAGATGCCTGAATAGAACTGTGTTGCAGTGTGCTTTTTAGATACTAAACTTCGGGAATCTTTTTTGAATAGTTCTGGCTGTGTGGTAGTTGTGATGCCAGTTAGCTTTGTGAAACTTTTCCGCGGGGGGAGATGCTAATAAAAAAGGCTGAAGATTGTCCCACTAGATAGCACTTTTTCCTTTGCCATGCATGACCCTCTTGAAGTAACTATTCTTTCTTACGGAATTCATTAATTTCGATTTTTAAAGGGCTGTTACCTGACAACACTGGCCATCTGAATGAACTTCCTTCATCTTCTATTTTTCTAACGAGTAGCCACCTTCTCATGTAGCCAATTTGGGTAGTGTTCATTAAACCTTTCACAGGAAAACCTGGATTGTACTATAATCCATGTCATACAGTTGACCACAAAAAAAAACCCAAAACATCAACATTGTTGAATTCCAACAAAACTTATATTTTACTTCTTTATCCTGTCCCCAATCCCAACAACAATCTAAATACGACAGCTGATGGCTGAGCTCTTTTATCCTATGTCTTTTTCTTAGCTACAACTCAGCAATTGCCTACTACTTCATTTCCTCTTTCCAGAAATGAAGTCTGGCAAGTAGTTACACCTTGGCAGCTTCTCAAACAGAATACTTCAGTTTGGCCTAATGTTAAAATAAAAAATGCTTTGCAGTTCAGCAGAGAAATCCTGTAGGTCAGAAACAGCTTAAACGTTAATTGCATTTCAGAGACCTACTTGCAGAGCTGTTGAATTAAGTTTGTCAGGGTACAGTTTCATTGTATGCTGTGTGGCAAAACAGAACCACTTTGCCCTCATCCTATATCTGATGTTGTGACATGCATCTGGCTGTAGACCTTATTGATGGACCTTTGCCCAGAGAAGGAACAATTTTCTTTGACCACTGTTAAAGAGATCACAGTAAGATTATGTTCAGTGCTTCTGCTGATTTTTTTTAATGTGTGTGTGTGTGTTCTTTGTTTTGTTTTTTTTTGTTACAGCTTAAGCATTTTTTAAAAATAAATGAACAGGTATGTACTGATCATTAGGGAACTGAAATATTGGAGCAGGGTTCTGAAAAAATGTTTCCACAACTTGAATTTCAAGTTTTGCTTACCAAAAGCAAGACTGGTTAGTTCTATTCAGAGCTCTTCCTTGCTTAAATATGAGCTGAAAGTTTTGGGAGGTGCTATCAAAATACGGTTTCACTGTATCAAAATACTGTGCGCATATACACAGAAGAAAAGATAGATTATTATTAGTTCTTTGTAAAGGACGAAAGGAGTTTCTTTTTGTTGTTAGGCAAGAGGCACATTAGTATGGCCAAGTGACTCCATTGGAGCTACCAACAGCCCAAATGTTCTTTTGCCATTTCCATGATTTGTTGTTTATGCATTTAAAAACAAACAATCCCCCCCAAACCCACAGTAAGTAGTATGATATGTTGACTTTATACATGCTAAATTATTTTATCCTTGCAGGTAGTTGGATTTCAAAGCTGTCATAATTTTTGTCCTGTTTACTTGAATGTCATTAGTTCCCACTAATACTGGTTTCTTCTCGGCAGAATTTAATGTTGGTCAGTATCGTCGAGATTTGGTGAAAAAGTATAAATCTTTTGAATTCTTCCTGCCTGACAATGAAGAAGGATTGAAAATCAGGAAGTAAGTTTTGAATGTGTTTAGCTGCACAGTGCTAATCGTATTGAAATGGTACTCTATGTAATTTGCTCTTAGAGACTCCTTTAAGTTGTATTTTCTTATGTTCAGGAAGACAAGAGACTGCTGTATAAAATGTCAAGGAAAAGAATTTCTAGGGAAGGTGAAAAAGTGATTTGTTTAGGCTGCTTAAAATTTGGGGTATTTTTTTTTTTCTTAATTGCTTCATCTCAAGCATCAAAAATGCAGAGAAGGTAAATACTTGATTCCTTTTCACCTTTCAGGAGGCTGTGACTGCTGTTATTCCAGCATATTTTCACTCAAAGCAGTTTTAACAAATAGTTACTATTTTTATTACCTCTTCATAAGGTGTCAGCTAATAGATGTGACTTCTTTCTGTCTAATTCCTAAAATTCCATTTTAGAGATTTTCTTTTTTGGATCATAAAGAAGAAAAAAAACCCCATATAACTGCTTTTCTTTTTGGTTTGCGTACTGGAATTTTTTGCTTGGAGTACTTTGAACCTATTTGTCATTATCTGTTAAAATGAGTGGGAATGGAACACTACTGTTGTCTCCCTGAAGTTGTCTTTTTGGCCACCATGCACGTGCTTCATGCAGTCAGTCAGTGCACTGCCTCAAAAATTGCCATGTTTTGCTAATACTATGCAGGTGTGAACACCTGTGCCCAGATGAAGCATTTGAGAACTTCTGTCTTGTCTGGAAAGAGGCTTTGCTTTAATGTAGAAGAAAGACCTTGAGAAGAAAGGGGTAGATGAAGAGAAGGTCAGAGCAAGAGGGAGCTGCCTCTTTCTTACAGATCAAATGGGAAGGTCTTTTTTTTTCTTCACCATTCATTGTCCTTTTTACTATGTTCAGGAAAACATTTAAGAGTGTGCAGTATGAAATGAGAAGGAACAGAAGTCCGATTTGTTTAGGCTCCTTAAAATACAGAGTATATTGTTTGTAATTGCTTCAGCTCAAGCATCAAAAATGTCAGGACTTTCCTACTGTCTGCACTTTCTTTTGTGGCTGTCCCTCTCTGTTCTCTCTTCCCTTTCCCCTTTAGCAGCAACTGAGTATTGCTAATGTCAAAGGAGAACAACTTTCATGAGAACCTCCTAATCCTTCGGGACCAAAGAACAGATATGAGGTGCATTAGCCTCGCAAGCCCCTACCTTTTGCTTGGAGGTAGAGCCAAACTGTTTAACATGCTTCTGTGTCACCTGATACCAAGTGGTGGAGAATATAACATGAAATGGGCTGTGTGAGCTCATCTGCCTAGTTAGCAATGACTAAAGAGGTTTTGTATTTATTTAGTGAAGACCTGACTGATAAATATGTTCCTGACATCTATTAACCATGCTAATGTGGAAATACTGTCAGGATTGAAAAGCCCCAATTTTTCTTTTAACATAAGGCTGTGTGTGCAGAATTTGGCAAATGTAAGAGAAAAGTTATGCATTTCAGTCTAGAAGTCAGAACAGAGCAATAATGCATGGAAAGGCTGTTGAAATGAACAGGTTATTATGTTGATACTGAAAAAGGCTGTACTTACTGGAAATAAATGGGGCTTTGTTCTATGAGTAAATTGTGTACAGTGTTAATGTTAATGTTGCCCTCTAGTATTGTTCATTGTGTTAGAAATCATGGTGGACTTTGAAGATAATACTAATGCTGGGGAAATAGGAAAGTTGCAAATGAATTTATTCTCCAGATTTAATACAAGTGTAAAGTATGGAGGGGTGGGGTTTTTTGGTATCTGTGTCATCAGTGGTCTCCAGTACTAATTACATTGGGTTGATGACTGTAAGGGGGTGTTATTGTCACCTGTTTCCTAGTACTTGGTGCTAACTTTGTTTTGCTCTTGTTTTAACAAATTTTATTAAAATAAGCTATTTTTACACAATAGTCAAAAAGAGAAGGAAGTAGATTACTGAAAAATAGTTGTCTTTCCACTTTAACTTAGGGCCACAAGATAAAAGCCTTAAGTTGATTTATTTTTTCCCTCTTTGAGAATCCATTTCAGAAGCCAATATCTGTGAATAGGTAATTGGGAAAAGAGTACAGTTGCAGGGATGATTCAGTGATGTTACTTTAGGTCGGTGAAAGTTTAACAGGGTCAGCAAAGTTGGCGGGTATTCTGTGGTGATGTATAGTTGTATCAGTTGCACAGAGGAGCACTAGACAGGTCTTTTTTTTTTTTTTTCCAGGCAGATAGCTGTGACCACATTTCCTTAATATGGCTCCGTTGACCTCTGTTGGTTTTCCCATGTTTTGTGTGTGTGGGCTGATTAAAAAATATGTTTTTGAGAGATACTATCTTAATGTTTTCAGGGTCCTTTCATCACAATGCACAAGTGCATTAATTAAATTACTTTAACTAGCATTTGAGTTTTACTCTTTTTTCATTTTTAAGACGGTGTGCCTTAGCAGCGCTGAATGATGTCCGACAGTACCTCAGTGAAGAAAACGGGCATGTGGCTGTAAGTTTCTTGTTGGAAGACAATTCTTAAGATGCTTCCCTACAAACTGGGTGTCTGCTGGATAATATACAGCCCAAGTAATTCTAGTATCTCTTCAGTTTATCAGTTTTTTTTTTTCTTTGGGAGTTATATGTTAGATCTGCAGTGAAATGGTTACTTAAGTTCAGGGAGATGATGCCATATTGAGCAGCCACGTGTGTGATTTGAAGGATTAAATTTCTGAGTGGGGTAACACTCAGAAAAATGTCCCCCTTATCTCCACATTATATAATGTACTGCATAACGTACACATCTGCTTTGGTTGCACTTCTGTTTCCATTTGATAGTCTCGTGCTTCAAGTGAAAGGTAAAGACTTACTGAACAGAAAGCATCCTGGCTATTGCTTGGCAGTTGTGTTACTGACATGGGAAATCTCTGAAGAGAGCAGGGGAAACTCGGGAGTAAATTGCTACGAATCTGAGTATTTAATAATGGGATGCAAAACATCAGCTCTTCAACTGTTGATGTTGTATATTCACATTAATTTGCATGACATTGTTTTTCTTAAGACTGCTGACACAACTCTGGTGTTTTCATTAGCTAATCAGGGAAAACCATTCTATAGTTACAAGTTTTCCTGGGGACGTGAGGTAAACTTTATACTGTGGTAAACTTCATACTAAGGTAAAACACTGGTGTGTTCAGAGCTAAACGTAAGTTCTTAGAAAAAATGTCTGCATGTGTCTTGTAATTCATGGACAGGATTTTACAAGTCTTGCAATCTTCCGCCCTTTAAAAGCTTACACTTCCATTTTGAATACCATATTGATTGCAGCATCTTTTGTGTGGTATAAGTTCACTATAAAACTATTGTAATGAGTTTGCATGGCAAGGTTTTGGTAGTGGGTGGCTACGGGGTTGGCTTCTGTGGGAAGATGCCAGATGCCCCCATGTCCAATGCTGATGCCAGCTGGCTCCAAGATGGACCCGCCACTGGCCAAGGCCGAGCCTGGGTAGCACCTCTGGGACAGCACATTTAAGAAGGGGGGGAAAAAAAAGTCTGTGCCAGCAGAAGAGGGGAGTGAGATTATGTGAGAGAAGACACCAGGTCAGTGAAGGAGGGGGGAGGAGGTGCTCCAGGTGCTGGAGCAGAGATTCCCCTGGAGCCTGTGGTGAGGGCTCTGGTGAGGCGGGCTGTCCCCCTCAGCCTGTGGATGTTAACGGTGCAGTAGTTACCCACCTGCAGCCCAGGGAGGACCCCACGCCAGAGCAGGTGGGTGCCTGGAGAAGGCTGTGACCTGTGGGAAGCCCACACTGAAGCTGATTCACTGGAGAACTGGTGGACCTGTGCAGAGAAAAGCCCATGCTGAAGCCCGTTTGCTGGCGGCACTTGTGACCCTGCGGGGACCCACGCTGGAGCAGTCTGTTCCTGAAGGATTGCCCCATGGGAGACACCATGGGAGGGACCCATGCTGGAGCAGTTCATGAAGAACTGCAGCCCGTGGGAAGGACTCCTATTGGAGAAGTTCATGGAGAACTGTCTCCTGTGGGAGGGAGGGACCCTACGCTGGAGCAGGGGCAGAGTGTGAGGAGCCTCCCCCTGAGGAGGAAGGAGTGGCAGAGACAGCCTGTGATGAGCTGACCTCAGCCACCGTTCCCTGTCCCCCTGTGCTGCTGGTGGGGAGGAGGTAGAGAATTCGGGAGTGAAGTTTAGCCCATGAAGAAGGGAGGGGTGGGGGGAAGGTGTTTTTTGTGATTTGAATGGTAATAAATTAAACTAATTTTCCCCAAGTCAAGTCTGTTTTGCCCATGACAGTAATTGCTGAGTGACCTCAAACCCACAAGCCTTTCATTGTATTCTCCTGTCTGATTGAGGAAGGGAGTAATAGAGCAGCTTTGGTGGGCACCTGGTATTCAGCCAGGGTCAAATCACCAGAATTGTGCATTAGTATTCAGTGCTGATACGAGTCAGGAGGAAGATTCTGTCCTATATTATGTGTTAGACTTGAAATTCTGGTCGCTTCTTCCAAGTACAGTGTTCTGCTAGTAGTGCTTTCAAAATATTACCCTTTTTTTTAGTATTTAGAAGATCATGTGCGTAAAGTAGGAGTGTCTTGCGTTTTCCTGTTGAACATGTTGAGGCAGAGGGAAGGAGAAGTGTTTTCATTGCTTTCCTTCACATTGAGGGAATTTGAACCTTTATTTTTTTTTTTGTTACTAACACAGTGCTTTTCACAAGCTGTGATGCTTTTTTAATTCTTCTCTCTCTTCCCCACCATAATTACCCCTAGGTCTTTGATGCTACAAACACAACTCGAGAACGCAGAGAAACTATTTACAAATTTGGTGAAGAAAATGGATATAAGGTGAGTCAAAGTTTCAGGCTAACGCCTGAGCAAGTGAGGCAGTGATAGTTTTGCTCTTACCTGCATTCTTGAGTTAAGAATTGCACTAACATAAACCACGTCCTTCCTAGATGTTTAGTTGATACTGCATTTTGCATTCTCAAGCATTGTTCATGATTAAAAGTCACCCAGTCCTCATTTTTCTTGGTTTTAATGTTTATACTGTTTGGAGATAATCTCTTTTATGCTATGGCTTCAATTCTGTCATCTGGGGCCTGCAGTTCTGAGTGTACTGTCAGCCAGAATTATTTAAAATATGGTTCTTGGTGCAGTTCAGGATTTTGCTGCAGAAACACATAGGGAATTCTGTGGTTGTTCTGTACAAACTAAAAACTTTCTGTGGCTTTCTGCCTTTTGTACAGGATTGTTTTGTGTTTAGCTGTTCTCCAGTATTCTTTCATTTCCTCTAAACTTGCTTCTCCATAAATCTTTGAGAGAGCAAAACACAAACCTCTTTTCCAGTGAGGCTACTCCATTCATTGAAAGACTTCTAAATTAATATTTCAGAAGCACTAGTTACTGTTTGTGTGGCTGAACTTGCATCCTCTGCATTTATTTTTTCCTCTTCCATCATAAATTTTTCTCACTGCAAAATTTGTCCACATAGAAGCACTGTTGCGGAAATGAGTATAGAGCATGATGCTTTAGGGAATGGTAGCCAACAACTTCTGATGAGAGGGTCTGGAGAAACCGTCTGAGTAAATGGAGGGAAGTTTAACATTTGGATGTTGAAAAAGGGTTAGCATGGAAGTGAGTAACATACTGCTTGTGTGTGTTAGTCTTCAGAAGTGTTTTAACTCATCTTCTCTCTTCCCCTCTTCCTTCCTTCTGTATGCGACTTCCCATTTGGACTGAAGACATTTTTTGTCGAGTCAGTATGCGTAGATCCAGAAGTCATTGCTGCAAACATTGTGGTGAGTATAACAAAGTTTGCTTTAAGTCAAGAGGTTAAAGTAGCTCAGTATTTTCAGAAGTACATTATAAGAACTTCCAGTAGCAAAAAACACATTAGCTTCCATTAATGGAACATTTCATTTATTTTCCTGTCCATGTGTATACTAACTTAGAAGTTTAATTCTATGAAGAACAGCTCTTTTTGCTTTACGTATATTGTAATTAACAACCGGAAAGTAAGTTTCTGTGTTGCATTCTCACCCTTCCTATTTCTTTAAGCTTTTAAGCTTTAAGCTATTAAAAAGAGAAAGAAACTTATGTACTACTGTCAATGTTGTTATTTTGAACAGCAAGTGAAGCTGGGTAGTCCTGACTATGTTGATTGTAGTAATGATGAAGCAACAGAAGACTTCATGAAAAGAATAGAGTGCTACAAGAACTCATATGAGACACTAGATGAAACTCTTGACAAGTAAGTGGTGAAATAATACTGTGATCACAAGTGGGTTATTTTAAGATGTTTCCTTAGGGGATGGAGCATCCTGTATTGGGGGTTAGGGCTTCCTAGTCATGTTTTTTTAGCGGCTTGAGCTCTCTTTCCTTTGGCAAATTAGAGAAAGTTGACTCTGGGTGTACTGCCTGGAAACTTGCTTGTTTGAGGAAAATTGGCTAACGAATCTACTCTGGGATAATATTCTTTTTGATTTTTCCCACTTGGAGAATGGTATGGTTCTTCTGGGATAGAACCAGCATTTAGAAATTTTTCCAAACTTGCTGTAGCGGTTGCTTGTTATTTGTTTTTTTAGTATGTAGTGTAAGCATAACTTCATTTGTTGACATGGCTAAGATCAATTTTGACCACATCAGTCTTAAAAATGTGATTTCTAAATTTATTTATTTGTGCTTGCAAATTATTCTGCAGATGCAGGGCTGTGAGAAACATTCTGAGCTAGATTATTTGCCCTCATGCCAAAGCATTCATCTGTTTCTCATTCACTTTCAACAGCTGAAAGTAAAGTAGGGATGAACCATGTGAGGAGGAGCCCTGTTTTAGAGCCCAGCATTTCAGTGTGCGATTTTGAGCTGCACTCATACCAGGTGCTCTTGGTTTGTTTCAGGACAAGTGCTATGGAGAAGGCTGTGCTGTGTTTTAGTGTGATTGCATGTAAGCAGTGTGAAGCTGGTTCAATCAGATCAGTTCATGCATATGATTTCTGTGATGGACTTAATGGATATGCCTGGGTGAAATAGTAATGATTAACTCCAAAGAATGCTGTCAGAGATGAGGTGATGATGCTTGCTTCTCATCACTTCGATTTGGTTTTATTACAAGTTTGGTTTTTTTTGGTTTTTTTTTTTGGTTTTTTTATTGTGGTGTGCTGCATAACTAGAAACCAATAGTGGTTATTTTCAGCATATTAGGCTTTCTTCCTCCTCCATACTATTCTATAGGAAATTATAGCTCAGATGAGAAGGGATAAACTGTGAACATTTGCAATTATAACCTGTCTGATGCTGAGAGAAGGAAGTAGTGGGTAAATTACAGTACTGTAATTGTGTCCCTGTCCATGGCAGGCAGGGGGGTTGGAATTAGGTGATCTTTAAGGTCCCTTCCAAGCCAAATCATTCTGATTCTACTGTTAATAAATAGTTGTTGATAAGAGTGGCTGAGAAAACGTCTTGCTTCAGGCTAGTCCCTGAGGCTTCTGCTGCTGTAGTTTTTCTGGAAGATTTAACTGAGGTGGGTAAATAGTGGCCTTGTCTTGGCCCCTGGGTGCAACCAGACAAATACTTGCTGTGGGGGAAGTGTTTGTAACCTGGAGAAAAATACATAGTATCATAAAATACCTGGATTTCTTATTGAAGCTACCATAGTTCAATGACTGTATTGAATCTTCCTTTCAGTGGGAGGACAGTAGTTTTCCAAGGATTGGATTTAGATTTGAGAGACAAAGTGCAAGTAAAGGGGACAGAAAAGAAAGTGATGTGAGCAGCTTACATGTGAAAGGAATAGAGTTCATCCTGTACCTTTGGAGTAGTGCATTGTTTGTTGGGACTAATGCATATTTTGTGGGTAATTGAGGGTTTGCTTGTTGCTTTGGCTTGTTGCCCCTTTGTTTTATAATGAGAGAAAGGTTGGGAAGATTGTGGTACATGCTAACACAAGCTGTGGAATCCTGCATAATTTTTTTGTTTGCTCGTGAAAGGGATCTTTCTTATATTAAAATTATGGATGTCGGAAGGAGTTACCTTGTGAACAGAGTAATAGATCACATTCAGAGCCGGATTGTCTACTACCTCATGAATATCCATGTGACTCCTCGGTCAATCTACCTCTGTCGACATGGAGAAAGTGAACTCAATTTGAAAGGGAGAATAGGAGGAGATCCTGGACTGTCTGTCAGGGGGAAAGAAGTACGTACCTTCTGCACAAGTGTGACTGCATTTTGTGTGTATCTGTGCATGCGTGCAGTTTGTTCTGTGTAGTTACAGCTTTCTTACTCTACACTTTTTACCTCTTAATATATTTAAGAGGGATTTTTTTAGTTGTGTAGGTGGGTAGTGGAAACTGGATGGACATACTTTGTGTGTTGTGATTTTTTTATGTGCTCTGTTAGCTATCTGTCATTCTGTGGTTGAAATTCCTTTTTATGCTATACCACAAAGCAGTTATCAAGAGGGCTTTAAAATTTTTTGACTATTTTTTAAAAATCCTGACTTGTTGGATAATTGAGAAGGTTCACAAGTTATAGCTGAAAGGAAAATTCATGGAGGTAAAGATGAACTAAAGAAGGAACTGTGGAAAACTTGCGTTTTCCTTGTACTCCTTTTATTTTCCTGTCCCTCTTGCCTTAATGGATGGAATATATTGTATTTTTTAGCAGAAACTTTGACAGAGCCTTTTGGAAAAGTTGTAATGAGTTTACAAAGGCTAGAGCCAGCGTGTTCCAAATTAAGTACAATGTGTTGGCTCTGAGCCCTCATCCAGTGTCTTATGGGTTTTTTTTCAGTTTGCCAAAAGCTTGGCACAATTTATTAATGAACAGAATATCAAAGATCTGAAAGTTTGGACCAGCCAGATGAAAAGGACAATTCAGACTGCTGAAGCCTTGGGAGTGCCTTATGAGCAGTGGAAGGTTTTGAATGAGATCGATGCAGTAAGTTTTTTTCTAAATGTCTAGTAAGTTGCTTTGTTTGCTAGGGCTGAAAGTTGTAGTTAATTTTGTAATGATATGCCTTTTATGGGATAGAAGGTAATTTAAGCTTCTTCTAGGGGCTGGAAAAATTGTTGTTAGTTCCTGTTTACAAGGCAGAATATTTTATTACATTTTGCCATAATTAATTTAGTCTTGGTTATTCTTTCCTGGTAAAACATTCCCTTGTAGAAGCTATGATGCTATGAAATTTTTGGTAGGTGGGGGTTGCTAGTTGGCATTTTCCAACTGCACCTGTAACACATAAGCAGGTGCAATAGATGAAATGTGACCTTGCTCATTGACCTTGCTTGTCTATGTGTGTAACTTCATTTGTGTAGGGATTTAATGATTCCTTGTAACCACATCCAGCTGAATGTCCTGTTCATCACAATGTGGGAATTTTGTCATTAAGTGTCAGAGTAACAAAATACAATTGTTAAGTGTTGTTTATACAATTGTTAAGGGTTGTTTATATATTACTTTATTTAAAAGTGGTAGCTGCTTTTTACACTGCTGAAAATACGTGCTTTTTAATTACTTTTATTACCTGTAGGGTGTGTGTGAAGAAATGACATATGAAGAAATACAGGAAAATTACCCGCTTGAATTTGCACTGAGAGACCAAGACAAATATAGATACAGATACCCTAAAGGAGAGGTGTGCTAATTTTTCTCTCTTAACATGAAGGCTTCCTTGTCTTTTTGAATACAGGCCTTTTAGGAAAGAGGTTTTTTTTTTTTTTTTTAAATAAAATAAAAAGGTTGTCCCTTTCTTCAGGGGAAAGCACACAGGAGCTTGCAAGGACTGAGCACGGACCATTTAATTTGGTTCAGGGCTTGAAAAATAAAACAATAGATTTAGAAAAACAACTGAGAGTTTTGATCTTGTGGGCATCGTTTCTATGCTGGTCCTGCAGTGATAAAGCAGGAAAAATGATTGCTAGGCTTGAAACTATTGCATATGTAAACATACTGCCAAGATCGCCTTTTTCTGTTCATCCTCCTGTAGATAATGGCTGTTCTGCATGCTGTTCTGGCTGAAATGCTCGGGAAATCTGTAGCCACATTGGTGTTTCACTTAAATAAACTCCTTGCCTCTGGGAAAATAACTTGCTGACAGCTTTTCTAAAGCAAACCCATTACGATGGGGCAATTACCAGATGGTCACACGGTCTGTCTGTGGGTGCTAAAGGCTTAGGATTCAGGGCTGCAGGGTGGAGGAGTAATTGGACCAGCTGCTATGCTTCTTCCTTCTGGAGGAAGAGTTGCTCGTGGCTTCTTTCTTCGGCGGTCAAGAGTAATCACTGAGCTAAGAGCAGCTTGTGATAAGAGCAGTGTTCTTGGCAGATGTGACCCCTGTCTTACTAATGAGGCAGTCATTAAGCTGCAAATTTCTCCCAATCCATTTGGACAAGGAGTGTTTGTTTTCCAAACTGATGTCATCCTCTAGGATGGTGACAAACATTTCAAACTCCTTCATCCCTCGGGGTGATCAGTTGATCTCAGTCATTTGTCAAAGGCAGTTTCTCCATCACTGGTACCAGTCACAGGGGTTTATACTGCCTCACTGGAGACTACTGGGCTGCTCTGGCCGAGGCCTCCATCAATAGTGCTGTTTTCCCTGCCTGCCTTGAGTGAGGGCTTTCTGCTCTGCTCATACCTTGCCCTCCTGTGTTGTCTGCATGCTGGCTTTACTGTGGATGTGAAGAATAACTTAAGCATGCCCATACAGAAATCCTGCTGTCTACCTGCAGCACCAGATTCACTGTGTGCGTGCTGTGCAGGACAGGTTGCAAGAAAAAACTGGCCTCCTTGTTTGTGGCTTTTGGTGCGATGGTGGTTGCCATTACCAGGCCAGTTCATCAAGCCCATAGTTTGTTTTCAAAGGGCAGCCTGAACAAGTCAGGTTTTGTGAACTCTTTGTATGCTGACTGTGGGCTGGGCTTCACAGAAACTTGCTTGGAAGAGAGATGCTTTTGAAGACAAGGTATGGAAAATAATATGCAAAATTAACCTGTACATTTGCAGATGCTGTGAATTTAATTCTAGGGATTTTATGGAAATTCTTGATCACAGTGACTGATTTAATAAAGCTTTTCCATGATGGAGGTTACTTTTATTATATGTATGCTCTTTGATAGTCTAGAAGACCTGAACTGTGTTCTTAATTTAAGGAAAATCATGGCTGCAGTATTTGTGCACTAATACAATGTTGAGAAGATGACTAATCTGAAAGTAAGATCCACTGTATATATCTGTACTGTTCAAAGAGTTTTCCCTTTTTAATGTGCTGTGTAATTTTCCTCCCTGCCCAGTCCTATGAAGACCTTGTTCAGAGACTGGAGCCAGTAATTATGGAACTTGAAAGGCAGGAAAATGTGCTTGTCATATGTCACCAAGCTGTCATGCGCTGTTTGCTGGCATATTTTCTTGACAAGCCTGCAGGTAGGTCTTCCTTGATAAAAGTGGTCTTTTTTTGAAAATTTACTGATCAAGGTTCCAAACAGTAAATTCTAACCATTGCCTTTATCATCAGAAGGTGGTTTGCTAGGCCAGTATGCAATTGCAATTCTTTTGTATTTGACCCAGATGTGAAACCTTGGTAGTTGATTTTTATTGAGCTGCTCCTCATCTGAAATACTGTAATGTTTGTTTTTAGCTCTGTTTGAATAGCACCTCTGTTGCACCTCGGGAAGAAGACAGATGTACTGTCAGATAAAAAGATGTTTAAGTGGTTGACTTGTAACACAGTATAAAAGGTAGTGTTTGTGTAGTCTGTATTTCATATGTAATTTGTTGTTCAATTTCGCAGAACAACTGCCTTACCTGAAGTGCCCACTGCATACTGTCTTAAAGCTAACCCCGGTGGCTTATGGTAAGTAGTATTAAGAATATGTAAGTCCAGCTGTGCTGTCGAGAGTCATCAGTAAAGTTTGTGAAGCATTTAAATTAAAACACATTTTTTATTTATTTTGCTTTGAAGTAGAACTGAACAATTAGGTTTGACATGACGTGTATGCCTGCATAGCTTTGTAAGAATCAATGAATCGTTTGGTTTACATTTGCTTTGCATTATGCCAGAAAATACATACATATTGGTGGAGGCCTGAAACTTCTAGTGGCTGTGACTACTAGTGGACAACTTTCTTCCTTACTCAGTTCATATACTATTTCCCTAATTCTTCTGGCAAATCC
The DNA here is from genome assembly GCA_035590215.1 of Microhierax caerulescens. Lineage (NCBI taxonomy): Eukaryota > Metazoa > Chordata > Aves > Falconiformes > Falconidae > Microhierax > Microhierax caerulescens. The sequence goes on along the minus strand of JAVJGJ010000047.1, from coordinate 13,609 downwards.
ATGCTGTTTACACGTGTTTGGTGTAGGAAGATTTCAGCTTTTACTGACATATTTGATGGTATTGCTTTTTAGAAGACAAGCAGTTTTACGTAGGTTTATCACCTTACAAAAGATCTTCCCCTTTCCCTTAAATAACTTTATTCTCTTTTCCTGTAGTGTTTTTTTTTTTCATGGACCTTCACACTACCATATGAAACTTAGGTCATCTGTTGTTGCTGGCATTAGTTTGTCAGCAGCCATTATCACTGCTTAGCTCAGGGGCTTTAACTTGAGATTTGCTGCTTAGCTAGCGTGTGGGGTATGGGCTGTGACATGTACTTCTTGGATTTTAGGCTCATTGCTAATTAAGTTTTGTGTGTGTGTTTCAACTTCAGGTTGACATGTGCCTCCTGTTAATTTTCTTTAAGTGATGGCTTAATTATATCTTCTGATACCTCATCGCACTTCAGAAGATTAGTTTACAAAGAGAACTGCACAGCTTACAAGGAAGTGGATTGCCAAAAAATGCTAGCTGAGTTATCAGAAATGCAAAGCTGTCTTTGATGAACAGCTTTGAAAACCAGCAGTCTAGACCTGTGCTTTGGTTTTTGATAGGTTTCAAAGAAAGCTAAGACAAAGTACTAGCTGTTACACTGGGAAATCTGTCTGAAGAGATTTTTGTCACATAATTGCAATGTCCTCCTACAGTAAGAAAGAACCGTCTATGCTTTGGTGACATCTGGTGTTCTAGCCTTGCATGACAGGCTGGAGTTTTGAAAATTTAGAACAGTTGAAACTTCTTGTTTTTTAAACTGGATTCTCTTGACTTGCTAGTCTCAGCCTGATTCCACAGAGAGGTTTTTGTTTTGGGATTGCTTTTGGGGTTTTTTGTTTTGTTTTTTTATAGTGGGAAGTCAGGTGACTGCGCATACACTTTTAAGAAGGCCTGCATGTTTGCAGTGTTTGCTCACACACTAAATGAGGAAGGAAAAGTGGTCTGAAATACTGTCCTTATCCTTAAAGTTTTTGATATGTCTGATTAGCACATTTCAGTCGACCTGCTTTTTGGAATTTGACCATCTGAAAATACAAAGGCTGTGTAAACTATTTATACAGTATTAATCTGTAGCATTATTTGAAGTTGATGTATTGCTTGGTTCATGGGAGGCAGGATGCGGGATCAAACACGGTGTGTTCAATACCTTTCAGCTAATCCTGCTCTGGGTAGCGCCTAGCATCATTCCCACCCCAAGTGTCTGATCTTTAGTAGGGGAACATCTGTTATGGCCTGACAGTTGGATTAGGATAAATTTGACCTTTTTACCCAACAATCCAGTGTAGCGGTGGTCTGTGTGGGAGCACATAGGGAAGAGAAAATGCATCTTGCTGTAGATAGGAACTTGCACATAAGTAGTTAAAAATGAGCTGGGAACGTGCACTTTGTAGTTACTGTGGAGTAACTCTTGTCCGTTTATTTTATATTTAAGTTTTCCCTATGATACTTTTTTCAGGTCTTCAACTTGGCTAGTGGTAAGGACTGAGAGGACTCTGGCAGTGTGTCTGCTGTGTAACCAGACCTTAGTAACAGCCATCATCAGGGATCAGAGCTGTTTTTTGCATGGTCTCGAGGGTCACAGTGGATTTGTGAACAGAAGGATGACTAGGGTACTCTTCCAGTGGGAGATGTGTGTTTTTACCCCTTAAAATCTGTTTTCTGCTTGATTGTTTCTGCAAGTGCTGGCCCTCCTGCAGTGCTCACAGTGTTTGCGACAAATGGAGTTTCTCAGAAGAGACTTCCCTAAGAGAAGGCAAATATTTGCCTTACTATTTTTTTTAATATATATAATTATATTTTCTTAAGTGCAGTGGCTTTCTAAGAAAAGAGTAAAATCACCTTTTCCTGTCATGTAATAATTCTATGGAGCGTCTGACAACTTTAGGAAATAAGTGAGCAGCAAAATCTGAAAAGCTGTTTGTGATAGAACATGGACTCTGGTATGCTAGAGGAATTTGCCTATTAATGCTGTGTGGGGTAGTGATAGCTTATAAAAGTCACATTCAAACGAGATAAGACAGTGTTTGGCAGACATTGCTTAAAATGGCGTGACCACAGTGTGTTGAGTAATACTAAGTGGGTCAGTTTGTACTACCTGAGTAAATAGTTTCTTTGACTGTTTACTCTTTCTTGTTTCTCTGGAGTTTTGTCGCAGCACTCTCCAAGCTATCAAGCTGCAACAAGGTCTTTTACCATCTCATACTGGCACACTCTTCACGCCAGTCCCTCTGCTACCTTCTCCTCATCTCTCTCCTCCTGCTTCTTCCTCTCTCTCCTCTTCTTCCTGGGCTGCTCCCTCTTCATTGGCTCTGAACCCCTTACCAGAACCAGCCACAGCTGCACCTTATCTACATTGATAACCCACCGCCCCTGAAGCCAGCCCACAGTTGTGGTTAATCAATGCTGATTAACCCAGCTTCATTCTTCTACAGAGTTTTCCATTTTTGGCCAAAAAGAAGTTCCTTTTCAGGAGTCAACTTTAAGGTTCCATTTAGCTGGGTGTGAAAAATGCTTTGCACATGTAGAGGAATGGGGGTTGCTAGCAACACACAGTATACCTTCTCGTAATCATTTTCCTGTTCTAGAAAATGAAAGCAACGTTTATCTTCTGTATTACAATGGAATTCTGTGAAGTGTAGGATGTTTAAAACTCAAAAAAAGTTACAAGAAAGTACTTCCTGACTGAATGTTGTTGTTCATGTATGTTTAAAAATGAGAATTTGTTTCAAGGAGAATAATAATAAAGCCAAGGTGAGAATAGGAGATGGATTATCAGATTAAGCATAATGTTCATTCTGGTGGAATAGATTAATTTCATTAGGTTTAGCTGTTCAGAATCTGAGAAATTCTACTATAAATCAGAAGGGGAAGTGCATAACCTTCACCAACTCAAAATTAGATTGCATCTTTACTAGAACTTCATTTTTAATACAGACCAATTCTGAAAATGTGTTCTCTATCAACAGGATGTAAAGTAGAATCTATATTTCTGAATGTTGAAGCTGTAAACACACACAGAGATAAACCTGAGGTAAGAATATTTTTCAAATTGGAGAATTTAATAAAATATACAATCTAAACTGATTTCCACTGTCCTTGTAATTAGAAATGCTGTGATAACTTAGCTGAACATATTTATTTTTACATTTCAAGCTTTACTACTGGTTTGCTGTTGAGGGGGGGAAAAACGTCCTTTTTATTGAGCAAATTTATCTTACATACAAGCTTTAGCTGGAGTAGTTTATGTTCAAAAAATGAATGAGAGTTTGAAGGTATGGTGTCAGTCTAAAAACTGTATAAAGTTCTTCCAGGCTTTTTCATTCAGCAGAAGTAGGGTGCAGTCAAAAAGTACGTTGTTACGAATGCCACGTTTAATTTGGAAAGAGTAATTAATGAAAGCATCAGCTTTTTCATCACTGTGATGATTGTTTTATGAAAAAGAGGAATTGATGATGCCACCTGTGTTTTAAGCCAAAGCTGGAGAGAAAGACTAGATCTTGGGATACAACAGAACAACTTGGGAAAAGGAAATTGAGTATATTTGTAAAATGTAAGTGGAGGTAAGATGTCAGACCACAGCAGCTTCGTACTCTCCCTGTGTCAGGCCCATGGTTCTGCGTGCTTCTAGCATTGACATGAGTTTAGGTTGATTCTGCTGCTTGTGAAGCTCTTCTGTTGCTGCATTATGGAAGGTTACGTAAAATGTGTCATGATTAAAGATTGCTGGTTCCCTTGTAGACCCTCGTTCTAATGCTGCTCAGTATGATGCTGATTCCTTGCTGCGGTTATGAGCTGTGCCTACTGGTGAATTAAAAGTCAATTTGATAACGTGAGAAAAAAGGGCTGTTTGTGGTGGTTTTCAGAACAGTGATTTATGGTGAAAATGAATATAGTGATAGTGTGGGTTTATGTGTGTGTTCAGTAAGGCATATGACACAGAATGCCTTACTTGTATGAGGGTACATGTTTGTGGCAGTTGTGCAGAATGCATGCTGGAGGGGTCTGCAGAGAAGTTTTGTTTTAATGACTTGAGCTTTCGGAGTTCTGAAAATACTGACTCATGGTCATTCATAACCAAGACATTTCTATTAGATAGTTGTATTTCATATTTCCTCTCTCTTTCCCTCTCATTTTTGTTGTTCTGCTTTACTACTTTTGTATCTTTGGTTAGATTCAGGAAATCCATTCTGTTTTCACAGTACATAAAAGGTGTGGGAGAAGCCCGGTTAAAATAAATGAGGATTTCTTCAAGCTGGTGTTATGATATCCATGTTAAACAGTGTAGACCAATTGAGCATCTCTAGTTTGGCTGATAAAATGTTGGTGCTGAATGTACAGTTTACTGAAGTGTCTTAGGAATTGCTGTTGGAAGTGCCACTTCTCTAACTGAAGATATTTGTCGAGGGGAAAGCTCTGCCTGAATGTCAAGTGATTTCTAGTATGTTTAGCAAGTTAACGTGGCCGTAGTGATGTCAGTGTTGGGTGGCTGTATTTCAGGTGGATGTAAAGCATCATAAGGTAGTTGCATTGCAGTGGACACAAAGACACAAAAATGTTTAATTTGAACAGAAATAAATTGAGTTAATGAATTTTTAAAGAAGCAGCAGATGCTTTTTTGTAAAAAAAACCCACTTTTCTCTGTCTGCCCCCAGAGAAACCCAGACCAGTTAAGTGTGGGGGATGATACACTATTCGTTTAGTCTGTCTGCATTTAAATGCTTCTCAGAGGACTATGAAAATTTCAAAAGCTTTCGTTTACATCACGTACGAAAAATTTGAAAACTTCCTTTTGCAGAAATAGTTAAATAGTCTATTGAAGTAGAAACATTTAAATAAGTACAGTGTCACAGATAACAACACTGTTAAACAATGAAACTATTTGATTAAGAATTGCCCAGTCTGCTGTTTTGTGCCCCCACAATTAATTTGCAGTTGGTGTTTCAGAATAGTGTACTCCTTTTTGGCCTCAGTTGAAATCATCTGTTTTCACAGTGTAGAAATGCAGGGTAAGCACTGGAGTATTTGTTTATGGTATGTGTAAACAACATTGTGTGATGATGATTTGTCTGAAGTGGAATGAAGCCTTGTGTTTGTCAGCATTGTAGTGGCTCATGTTCCTGACTTTTTCAAATGGAGGAGTCAATAGTCTTTTTACTGAAAATAATTCAGGGGAATTACTTTAGCTGTTGCTTGGGTCACCTCTTTGAGCCAGGAAACAAGCACTGAGGTAGACTGTCTACTTTGCACTTCCGTCTCAGTGAATGACATATATGGAGATTGCTTGTAACAAGAAGCCCAGCTCTCCTTTTTGATTTTGTTGGGGGGAGGCGGAGAGGGAGATGTTAGTGAAAGGTGAATTTGCTTTCCACAGTGTAAAACAAGTTAAGACTCATGAAGATCCATCAGCATAAAGTATGAAGAATTGGCAATTATTTGAATTATTCCAAATTATTGGAATTATTTGGCCTAACATGGGCCAAATCTTAGATCAAGATCTTGATCTTGTAAGGAACTTCAGAACAGTTTATCATAGTCTTCTTTCTTGGTAGAAGGGAGAAATACTGATGGCACAGTCTTTGGGACTTGTGTGAGCTGGTGCTGTGGCAGGCCTGATTCCTGAGCTGGGTTCACACCACTGCGGTCAAAAGCTGTGCTTCCTAGCACAAGGGTTTGGCTGTGCTGGTGTTTTGATTTGGTATTTTGATAATTTGCTGCATTGAATGTCATTTTGGTTTTCTACACCCTCTGCCAAATGAAGTGAAATGTAGTTGATGTGCTCAGTCTTGAATGGTGAAGGTGTCTGGGGGGATATTTTCCTGTTATGTCAGGGTTGGTACGTTGCCTATAACAAAAACAAATTATTGAAGTCTTCCCTTAGGAAAGATGTATTTGGCATAGTTCAGCAAAGCACTGAAAGTTGCTTAATGGATAGATGTGTATGTGCTTATGAAGGACATGTTTAAGTGGATTCTTGCTTGGGTCTGTAAAAGGCTTCCCCCTAAACATGAACAATTTGAGCTTTTGGTAATACTATCAGCATGGGATCACTGATTACTACAAATATGTTTTCCTGCTGTCTGGTTCTGGTACAGCAACCAGCTGTCAGTCTGCTGCATTCTTGGGGTGTGTGTGGGTTAAAAACGCTCTGCTTTTAAGTAAATGCAGCTGTGGACTTCTGGAGTCTTATTGATATTTTTTGTTGCCCTTACTGCTGCATGATAAATATTCTCCTCTGTATTTTTATTATTATACAGAATGTAGGCATTTCCAGACCTCCTGAGGACGCTCTTGTAACAGTCCCTGCTCATCAGTGAATCCTGTGTGCTGATCAACTATCAAACTTGGAGTGCTGTTTTCATCCTACTACTACAAAATAAATTTAAAAACTAATAATTCCAATCACTTTGAAATAAAAAAGCCCTACCCAAACCCAACAACTCAAAACCTAAACCAAATGTCTGTAGAGTGCATGATTTGAAAATATTATCAAATCACAGTAAAACTATTTCACTGATTAATTTATTGTGGATGAGTTATCAGACGTTGATCGGCTGTCACTGGAATGCTGGTTTTGTAAATTGTTATAATGTAAAGATCCTGCAGCATTAAGTTTTGCTGAAACAGCCAGCAGTCGTTTAACGTTGGTTGCAGTGTGCTTCTTTATGGAAGCCACAAAACACAACATCCTGTGTGAGATAAGAAAAAGTTGAAGTTTTCTAGGCACAAGTATTCTCTATTTCAGTGCCCCTGGGAGTGATTGGACTGCTATGTAGCATAAAATAACAATCTATATTTCCTGAAAGACCTTAATCCTGCTGATCCATAGCACTAGTGATCTGGATGTGCTAATTAATGATGTGCTGTTTGAAGAGGGTACCAAGTTTTCACTTAGTTCCAGAACAATTATGCAAGGCCAAGAATGTGTATAAATGTTTTTAATATATGACTTTGCTTAACAGCTGTTCTGCATTAACTAGGCTTTAGGGTTTGCCCACTGGCAGGAGTTATTTTAAATTTCCTCTTTTCCTGCTTCTTGTTACGTGGGTGGGTGATCGACAAGCATTTACAGCCCTGCTGTGTATGATTTGAATGCAGATTTTATCTAGGTTACCGTAATCAGTGCTGACCATTTCAGAGGGTGAAAGCAGAGTTAGCCTGATGATTTTGTAGCTGGGTTGTGACTTCAGTAGGTGTGGGATCTCAAACCATCCTAAACTGAACTGTAGTAAAACCTGTGGCAGGCTGGAGAAGGCTGCAGCTTGTTTGAGATGTGACATGCCTTGGCTCCTTTCTCTGTGATGCTGTGGTGGGCAGCAGCTTTGTTTAGGTAGTGTTGGGTCTGGGAAAGGCAGAAAATCACTTTGAGTCCTGGAACTGTTTTCTGAGGGGGTCTTTTAGCCTTGAAAGTAAGCAAGAGTGGCATGTTTTGGAAAGCTTTTATATGTTGGGTTTCTCAGGTGGTATGTTTTTCCAAAACTGGGATTTTGGAAAAAACTGTTACATATCTGCACTTCTAAAATTACACTGAAGTTTTCAGTGTAATTTGAAATGTCTGATACAACCAAATAACCTCCCGGCCAGAGAGCTTCCTGCTGTACTACTTGGTATATTTAGTTAAACCAGTGTCCCAGGATGGGCTGGAACTAGGGGGAATGCAGATTATGTTCCTCTCTCTGTTGTGGCCGTGATGTGGGAGCATTTTGCCACTTTTCCATGTTTAATTGCCCCAGTCTCACTATGAAAAATGCCACAGACAAGGTCTGAGCCTGCTGTATCCAGTGCGTGTGGTTGCTTTTATCTGACAGTTTAGATGATGTTCTCGAGAGGTTGCAGGGATGCTTGAGCTGTCAGAGGAAATGGAGGGGGAAGATGGAAGGGGCTAGAACTTGTCCAGAGAGGAAATCCAGGCTTGCCTACTCTACAGTGGGTGGAGGTGGAGGGAGACAGACATGGAGGGAGGGAGATGGCAGAGGTGCCCAGGACCCTCTACCCTGCCAGCTGCTGCCAGCCCAATTGCTTGGGGCTGCGGCTGGGTGGTGTTCTCTTTACCGAGTGTAATGCTCATTGTGCTGGTGTGTGCAGTGGAGTGAAGTGGATATTTAAAAGCAGTTTTGTGCTTAAAGGGGTCTCCTATTACAGCAGGATTGCTTAATAGTCCTCTCTGGTGTATTTTCTTATTAAATGAAAGGCCTGGTGCTGGGTGTGAAGCAGCAGCAACAGTTTGTTGCACATCTTGCTGAGGGAAAGCTGTCTGGTAAGAGTATTGGATTGTTTATATTGTGCTGTTTATTTCTCTATTTATGCCTGTGCTGGTTCTTTCCCTTAGAGGCTCCTCCTCTTCCCTAGACGAGCCTTCCTGTGAAATCTTTGTTTTGCTGTGAAGACAGCATGTAGCTAATAAGCTGAAATGGCAGGCTCTATCCTCTTCGGAAACCCACAGCACTTGGTTTCTGGGGGAGGCTCTGTTCTGTAGGGAAAAAAATTGTACAAAGTAGGGAGGAGTATAATGAGGAGAGGAAAAACAGTGATAAAAGTGTATTTGAGTTAATCTGTGTGTTTTGAGGCTTTCCAGAGAGGACTAGCTGTGTGCTGAGCTGCCTCAGGGAGCAGGTGGTAGAAGCAGTGAGCCCCTGCCCAGGCTGACTGAGGGGGAGCCTGTATATCTTGGTAGAAGTGGTATTTAAAAAAGGCATGGTGTTTTTATTCCCACTCCTGTGTTTTCTGGCCTCTTTGGACTATGTTGCTGCTGGTGCATGGCAGTGGCAGTGCCATTCCCAGGACTGTAGTTTCATCCTGGGTGCGCTTTGGTAAGGCAGTGCTGCACAGTTGCAGCAAAAGTGAGGCTAAAACCTCGGTTGCCTTTCTAAGCAACAGCACAGTTCTCATTGCAAGGCTTTTCTTTCTTGATGCCCATGGCTATTTTGGAAAGTGGGTACAATCCCAGCTGCCGATTCCTAGAGTAGGAATCCATTTACCATTAATGAGGCTATTAGTCTCTTTCTAAGCCTCAGTTGTCTGACCTTGCAGTTAGCTATTCTGTTTGTCTGCTAAGCCCTAGAGTGTCTTTATTAGGGTTTATCCCAGATGTTTTTTCTTTCTTCAGTGTGACAGTTCAGTGTGCTTCGCTTCTACAGCCTGCTCTCCTTCATATTTACTCAAATGGAAGCACTTACTGCTTTCTCCTTTCTTGACTACATATAGATATTCCCTCTTGGGCCTGTGTTTTTGTTGCTAAGATGCTGCTTTCATCTGATATGTCTTGTTGACTTAACTGTCTTGTCTTGAACACCTTGCTTCCTTTTAGTTTCATGTTATAGCTATCCAGTTCTTTCAGCTTGTGGGCTAGTTTCCAGTACCTCTGCATGCCTGCATATTGATGCTGCATTTCATGCTCCATTTAATTTTCTTTGAATCGACATCAGACGCTCAGCTTAAAAAATTTCAGCCAGTATTTTTGGACTGCCTGTAGAGACTTCTCCACAGTCCTAAGGAATTTCTGGGTATGTTGCATCAGTTGCTAAGAAAAATACAAACAAATGCCAGCATATTTTGTTGTTTGGGTTTTTGTCCTTGTAGTCATGCAGAATATGACTTATCTTGCCAGCTCATGTTCTTAGGCAGATGCTGACACCTTCTGGGTGTCCTTTGCTGCAGGAGAGATGCCACCTGTAAAAGCTTCTTTCTGAAATAGGGCTGCTGCTTTTGCTTTTCTTTCCTTCAAAGAGGGAAGTCAGAGTGAGTCAGGCAGTGTGCTGGTGGGTGCAGAGATTTCCAGGCTTGGATGGCTGTGCCCAGCAGCATCATGTGTGTGTTCTCAGGAACCCTGTGGTGGTATATTCTTGGTGGAAAACAGGGCTGACACTAATTTAGGAGAATTGGTAAAGGCAGAAGTGATGTTGGCACACTGCAACCCAAGGCAAGTCTGGTGCTGCTTGTTTATCTCCTGTTCTTCTAAGAAATAGCTGAAAATACTGGAAACTGGGGTTGGAGAGGGGAATTACTTGTTCTTTAAGTTGATACATTTTGACTTATGGAGTTGCGTGTATGCTGAGAGTCCCCTTGCTGTGTGCTAGTGTGGCTCTCCTTTTTCTTCAGTTGGACAGAAGAGACTTTTTTTTGAAGTAAACTCTAATAAATGTGGTTATAAAACTATTATCTGCCGACTTGCCTATGTTCCTGAAGTGCATTTAAACTTTGTTACCTGCTTTTTAGGAAGTTCGATGTAGCAACTTACAGACAGGGTGGGAATTAACCTTACAGCTTTTGGTGTTAAGAAGTCATTTCCTGGAGTGGGCTTGAAAGAAAGAGACACAGGCTTCTGTCCCTCTGGATTGTATCAGTTCTTTTGTGTTTTATGACCTTTGCTGCGTGGGTCTGTTTTTTTTTTCTTATACTATATGCACAAAGACTAGAAGAAATAGTAGATTAGAAAAATATGCTTTAAAACAGTGGTTAGAGGAAATTTAAGTCTTAAAAATACTAACATCGTGACCCGTGTATTGATTTGAAGAACGAAGTTCGAATTTCTCAGTGACTATGTATTCTTTATTGGCAGCGCTGGATGCACGGGGGATCTT
>JAVJGJ010000043.1:232159-264256 GCA_035590215.1 Microhierax caerulescens | reverse complement strand
CTGACCCTAGTGCACTGGCTCTGCCTGTGACAAGGTACTGGGGCTTTTCCAGTGCTCTAATGGAAAAGCTCTCTTTTCCAGCACTTTTTTCCTCAGCCCACACGACCCGGTGTTGCACTGCCTAGTTCTGAAGCACTCTGCAGGGTTTGTCTTTTTGTACTTTCACAGATGACACAATCGTGCAGTTCATGGCTGTGAGTGCTGAGAAGGTGAGATTTATGAAAGCCTAAGGGATGTTGAGTAGTAAAATATGTTTCTCCGTGGGCACTGTTTCATGACAGTTGTACTATAACAGCTAGCATCCTCTCTGGCAAACTAAGGTAGCAAAAGTTCAGGGTATCGGCTAGGGAAGGCTGAGATGCATACAGTTATTATGAAGAAGCTCCATATTAATAGCCCCAAAGACTCAAATTTGTGTTTCACACCATGCTACAGCACAGGAGCTCTTGGCTAATAACTTAGCCCCTTTCTTTACAACATTTACTCAAACCTAGTTAGCTGAAATCTACATTTCAGTTTGTGTGTCTGTACAAGCCGACCATCAGCAGTAGGACACTGGGTATCAACAAAATGCTTACAACATACTAAACAAAAGAAAATGCTTATCCTGAAAGAGCCAAGCATACCCCGTTCCAAGGAGAATCTTCATGGGATCCTGCAACATTGTCTTGTGGAAAACAAGTCGTGTCTGAACAATCATAACAGAAAGCCCTGTGAACTAACAACCTAGCTACTGAGAGACAGGTATCTGCTCAGGCTGTGATGTAATTTTCCTGTCCTACGCGTGTAGCACAAGCAACACAGCCATCAGAAAAGTGAAGCAGGACGTGCAAAGCAATGTGGAGATACACAAGGTTCTCACTGTGCAACAACAGGGCTCTAATTAATTGTTCAGAGCAGCCAAACTAACAGCAGCATAAACAAACCTATTAAGCCCACAGTTAAGGTAAAATCTTCCAGGATCAAAGTATAACATGCCTCTGGCCTACCCAGAACTGACCTCTAAGACCACCAAAAACTCCACCTTGGTTCTCCTGTCCACCTGTCCAACTGAAAGCATTCAAAGAAAACTGACAGTAATTTCTAGCACTGTTATTTATCTAACAGCTGTTTGTTCTTACAGTTGCTGTCATGGCTCAGGGGGAAGCTGGAATGCTCCTGAAACTTAGTGTTATCCCTAGTGAAAAGGCTATGACAAATAGCAGTGTGGTACTAAAGATCAAGCAGCAAAAAACCCCAGAAATCTGCACTGCACAGGGCAGAAATGGTTCCATAATTCGGTGTTATTACACAATCTGCTCCTTACCTTCTCCTAATGAGCTTAATGGCATCTGGGAAAAGACAGCATAGCTCTAGCTATTGTGCTGGAGATAATGGACAATGGTCCTGCAGGACAGCAGCACTACTAGTCTATAGATCAATCGTATGGCAGAAGGGACCATTGTGACCACGCAGCTTTTCTTCCTGTGCAACAATAAAGCTGTATGACTTTTCTGAATGAATTATTGTTTGACCTATTATCTGCCTTTTGGGCAGGCATATTATCCTGAATAAGCAATGTCCAGTGATAGAAGATCCAGTAGAGTCTTTAGGTAAATGCTTCAGTGATTAATTTGTCTCAGCATTAAATTTTTACATTTTTTTTTCTGATTTTATATTTGTCCAGCTTCAATGCCAAACACTTCGCTGCTCTTACACATTGCCTGCTGGAGCCCTTTTGCTCCCCATATAACTATCACACTGGGTGAGCAAGTTACCAGTTAGCTTTCGTCTTGCAAAGATTGAATGAGGTCTGCGATTCCAGGATAACAACTTGTAAGTTGTTAACATTGTTCAAACTCTGCAATGTATCAATTGTCCTTCCTGAAAACTGGTTGCCAGAAACCTGCATTTCTGGCTAAACTACATTCACTTTTCTGGAACAACTCACAGGTGCTTCCCAATCAAAACATACCTCAGATACACTTGGTGATATCTGGACCAATAGATAAAGTCTGACAACGACAAGTGCCAACACCCCACAGAAGTATGGATCCAATCTATTCTGCACCAGAAACTGCTGCTTCAAATGGAAATGTACGAAGATCTCTTGCTTACTCCAAAGCTTTCAGCAGGGCCTCTCTCCTATAGTGAACCAAAATCTATGACTTCACAGCTTTTTGCTGGTTTTAAAATATCCTGATCTTCCTCTGGAGAACACTTCAATAATGAGCAATATGATGGCATGCAGGGTTTCTGCCAGCTTGTGCGAGCTCATTATTTCTGCGGCAGTGTTAGCAGCAAGAACAAGAGACAAGCTGTGATCTCTGAGACTGGGCCATTAGCAACTTGGGAACTAACCTGCTCTCTTCTTATAGCTGTGTACAGTCTAGTGTTGTACAGCAAATTTGTAGCAGAATGAGGAAAAGGGGAAGATCTTACAAACACAATGGCATGACAGGGGATTCAGCAAAAGTGTGCTCTCTATCATAGAGTGCAAAGTGGAAGGATACATTAAAATGAACTAGAATAACCTTGCTTATACAGATAAACAGACATTCATATATGCAAGTCAAAATAAGTCAGAAGTATGGTCTAGGCATCTCTTACACTGCAGACAGCTGAGGTGGTTTCATCTTGTTTAGTCACTGCGATGACAGGTCTACCAACATCCTTCTCTCCAAGTTTGACTGCTCTATCATCACACATGCAAGCGCGCTTGTTCACACAAACACACACTACACCCTGAGATAAACTAATTTAACAAATTGCCACCCAATACTCTCCACAGATTACAGAGATTCCCCAGGGCCTGGATCAGACGTTATTGAACTTCGACTACTGCAAACCAGTCATTCCAGGCAAACATCTGCAAGTGACCTTCCTGGCACGCAACACAGCCCTTTCAATACCAAAGAGGATGGCAAGCAAACTGGTGGACTACAAACAAGGTCTTGGGATTCCCACTGAATTCATGGCGTGGCCACAAAAAGCCAGCAAATAGATCCAAAATGAAACCCCACGCTGCAGCATGTCGTGAGCTTTGAAGACAACAAACTCCATTCTCCTCTGTAAGGGCACGTGGTCGTGTGCTTTCATCGCTTGTTGCTGACAAAGAGCCAAAGTGCTAGCATAGGTCACAGCAAGTAAATTCTTCCAAGGGCATTTCACTACCTTAACAGCAAAAAAGTTACACCATTAAGGTTTAGAAGAAAGCCAGGAAAGTCTCCAGCCAGCATTGTCATAGCTTCATGTAGGACTGCAGAAAAAAACTTTATCCTGAACAGCAGTCTATAATTCAAATTATTTTTGTGCAATATTTTGATTTGCTGAAGTTTACTGCATTTGCTGATGAATGTACCATTACACTATTTTCTGCGTTTTGAACTGCTATCTTACAGGCTAGGGCTTTTCTGCTTGACAACCTCCGTTGTGTCACAAGGGCAGAACTGGGAGAAGGGCTGAGCAGATTTCAGCAGCAGCTGTGCAACCTCCATATCACAACGGACAGTGTCTACACCCGGCTGAAGGGAGGCACAACACGCTTTCAGCTTACAGAAGTGTGATTTTTCTAAGTAGAAGGCTGGTATGGTATGAAATCTGGTGACCCAAAGCTCTGTCACATTACTGTTTATGTCTGTAGAGGTATAGTGTCTGCTCCTGAGCACTGTTAACTGCAGAGAGCAGTCACTGTGTTTTCAAGCCATCAGCAGAGTCTTGGCTCACAGATTTGGGTGAGTTGGCAGCTCAGCTTTATGTTGTATTAATTAGTGTGATACAAAAAGAGCCATCAAGACCTGTGTTTTATATTTCTTAAAATATACAGTATAGCTGCTTCACCTCTTACTTGAAAATATGCTCCTTTACCAGCAGCATCCTCCTTTTCTACTCCAGAGTAGGAATTATTTTGTGTTTGCCACTTCATTTCCTATTTCAGCCGTACAAAGAAAGATAAGAAGATTGCTCTTGTGCCCACCACACGCCCCACCACCCCTTTTCAACAATAAAAGAGCTGCTGCCCTCCCATTCTGCATGAAACTCTCCAGTATCCAGTTTCCAATGCAGAATTGCCAGTGGGTCCCAGGGTGTTTCAGCCTGTTTCGGTACAAGCTTTTCCCTGAACTGCGATGAGCAGCCATACAAGAACCTGAAGCAGTCTGGGAGGACTTCAAAGGGGACTGGTCAGGTGAGCAAAAATAATTCACATGAGTAAAAGGTTCTACCACTGGGCACTTCCCCCTGTTTTTAGTGTATTTCCACACAGAATGACAGCTTTCGGTGGACCATTTTAGAAGTGTAAATTCAGCTCTTGCTTCCAATATGAGGTTTGGGGCTCACAGCTTAAGATCTTCTCGCTACATACCTTTATTTATCTCACATCTGAGACCAGTCTTACTGCATGGTAACACATAGTGGAAAATGCAGGAATAAAAGTACACATTAGATACAGCACGTTCTCATTTACAGAAGCAAAGGTAAAAATGGGGAAGTTAGAGCAAAGTGAGAAAACCCAACATTTATTCAACGTTTTTGACTCTGTGTCTTACCTTCCTATGGGTCCCAGATCTCCCGAGTCCTGGCTGCCTGCATCACTGGGTGTGCTCACTGATTTCGAAGAGGGAGACATAGGGGTTGGGACTAAATAATGAAAATAACAGGTATCCCATGTTAACACATGCAGCGACTGCACTGATGAAGAGCAGTGTCAGACAAATCAAAACCAATGGACCAAAATGATAGTGGGTGAATGAGTAGGAGAGTTTGAAATGGTGAAAGCAAATAAGGAAGGACAGAAAAAGAAAAGGAAGAGAGTCAAGTGAATTTTAAGTCTTTTGGAAGTGTTAAAACTGACATGAACTTAGACAGGACTGAAAGCCCAATGGGAATCTAAAGCTAAAGGACATATCTGTGGAAATAAAATAGACGTGTTTTCTTCAGTATAGTTTCAAGTTGACTTGCAGAAGATTTTAAAGGTATGAAGAAATAACAGGGGCTTGCCTCATCAAAAACTAAGTGAACTCTTCTGGAAATTCACGTAGGCAATAGAACAAGCATACTTTCAAAATTCTGAATTTAAATCAAAAGGCAGTGTCCATTAGATATGGTCTAAGGCTGCAGTGTGGAAATGACATTGAAAATAAAAGCTAAATTAGAAAATCCAGCTAAGTTAAAATCATTTCCCAAAGATGGTGAGAATACACATTAGTTTGCTTAGTGACCATGTTTTCTTAAGTAATTCAGGTCATAGAAAATTTCCTTTTTGGGTGGGACATGATTTCAACACTCAAGGAAAAGTTTCCCTTGGTTTACGATACTATTTGCCCAAGCTCTAGAAATGATTTTCTCTTTGGCTTGCCAGGGCTTTTGAAGCATATTTCATGCAAAGGCAGTTTTGTTTCCTGAAACAGGAAAGGAAGTTCATAGCTCAAGGTCAGCCCAAGTTAAAGCTCTTCAGCAAGGAAAATAATAAATAAAAAAGGAATAATACCCTGATTTCTTTTAAAATGGTTTCTCATACATTTAAAATGCCGAGATGGCTCCAGTGAAGATTTAATGCAAATATTCTTCAAAGCAGCCACATTGAATAAAACACAAAAAGGGGTTTTAATGCAAGAGTGAAGTTTCCCATTTGGTTTAAATCATGTGCATTTCCTTTTGTAGATTTAACAGAATAAAACTTTAAACTATTTTGTTATGCTCCATAATGTATAATGACAGACCTGTCAAGAGATTTGGATTTTCTATGTGGTCAAACATTTCACGCAGATTGTCTCTACAGACTGTCACAGAAATGACTTGCAGCATGAAAAGTGAATTCATCTTCGTGACAGCCCTTTGGTAGGTTACAGGTATGTCACGGTTGTTTATGTATTCCACATTCACAGTGGGATCTGGGTATCACGTATGTGAAGGCAGAATTAAAGCCTCCTTTGTATATTAATTGTGAGTGTATATATGGGGAATGAGAAAGGACGAAATACCATTGTTTACCTAAAATGAATCATCTTATATGTGAATTTTCATGTTCTTTTGACAGTATCAAACACAAAATAGCTAAGATATGATAATTTGCTACATGAATATATGTGTTTAGCTAATATAATAAGGAAATATATCCTCATTTTTAGATAAAAAATTAGTATTTTAAATGCTAGAGCATTAAAAATGTATGTGATTTTATAATACTACAACACAATTTACAAAGCATATTTTATGATAAATAAAAATAACCTAACTGCTACTTTTCAGACAGTTCTTCTGAAGTTGTATTTAAAAGCTTATATATATCATAACTTATAAAAATAGTTATTTTTTCTTAATAAATATTGCTTGATGCAAGTTATGAATTGAAGTCCCAATTCAGAATGTCACAATCTACTTGCATAAGCACCCAAGCATGTGTATAGGGTGTTTTCCTACATCAATGTTTCAGTATTTTGTCAAATTTGGAGTTTTTCCTAAATATTACAGGGCAAGAATATCTAGGGGTAAAATCTAGATTCAGCCCCAATGAATTCAGTACTCAGTGACAAGGCTTGATACCTCCAGAGGGGCCAGTATTTCAGCTACAACAGTGAGAAGGAAGGAAGGAAAGGAAGGAAAGGAAGGAAAGGAAGGAAAGGAAGGAAAGGAAGGAAAGGAAGGAAAGGAAGGAAGGAAGTAGGATGTCCGTGTGGGTGACCCTGTAACGGTTTGTGGAAGTCGGAGAGGAGCTGGCGGCGTCCCTGGCCACCGTGCCACAGCCGGGGGCTTTGGGGAAGGACAGGGACACCCCCACCCCCACCCCCGTCACCCGTGGGGTGGGGGGTGGGGCTGTCTCCAGCACCCCGGCCTCCGGCAGGAGGCGCATTCCCGACAGCAGGGGCGCGGGACGGGGCGCACCGGGGGCGCCCCACCCAAGAGAAGGGGTGCGGAGGGCGGGGGGCTGGATCTATAGCAAGGTCTGAGTACCAGTGGGAGCCACAGCCAGACCTGAGGAGGGGGACCAGGGCGACTCCATCCCTCCCGCGAGTGCCGTCGGGGAGCCGGTACCCAGCGCCGGGGGGTGGGGTGGGCATGACGTCCCATACCAGCCCAGAGCATCCTCCGCCTCTTACCCGGGTTTCGTTTTCCGCTCGCTTTGCGCAGCCCCAGCTCCTTCCTGCGCGCCCCCGCTCCTTCCCTCGTCCCTCTGGGCTCGGCCACTCCCGGCCCCAGCAGCATCCCAGCAGCCGGTTAGGAAGGGGATTACAGAAATAAAATTAAAAAATAAAATCGGTGTTGGTCAGAAAGGGACTGTGTGGTGTAGAGAGATGCTCAGGGATCAGGGGCACCCCAGGGGCCGCATGGTGCTGGCAAAGTTTAGGGTTCTCCAGAATGAAGGCAGAGCTGTGCCTGAGTTCCGAGTGCCCCCAGGCTCCTGCTCCCACCCTGCTGCAAAACCCCCGTTGCAGGCAGCGAGGGGTCAGGATGAAAAAGGCCCCAGGAACCACAGTGGCCAGACCCCACATTCGCTTACAAATCATTATTGAACCCTTCCCACAGCCCCAGGAGCTGCTGGACAACATTACAAAAGGAAAGAAAATGGCTTTTTTTTTTTTTTTTTTAGTAAATTCTGCTGAAAGAGATTCTTTTGCAACATCATAGAAAAGGAAAAAGGTGCACAACAAGCAGAAAATCAGCTGGATTGGGTGAGGGCAAGGAAAGCTCATGGGCAGAGACGGAGATGGGAGCCTCTCCCCACCCAGAAGAAAGGGAAGATGCTCTCCCCACCAAATGAGACTTGTTGAAAGGTAAAGATAGGGGGCTCATGCTTGGCGAGGTAAAATGCCACTTTACCCCCTCCGTAGTCCAGACTCACCCACACCCTCCCAGTTTTCCCAGTTGCGGGGAAAGTGGTGATGGGGGAAGTGAAGATGCGGTACTGATTCCCACACCGCCCCATTACCCAGATTCCCTTCTCTGGTTGAAACTCAAGCCAACCCTTCCTGGACACAGAACGCTGGGCCACCCCCAGCGCCCAGGTCCTGCTTCCAGCCACCTCCACCTCCCAGCAGTGTCTCCCCATGGTGAAGCCTTGACAGCCCAGTACACACGAGGAGACGTCGAATCGCTGCGGGGTGGTGGGCAGATCCTGCCCTGCATCTGTCCATCTCACCCCCCGCCGGTCCCGGGAGAGGACAAGCTGGGCATTTGCGGTGTCAGGGTCCAGAGTCACAAAGACTATCAGGGATGGAGAAGAAAGTGGTGTTGGAGGACATCACCCCACAAAAAAAGCCCTGCTCTGGGCTGGGAAAAGCCCCAGCGTCACATGTCTGCCTGTGTCCTGAGCTTGGGAGCAGAGATGTCTCCACATCTTCCTGCTTCGGAAAGCCTTGTCTCATGCTGGAGAACTGGGAGGAGCTCCTTTGTATATTCAGGAACCCCAAAGCAAGCTCAACTCATCATTTCCCAGCCATTTAAAACACTATTTTGGCTAAAACTGACTTTGCTGGAGCCTTCCCTTGCAGCTGCTCCTCCAAAGAGCCTCACCTTTTCCATCTCCTCCTGGAGATGGTCCTTGTTCTTTCTCCAGTTCAGATGGCAAAATGTCTAGGAGGATAAAGAACAAAGGTTAGACATCATGCTCTCTGGCTGGTAATTATGCTTACTCTTGCCCCTGTCATGTTTTTCCTGGGAAAACAGGAAAAACAGCAGCACACAGAGCTGCCCCTCCCATAATAGGGGCATAACCCCCCCATCAGCCCAGTCATGCTCCATGGTACCTTGAAATCTCCGCAGCGTCTCTCTGAGGACAGAGTTTTGTCGAGAAATAACATGGAGACTCCTCTCCAGGTCCAAGAAGCTCTCAGTCATCCTCCGGGCACTGCCCAGCTCCCACCTGGATGCAAACCTGTCCCCTTAGGTATGGGACTTGTAATGGCAGGAGATGCTGGGACCATCCCTCCAACCCCTGCCCCCCAGGCAATTTGGGGATGGTGGATGAGCTGGCTGTCCCCTGTCCCAGGCTTAGAGATGCCAACCCACTCTCTACAGGAGGACACTTGGTCCCTTGTTGCTTTGATGGCCAAGAGGACCTGCAGTCTTAGGGTTGTTCTTGTGGCATCCCCACACCAGGGTTTGAGGCACCTTCTTGTCTCCATACCTCTCCAAGCCTCACTTCAAGCCCTTGCCTGAACAGCCAAAATTTCCATCTCTGTTCTAGAAACCATGGGGATGCTGCCTGTGGGCTTTCGCCCCCTGCCCGCCCCCTGCCCCTTGGCCCCTTGAAGAACACGTACCTGTCCACAGTGCTTCGGGCATTCTGGAATAGAAAAAGAGAGAGAAATAGCCTCAGCCTCCTGTTCCAAAACTGGGGGAAGACTCCAGCCAAGGCAACATGGGACCCTCTTCCACCTTGCCTGGTAGAACACCTGACCTGCAGGAATCTGCTCACAGGTTGCTCAAGCTTCTTCTCCATCTCGCAGATCAGGACATCAAGGAGAGCCATCTCGCCAGACATCTTGGTCTCCTCCTCCTCCTGCCTTCTCATCATCTCTCTGTCCAGCTCTCCCAGCTGAGCCAGGAGGACAAGCTCTTGGTCCTTCAGAAACAGGCGCAGCTGCCGAAATTCAGACACAATCTTCTGCCTCTCGACCTCTGTCTGTGCCTGCAGGACATGGAAAAGACAACAGCATGGACCACACTGGTCCAACACTTGTATATTTTTTCTGGGTGATGGCAACAGCTACTTACCAAATAGTCCTGGCATCGCCTCTCTCCACTTATTTTCCATTCCAAAATCTCGTTCCTTTGTTTCTTGAGCTTCTCCAGGTCACTGTGTATTTGGTCCTGGAAGAAGAAAAATTACTTGGAAGGGTATTCAGGGGGCAGTGGGGAAGGGCTGGGGGGATGATTAGAAATATTCCTCCCCCAATTTGGGGAAAAAAAAAGAAAAAAATTGCAGCATGGGCATGAGGATGGAAAAGATGCAGGAGGACAGGGCAGCCAGAGTCATTCTCACAAGAACTAAACTGAAAAATACCTGTTGACTGATTTGAGGCAAAGGGTTTAGTCTCAAAATTAATATTTTCATATTTTTACTCAAAAGGAGTTACATGTTGTTTTCATTTAGCTCTCCCCAATTATTCCCATTTATCTATTTCCATGGACAAAGAAAACCCCAGCTAAGAGAACTTCAAAGCTGGCTTGAAGCCCATGATCCTGAGAAGCTCAAAGAAACAAGAGCATCCCTTCAGGTGGTCAGACAAAAATTGAGAAAAGGAATAACACAAGCTCAGTCACGGATCTGACCCTGTCCTCCTGGGTAGATTCTTCTACACGGGCTGTAGTGGGACCTCCATGAGCCCTTGGTCCATTACAGCTGGAGCTGGATGCTTTTGCATCACCCTTGAAGGTGATGGTCCTCTTGCTCCACACGCAGAGATGCTCCTCCTCCCTGCCTCCTTCCAAATCCAAGAGCTTCAGCTTCTCTGCTAAATGCTCCAAATGCTGTTTTGGCTGGAAATTTCCTTTCCTGAGCCGGCTTCGGTGGCTGGCTGCCTGGGCATCTCCAAGCCTTCCTTGCTCCAGCTGGGATCGGGCTGTGCTGCCTCCGCAGCTGGTGGGGTCACAGCCCAGATGGCCAGCATCCAGCCAGTGCTGTAGGACAGTGTGGTGAGTGATTTCTTCTCCCCCTTCCCTTGCTCTAGATGAACCAGAAGCCATGGCAACAGCTTCTCCAGTCTCTCTGCATCCTCTTCCCTTTGCAGCCTGCAGTGGAGGGAAGACATAAAAGGTCTCAGCACGGGTGGAGGAAGGAGGAGCAGTGGAGGAGACCTCTAATCTCTTTTAGATGTTAATTTTAGGAAGGGATGAGTTGCCATCTAGCCAGCCTTGGACTTCAACACCCATCTCTTAGGCATCAAGGTTTGTCTCGCCTATGTGCAAGTCTACATTATGGGCGCTGCCACCTCAGGTTGGCATCTCCACTCCTAGGACAGCCAAAGGAGAAGGAGCCAACCTGGCCACCTGGTAGGAACTGACATTTCCTCCCCAAAGCTCAGGCTGTAACCTGCTTCCTTGATGGTACGTGACCTGACATCCCCCCACATCTGCTTCCCACCCTTCAAAGCATGGACCAAAGCTTAAGGGCCAACAGAGAAACCCTCCAGTGGTGCAGATGTGCTCAGAAACTGTGCTGGAAGGCAGCTCTTGTGTCTTCTTGCTGCTTTCCTTTTATTGGGAACCAATTTTAATCAATTAACACAGGAGATGCAGAACCTAAAAACACTCCTGAAGCAGGCTCGGCAACACGACTCCCCCTTGACAACTTGCACTTCAAGGACAGACCACAGCCAACCCCAAATTTAACAGTCGTTCATCTTTATGCTTGGAAAAACATCTCAGCAGTGCCAGGATGTCCCCCGACTGTCCCCAAAGAGACACTTACCCGTTAGGCAGCAGCACAGGGTCTCTGCAGGCTTTTTTTAAGAGTGGGGTAATTCAGTCCACAGGGTTCCTTCTCCAGCCACCCCCGGGGCTGTTTGAACTCCGAGTTGGATCACATGGAAGACAGAGAGAAAATACCAGCCCTATTTAAGGAAACATGCAGAGGAATGTGCTGCCTGGTGTCTCCCTGCCAGGGACAGGCTCATTTACATCCTGCTGCAGATTAGTGTCCCGAACTGGGATTTTTTGATCTAAGATAAAGCTTGGGTTGAAAATACTTCCTCGTTTTCAGCTATAGTATAGGATAAATTATTTTTTGGCTACTGGGCAAGATGGGGCATCTCCCACCATGCAACACAGGGACCATCCCAGCACAGATACCTCCCAGGGGTTCATGACCTGCCTTGGCCATCACCAGCGCAAAAAATAAGCACAGTGGTCATCCAACTGCTTTAAATAAAGAGCTGGGCAGCTTTCTCATCTTGTGTCCTGCCTCTTTCATGGGTTAAAAGCAGCACAGGAACACCTTCCTGATCACTACTTTTAATTATAGCAAAAACAGCTTTATACACTTGTGCTTCAAAGTCACTGGTGGTGATATCCAACACGGAGGAAGGGCAGTTTCTCCTCTGTGGTGCTTCCCACCTTGATAGGTACTTAAAAAAGAGGATTAAAAAATTTTAATATATTATTATATATTTGCCCCTGCAATTTCTGTCTGCTGACAGAAGGAATGGTACTTTGAACTGTTACAGCAAGCGCACTTTCTTAGCTGTTATCATCTTGAGGCCCTCGGACATGAATGATCTGTCCCTTTCCTCCCTCTTCCCCCTGCTTGGGTCTTCTCCTGCCTACCCTGCACCAGTGCCACCACAAATATGGGTTGCAAGGGCAGGAATGAAGGTTTCTGGTCCAATAAACTGCAGGAAGAAAACCCTAAAATCACAGGGCTGAGACCCTGAGATGGTCTGGCCATTGCTCATGGGTGGGAGATGACAGCATCCCTCCCCAGTGGGATCACACACTGGGATCCACCTCAACTATCCCTCATTTTTAGGAGGGTAAGTGGGGCAAGATGCTGCAAGGAGAGATCTGAAAGGGCCAGGATGACCCCACGTTGAATGACCTGGCTGGAAAAAGAAACCAAATACTCTGGAAGAGTCTCAAGTGGTTTATTGTCAGCTGGGAACTGCCAGCTGTCCATCCCACGGTGGGGCAAAAGACAAGATTTAAGGCTTTACAGGTGGCTAAGAGCAAGCAGGGATGAAAGAGGAATTCACCAATGCTACTAAAGTGCAGTGAGATGTCGTGAAAGGTGAAGACCACGGTGTCCATCCCCTCGAGCAGCTTCAGTGATGTCCTTAATCACCCACCTTCCAGCATGGGCTGGCCCCATGCTGATCTCAAGCACTGGCTTGATCCCCTCTATCAATCTACTTAGACCTCCCAGTACTCTCACGGGAAGCTTTATGGCAACATGATGCAGAACTCCTTGCTGGTGTAAGCCTCTTCAAACCTTTAATCCATATGGTCTGGATGTCTGTCACCTCAATTTTCACCAGAGGGCATCATGCCAGCTTGGTCTTGAATCCAGGCTTATCTCTTCTCCCAAAGGCTGAGCAAAACTCATGGACTCTGGCTAACACAGCTGGAAAAAGATCATCTGCCCAGGCCAGATCTGAGTCAAATTTAGTCCTGACAAAGGACCTGTCTGCATGCAGCTCCAGTATAAAGGATTATGGCACCAATACTTTGACCAGCAGCATGGTGGCTGGAGTATCTTCACCTGTCGGGCTGTTGGTGCATTGACCACGTGCTTGGGAGCTCTGTGGACAGTCACAGAGGGTTTGCCACGTTCTTACTCTGGCCAAGGGAAAAGGGCCTGAATTTGTATGCAGGTTGGGTAAAGGGGAGTTTTTTAATCTCTTCCAAGTGTAGAGTCCTCAGACAGTTGGTGATGAGAGATAGGCACACAGAAAGCACGATTCGCCTGTTCCTATTTTGATGTCTATGTCTGGATGAGTTGCCCACGAAAAATGTTTCTTTCGATCTGCCTGCTATAAAAGTGGTGCAAATGGTTGAAATCCACACATCAACTACCATCTGATGAGAAGAACATGCTGGTGGGAGCCTGCACTCCCACTCGGGTGATGCAGGCAGCACGAACCGTGACATACCCTGGTGTTCACCTCTTCCCATCAGCTGAAGGAGGAACCTACGTCTCTCTGCAGGTCATTTGATGTTCTTCTACACTGGAACTGCAACCATGAGACACCGAGCCAAGGGCTGAGGCTGGGCAGACCTTCTGCCACCTCATGTGGAGGACACACAGGATGGGCTGTCTTTCCTTTGCACGATGATGGCTAAGGCACTTGGTCGGGAACGGGGGCGCGAAGGAGACGCCACTCTTCCTGAGAGTGTTTCTACCCTGGTCTCTATCCTGCTGCAGTTAACCACCTAGCTGTTGGTGTCTGGATGGAGTAATGTGCTTCCACCGCTCCTCCTGCCCCTCGAGCCACCTGCTCAGCACCAGTGCTGAGCTCTCTGTGCAAGGAGAAACGCAAGGGTCATCGGACCAGAGACAGCGAGCCCAGCTCCACCCAGAACCACGGCCGGATCCGCTCCCCAGCAAAGGAAGCCGAAGGAAAGGTGAAGATCGGTATTTTGTTCTCCACGTCAAAAAATGCCACCTCACCCCATTCATAGTCGAGAGAGATACGGATCTTTCTGGGGACCCGTGGCAGGTTAAGGAGGGTTGGAGGAGAGGTGAGGGCACGGTTCTTAAATCCCCATTGCTGCACTGCCCAGATCCCTTCCTCAGGATTAAAGTTGATGGGTCCCTTCCTCCGCAGAGACTCTTTGCTAACCCCAACGGCGCAGTACTGTCCCTCAGCTAGATCCACCACCCAGTAGTGTCTTCCAGAGGTGAAGGCTTCGCAACCCAGCACGCAAGGATCGGCGTCAAACCGTTCAGGGCTGTCGGGAGACTCCTGCAGCACGTACTCCCATCTCACGCTCTTCTGGTCCTTGGAGAGGATGAGGCGGGGGTGCGCTGTCTCTGGGTCCAGCGTCACACTTGCTGTGGAAGACGAAAAAGAGGGTGAGAATTAAATTTATTTAACACACCTTTTGCCTGGGGACTGGTGTACATTTGGAAATCTAGTAAGGGTGTGTTGTCATTCTGTAGTTCAAGGCTCAGTAACTTGGTATGTAGCTTTCACTACGCATAGACATGACACCATTCAGCAAGTCAGAGTACAAAATTACTTACCGTTTTTTTTCCTTCATCTTTCTCTAAATTACTTACCCATTTTTTCTTCCTCTTTCCCTAAAAATGCACAATAATAATAATAATAAATTATCAACAATGATGCAAACTTAAATCCAAAAGCCAAAGGGGTATTTGCAGAACGGAGAAAAATGTACTTACTGTGCTCTCTGATGCATTTTCCTTAAAAAAAAAAAATAATTAAAAATTTAAAAGCCATTTTAATGAGGTTTTTTTATTTATTCCAAAGATGCCTCCAGTTCATGCTAAATTTTATTTCCTTTCTTCCCCAAAAAAAGTGTTTTGTTTTTTTCCTAGCATGAAATTAAACTGTTGCAAAATAAGACCTCCTTGAGACTTGTGTCTGTAACTTGACCTGATAAAATGTTAATCTAATAAACAAATGATGAGTTAGATAACTTAATAGTTCAGATTAAACCTCAGGAAAAAAACCCACAGATGCTAAAACTAACAGGGAGGTCACCACACAGAAAAAAAAGCTCTAACAGGTCATACAGGAATTTCTGCTACATAGAAACATTTCTGCTGCATAGAAATTTCTGCTAAATAGAAACAAGAAATTAGAGGGCATTGCTTGTATTCTTTGCATGGGGAGGAAGGTGCATGGGTGCTCCAGGAAGTCATGACCAATATTTTCACCTTTTGCGGGTGATCTCTGTGATACTGAAGACCATGGGGGTTAAAGAGACAAAAATCTCATAGCCCACCTCTTCCAAAACACCCCTAAAAGCTCGTAGATGCTTTACTGCTCCAGAAGGTGAGGAAAAGAACACTCACGCATTTTTGCTTTGTATTCCTCTGAAAAGAGAAATGATAGAAATGGTGAGTGCACGTTGCTCTTCCTTTTTGTGTTACAGCTTGCTAAGATTTTCTTGGCTCCCAAAGCAAAAAATATGTATTACTGTGCCTAGTGATTATTATTATTATTGTTAGCACTGATTATTATTATGATATTAAATAATTATAAATAATTATTTCAAAATATGTATATATACATATATATTAAAATATAAGCCAGATATATACAATTGCTATATATAACATACAATACATATAATTTACTATATATTTGTGTGCATATATATATAAAATTATAATGCACATATCTTTTATACTTCATCCTCATTTGCCCAAGTTTCCATAAAACTCCCCAAAGTAGCTCAGAAAAAGGCTTAATAAATAAATGCATACATCTATGAGACAAATATAAGACTTGTATACCTTTCTTTCTTGCACTCAAAGTGACTTACCAAGCTCTGCAGTGAGTTCATCTGAAAAGAGAAAAAAAGGATTTCCATCATAGTTCACACCAAGGTGGATCTCACTGATATTACAAACAGACAAAGTTCATGTCTCGGGAGGAAGTTTGATACTCACCAATTTTTCTATTGCGTTTTTCTAGATAAAGGAAGAGAAGAAAAAAAGAAAATCAAAGTTGTTATAATCTATTTTTTCCCTTCATATAAAAAATAAAACCAAAATATAGTCCATAAACTTTGTATATTTGTTTTGTTGGAAGTAAAGAAAAAACACTTACCAACTTCTGCAGACAGTTCATCTTAAAAGGAAAAAAAAAACACAACCAAACCCAACTGATTTTCATTATAATAATTAAAATAAAAGTTGTGATTCCATGCACCAAGTTCCATGGGATTCAGGAAGGAGGTGGACACATACCGATTTTGGTATCACGTTCTCCTAAGAAAGGAAAAATAAAAAGGAAAGTGGAAAAAAAAGTTATTCCTAAGTACTCCACCTTCTCTGTGTGCGTTCATCATCTAGAGATAAATCTGGTATTTTTCCATTCCATATAGAGAATTATAATTGTAATATCCATTTTGCCTCAGATTTTGTGTAGATTAACCCATCCCCTATTTGACTTTCTGAATCTTACAGCAAAGATCACAACCAAACCTCAACCTAAATAGAAACAAGGCACTCACACAAATTTTATTGTTTTAAAAGGACTTACCCAGCTCTGTATTGAGTTCATCTAGAAAGAGTGAAAGGAAAACTGGGTTTAATTATGAATATTTTTTTTTTCCTTATAGAGACACACTTAAGGCTTCACTGGGGGTTTCTACATTTCTTTTCAAGAACACACGTGCAGATTTTTAATTATAATTGCTCTCAGTGGAGTTAAGCATCACTGATTCGAAGAGAGCCCTTGGCAACAGAAAACCAAACCAAACCAACTCCTTATGATCCCAAATGTAATACAGAAGGGCATCTGGGCTGCCCTGGGAGAACGGGGAGAAGCAAACAAGTAGCAGCCACGGATGTGAAGTTTTTGAACAGACCTTTTCTCTCATCTTAAATAAGAAGACCTCTATTTCTGAGCAATATTTGCACCTCCACATGCTTTCCCATCCTATGAAAGTCAGAAGGCTCAGAGAGAAAAAATGCTTACCAATCCGTGCAGTCCGTTCCGCTGAAAAAGGGGAAAAAAAAAAAAAAAAAGGGAAAAAAAAAATCTTTAAATTTTAATATCCCAGAAGTGGCCTCCATAGGCTTTTGTCGCTTTGCATCACCTACAGATTGCAACTTGACAATTTCCCAGTAAGCTGTACTGTTGGTTATTACTATTATTTTTTTTTTTTCACTTTGCCCATGATTTTTTCCCACTAGACTAAGATAAAGAAGAAAAGACAAAACTTAAAAGGATGTAGAAGACTAAGAAGGGGGCAGAAGTAAATGAAGGGGGAAAGGAAAGAAATTACTTACCAAGCTCTTCAGTGATTTCCTCTTAAAGGAAGGAAATAAATGAAATAATTAGGCTATCTTTGCTCAATTTGTACCTCAGGAGGGCTAAAAAAATACAAGACCTCAACAGAAATATCATGAACTCTCCCAGTATTCAAAGAACTGTAGGGAAATTTGGTATTTATGGGTAGAAAAGCCACTCCCTGAGCTCTTCTGGGGATTGGGATAATGCAGCCAGCCTTCCTCCGCTCCAAGAAGAGCACCAGAGCACCCAAAATATGCCCAAAAGGACCTGGAAAATGAGAACAAAACCTACCTATTTTTCTGTCACGTTCCCCTAAAAACAAGGAAGGAAAAACAAAGATTAAAATGATTTTAAAGTATCTGCTGATGTTGTATCAGAGATAGGACTTTTCCCAAATGGCTTTTTTTGTTAGTTGTTTATTATATGAAATTACACTGCCTGTGGGCACTCATTACCCTCTATTTTCTTGTTGTGTTAAAAGTTAGTATCTGGGAAACAAAAAAACTTCAGAAAGCTTTAGAAAAGCTTTTGTTAAAGGTTAAAAAGCAAAAAAAAAAACAACCAACTAAAAACCCGACATACCAAGTCCTTCAGTGACTTCATCTTAAGAGAGAGAAAAACACAGATTTCCATTAGGATCTATTTATTCCCCACATATTTTCTCCATCTCTACTATTGTCCATCTCCTTCACTATTAAAAGACCCAAATTTCCTCCACTTCCGCAGTTAAATCATGGAGAAATGTAAAAAACTGCTTCTGATGGTGAAGTAAAATCAGTTTCTTTTTTAAATTTTCAGTAGCAAATTTTGCTGACATTTGCCTCATTTATTTCGTGTGACAACAGACTACAAAGCTTCTGCCCAAACTCACACAATT
The DNA here is from genome assembly GCA_035590215.1 of Microhierax caerulescens. Classification (NCBI taxonomy): domain Eukaryota; kingdom Metazoa; phylum Chordata; class Aves; order Falconiformes; family Falconidae; genus Microhierax; species Microhierax caerulescens. Next base: position 245,974 of record JAVJGJ010000043.1, on the reverse strand, counting down.
CAACAGAAAAATTGAAATGTTGGGTATTTGGTGTTGGTAAAGGAAGGAAGTGACTTACCAAGTTCTTTGGTGAGTTCATCTTAAGAGAAAAATAACAAAAAATTTTGTCACGGTGGCACGCTGAAGGGGGATTTCTTCAAATCAAAAGGTTTTTCTGCCTTGGCAGGAAGGAAAATGATGCTTACCCCTTTCTAGAGCACTGTCCCCTGGGGGGAGAGGGGGTGGGGCAGAGCAGGGGAGTTAGGGAAGAGAGAAAGAAAGGGAAAAGGAAAAAAAAGGAGGAAAAAAAAGGCAGAAAAGGGGGGGTGAAGAGAGGAAAAAAATTCAGAACTCTTACTAGCCTCTATCCTTTTAGCTGCATCCTTCTTACAGATGTTTTTTCCATTTATTACTAAGTTGCAAAAACTCATTTCAAATTAAACACACCCCATTTATTTTTTTATAAAGAGAAAATAATCCCGCCACATCAACCTAACATGTATGTAACAAGATTTATAACCCAAAACCTGATCCATCCCTTTTTTAGAAAAAATTTAAAGGAAAACAAAGGTTTACCAAGCTCCTCAGAAGAAGATTCATCTGCAAAAGGAACGAGAAGAATGAATTTGGCATCACCAGCCCTGGACACGCACCTTCCTTCGAGCCTTTTATGTCCCAACAATCAGTAGGCATTTTAAAAAAACCACAATAATCATGAGCCCTACAGTTTTTGTTTCAGTCCCATAACTACATGAGATTTTAGTCACAAAACTTACATATGCATGTGTGTGTATATACATAAATACACACATACTTTAAAAAAATATATACACATGCATACATAATAAAATAAATATTATAAATATTAATATGTTTTAAGATACATAATTGCAAACTCCCTTGAACTTTCTAAATTTTTTGAGAGGGGAAGGAAAACGTCACTTACCAGCTTCCTGATCCTTGAATTCCTCTAAGACAAAGAAAAAGAAAAAGGTGGAACACAGGTTTTCCTATTGTACCCCAGATTTTTTTGTATTCAGATACAAGCTCATTTCTATTCCATTGCTATTTTTTTTTTTTCTGTGCCTTACTGTTATCTGTTATTATTTTAGAAGTCACCTGCACTGGTCCTTTTTCCATCTGCTTCTACAGTTATCTCAAAAACTATATACAACCAGTTAACCCAAATTCTGGGAAAAAACAAAAGAACCCACCAAAACCCCAGCTCAGTTTTGCAAAAGGAATAAAAGTAGCTTACCAAGCCTTGCCGTCAATTTTCCTTAAAAAGGAGAATATAAAATTGGTTTTAATCAGTGCTTTTCCTTCCCAAAGATGTGAGAGGGTCTTGATGGGGGGAACTCAAGGTACTCAGATCCTCAAGATGGGCAGATACTTTATGCTTAATTAATTTTTTTAAAACAATTCGATTAATTTACAGTATTTTGACTAAAAAACCAAGCCAAAACCACAGCAGCAACATCATCCTGCTTATGACCCCCAAGAGGTTACATTTCTCAGAAAATAAGAATGACACTTACTAATGACAGAATTCTGTTTTCCTGAAAATAAAACAAAAAAAGGAATAGGAGTGTATAATAAATATAGAAATGAAACACTGTTCCGCTTCAATATTAGATTTTCACTACATATGAGCTCTGCAGAAGAAAGTCACCCAGTTTAGCAAAAATAAGCCTAAACCAAACCAAACCAAACCCAAAGTACTGGTTCCACACATGCAACTACAAGTGTTTCTCTTTTTCTTTTAGCATCCAGGACATTTGTGGGGGGAGATTCCAAGGGGAGACTGGTGCATATCACTCCAATGAAGGGCAAGAAAAAAAATTTCCGAGTAAAAAAGTCTTTCAAGTGAAAAACAAACAGAAACTCTTACAGTGATTTAGGACAGAGAATCAGATCTCCAGGACATTTTCCTCTAATACCCAATGTATTTCACAGAGTGTTTTCTCCAAATATATATATATATATATTTTTTTTTTTTTTAATTAGTAATTAAATTGAACATACTACTTTGGTGAAAGTGAGCACCAGCACAACTTGTTTTAGGGGATCCTGCTTCCCATGGAGGATTCACTTCTCCAAGGTGCACAAATAGACTTACGAACTTCTGAATCCCGTTCCTCTGCAAACAGAAAATAGAAATTATTTCACCATTTTTTTTTCTGTGGGATTTTGCTAAAGCACCTCTCTTAAAGCCCTGACTCCCACCATCTTGTATCTCCTAGCTGTTATTTTTTCCAAATTACATTATAGTAAATTATAGGTGCTGTTGAGCGTAGCAGTACTTCAAAAAAGGGGTGCAACCAAATAACCAATAACCTACACGCTGGATTTATTGACAGGGAGGGAAAGGAAATGCACTCACCAAGCAGCTCAGTAAGGCGCCCTTAAAGCAGAGAAAGACGTATTAGTTGCAAGCAGAACTTTTAACCATCAGAATTATATGTATTATACAATTTATAATATAAAAGTGTTATTGTGATAACCATACATTTGTAACAGAAACAATATGTTTATAGTACAGAAATAATAATATAAACAACAATATAAATGTGTTCTATAAAATAGAAATATGATTCATATATATAATATAGATTAAAAAGGTCTCGGACACAGTGGAGTTGTTCCTCAGCTGAGCCCGAAGGCAATGTGACAGCGGCAGAATTGGGGGTCTCACGTGCAGCCCCAACCCCATCCCATGACAGGGTCATGGGAAAACTGTAATTATTCCCCCCCCTTTCCATTCACTTTTACTCTTCAGTGAGGAACTGAAACAGCATGGACCATTAAAGCCCCAAATTCTTGCTTTCTTCACTCTTACATATGGCTTTTTAGGGGAATTTCTGCAGGGAAAATCCTTTTCTATTCTGTATATGGGATTTTAAACCAACAGCTTATTCAGCATTTGGGTTAAGCAAGAGACTCCCTCCAACTGTGGGATACAGAAAAATGACACTTACTTATCTCTGCTTCATTTTCCCCTAAAAGAAAAAATAAAAAGGGAATAAATAACAGAATCACTGATTTTGTCTTCACATCATATCCCTATATTATCAGTGCAACATCTATGGGTCTTTATTTCATTTTATTTCCATTACCACCTGCTGTTTAAAAGTGCCTCTAGCCTTGGTGAAATTAGTATTTGCAACAGAAAAACAGGCTCAAGCAATCCCACAAATCCAAATATGATGCAATAAGCATCCAAACGTGTTTTTTTTACAGGAGGAAAGAAAATGCTGTATCTGGGGAAAAAAGCAAGTATTGATTGGCTCTTGGGCTTTTCTGCTCTGCAGATTTGGTTGTTGCTTTCTGCAGTCAGTATTTTATATTTATTCCCTTCCTGCTAGGCAGTTACATCTCGTGTTGCCTATGAGCTCATCCATAAAAATAGCAAACATCGAGCCTGTTAGCATGGCTTGCAAAGCAGGGGGATACTTACTGATTTTCACATCCCGTTCCTCTAAAAATGGTAAGGAAATAAAAATAAATTAGCATGTAGTTGCATTCTACAAGTGTTGAAGTCAAGCTCTGCCTAGGGTTCATTCTGGAGCTGTATTACTATCTATAATTGCTTGGAAGTTGTATTTTGTGGAATATGTATTATATATTTAATGTATTGTGGAATCTATCGTGGAATATATCATATTATAATATATATTGTATCTTAGCTTCTGCATACATGCTGCTAACCTTGAACAAAATAGTCATTACCCCCTTAAAAACTTCAGATATTCAGAGGTAACTGCAAAAAAAATCATTTTGAGCAAAGCAGAGAAATTCCTTACCAAGATCTGCTGCATGCATTCCTTAAGATAAAGAAAAACAAAAGAAAACAGGAATTTTGCAACATTTCTCAATGACAGAACGGATGACAAAATTCTCAGGTTAATTCTCAGGATTTAAAAAAGGCACTTACGAAGTTTTCTGTTGCAGTCCCCTGAAAATAAACAGAAATAAATGATTATTGCATCGCTCAGTTCCTGTCTGCTGGTATCATTTCCACCTCAATCGAGATTAACGTGAAAAATGACTTACCGATGTCTGCAGTAAGTTCACCTGAAAAAAAAAAGGGAGGGGGGGGGAAGTTAGCTTTTTAATTTTCCAGCAAAAAAGGTAATGGATGGTGTTTCTGAGTCAGATTTCCTCCCCAGAAATTAATTCAGAGATATTCAGGGCAGAGGAACAGAAAACGTACCTATTTTTGTGTGTCGTTCTCCTAAAAATGAGTGAAAAAAACCCACAACTGTGTGTTATTTCTCATGGTTTCTGACTTTCACATCTTTACCTGTCTGCATAGTTTGGAATACGAAATAAGCCCATGTAGCCCATCTTATTCTTGTTTCTAATTATTTTGGGGTTTAAAACTTCTCTACTATCTTTAAGATACTGGTTTTCACCAGGGAAACAGGCAGAAATATCTTCTGAGTTTTGCTTTTATAATTGCATTTAAAAAATACAATTTAATGATTTATTTGCAATTTAATAGTTATTATAAATTAATAATTAAAAATAATTCATTAAAAAACGCAGAAGAAAGAAAATGGACTCACCAAGCTCTACTGTAAATAATCCTTAAAGCAGAAAATAACATTTGTTCCCGTTAAGATTTCCCAAACACCGCAACACAAATCAAACCTTCACCTCTCCAGCCCATCCCGGTTCTTATCATGACAGTTTTCCTGCCCATTATATTTTCCTTTTTCCCCTTGAACTTTGGCTTCAGGCTCCCCCAACCCTGGCAAACCAAGGGATCATTTCTCCCCACAACCCACATTTAGTTTAATTAAGAGATTCTTGCATGCCTTCAATGCTGAAATGCCAACAAAACCATCCTGAGGCGTATGAAGAGGAAATGTCACTTACTAATCGTTGCATCACATTTTGCTAAAAAACAATAATAATGGAAAAAAATAGGTATCAATCAGTTTTCAGTGCCTCTGACTACCCTTTCCCCCTTTTCCCCCTCTAATACAGGAAAGAAAATTACTTACCAAGTTCTGCAGTGAGTTTCCCTAAAAAGAGAAAGTGTAAGTTTATTTTAAAAGAGATGTTTCTCTCTCCTCCCTGGACACAATGTAAATAATTCTCCAGTTTAAGCTTACACAGTGTTTTATAAAATAATATAATGTGTAGTATAATATTATATATATATAAAAAATGTATTTTAGTAGTGAATGTAAGGACTTTTATTATATAATATAATAGTGGAAACCACCGGTTTGGGCAATACATGTATTTAGGAGAGATATAAGGTGTTGAATTCAGAAATGCAGGAAAAATGAGAAAATTGGTGCCCATGATGAAAGACACTTTTGGAAACACACCAGCCCACCGAGGAAGATCCACTTTTAGACCAAGATTTTACATGTCAGGAGGAGAACACTACTTACGAAGCCTTGAGTCACGGTCCCCTGAATGAAAAAAATAAAGAAAAAAAAAAATCAGCATTTGTTTTGTTGTTTGTTGTTTCTTTTGTCCTCTTCCCCCAGGACAATAGGTCCTGAAGCCAAAACTCAAAGAGTTTCTGCTGCAAAATTGATTTTGCTCACTTTTCTAATTATATTTTATTTAAAAAAAAAACCACCCAAAAATCTGCACGTTGAGTTCACATTTTTGAAAGAACAACAGAAACACCCAACCCAGGTTGGGGAGAAACTGGAGATGTCCAGCTGAGGTTGTCCCCAAGGAATGTGGTCTTCCCCTGCCGCGAGCCCTGGTGAGCACCGGGAGGTTGGACCTAGGACCTCTAGAGGTTCCTCCAATGTTAATTGCATAAAATCATGCAAAGATTTAATTAAAAACAAACTTCACAGGAGGTTCTGTACAAAAATCAGACTTACCAAGCAGTGCAGTGAGTCTACCTTTTAAAGTAAGGCGGGGGGGGGGGGGGCGGGGGAAGGGAGGAGAGGTATTAGTTCAAGTGAAGCGACAAAAATTTATCCTAGAAAAGAGGTTTCTGAGCCCCAAAACCATTGGTTTGGTTTTGAAAAGAAAGAAAAAGGACTTACGTGTTTCTGCTGCAAGCTTGGCTGCAAAGAGAAAAAATAATATTTGTGTTTATTTGGGTGTTTTTTCTCTGCAGGAAATGCAGAAGCCCAGGCCACAGCTTGGGAGAAACCCATTTTATTTGCCACTTTTCAAGGGCAGGGCATCAGAGAGGCTTCTCCTCCCCCAAAACAAGCGGGTTTTACCACAAAAGCACAATGAAGAATGACACTTACTAATTTTTCTATCACGTTCCTCTGGAAAGAAAAAGAGGGGAGAAAAAAAAAAAAACAAAACAGAAAAAAATATTATTAGATATTTCCTTCTTTCCTCTGTACGGCTCTACAGCATCCCTAGAGTGCTCAGATTAGAAATGTTGGATTTTTCCCGCCCAGTACTGCCTCTATACTGATGATTAGACTCTGAAATTACGCTTCGCTGTGAATGTTATTCAATCTAGAAAAAACTTCTAAGGTTTTCAGCAGGAAACTCCCTCTCTGCTCCCGTTTTCAAAGACAAAACAGCAGGCACATATGCTCCTTGGCATCCATCCAAAGAGGAATTTTACTTACTGATTTTTGCATCACATTCACCTAAAACCCAAGAAATAATCAATAAATACAGAGAAATTCAAAGCAACTCCTCCTGCACCCCATCCCCTCCTGCAGCACTTTGCCTTCACACCATAAAACACAAACCTGATGGAAATTTTATTCCACCTTCCCCTACAATATTTTAAAAATAAGGTTTTTTAAGGAAGAAATCCCCCATAAGCCATCTATTCCTAAAAACTCACAAAACCTCAAAATGTTATATTATTTATTATTTTTTTTTTTTTATACCCAGCACTGTTGCGTAATTACGGATAATTTCCATTTTAAGGAAATAAAACTTCTTACCAAGGTCTGATGTAAGCTTGCCTTAAATAAAAAGAAATAAATGAATATTAGCTTTAAATCAACCTTTATTTCTCCATGAACACTACCTAGCTGATAATGTGGCTTGAGCTCCAAATTCTGCAGCTTGGTGCAAAGCCCAAACCTCCCACATATTCCAAAAACAATTTAATAACTGGATTTGAAACACACAGGCGCCCTCAGGGTGATATGGCATCACCCAAGGCTTTTACTTCTACCAGAAAAGGAAAATGATACTTACAAATTCTTCTGTCACGTTCCTCTATAAGAAAAATAAAGAGAAAACGTTTATGCTCATCAAGTGCTTGCCCGTTCTCCGTCACGCTTGTGAACCTCACATCATCCTCTGCCTCCAAATTGTGGTTTTACTGGTGATTATAATTTGAAATTAAACTTTTTTCTTTAATTAATTGATTTTATTTCTAGCCCAGATTGGATGTATATGCCTTTTGAGGGGGGAATAACCACCTCTTCCCCCTAAATCCCACAGCGAAATAAAGACAAAAAGGAAGGACAGCACTTACCAAGCTCCCCAGTCAGATTGTCTGAAAGAAAACAAAAAAAGGAAACGAGATAAAAATAAATATTGGACCTCTTGGCACCAGGGATGCACCATACCTGATTACACCCTCACTTGCTCAGAAAATAAAGCTATCCTGCATATAACACTTGACACACTGCCCCCATTTGCAACACCTACCATGAAAGACGGGACAACCAGAACTGGAAAAAGGATTTTTGCAAAATTTAAGTATCTTGAGAAGGATTAAATCCTATATTCTGCACATTCTGGATCTCAACAGCCCCAAATCCGGCACGGCTCTGTCCTATGTTGCAGGGCTGCACACCATCTATGCTCATACATGGCTTGGCTTAGAAATTCCCTTTATCCTCTTTATTATTATTATTACTTGCTATATTTATTTTCATTATTTAAAGTTATTTTTATTTATTCATTATTTATTCTCTTCCTAGCCAGAGCAACCTGCAAGCCCCCTGTTTTCTGTAATTCTGTTGTTTTAAAATATTAGTTCTTGTAAAAAATGAATACATTTCCTGCTTTTTTAAAAACAGGCAAGAGAAAGGGAAGAAACCTGAGGCAAATCAGCTAAAACATGACCCAAAGCTATACAGAAATACATCTGATGGGAGGTAAATCGTGACTTACCAATTTCTGCTGTAAGTTCACCTTAAAAACAGAGAAATAAACCGGGGTGCATGTTAAAGGATTGCTTGAATCTGTTCTCTGGCTGACCTTCAGCTTGCCATTTACAGATTTGGCATTAACTAACGTAGGGTCAAGGGCAGACCCTAGAGCAGAGCTGATGGGATTGTGGATGTATGTGGCATCCTGGGTATTCACGCAGGGTTTGTTAAACAAGAAATTCCCTTATCGGAATCAATTTGAAAAAGGTAAGAAAGTGATACTTACCTATTTCTGCATTTTATCCCCCCCAAAAAAGAAGAGAAAGAGAAGGGAAATGGCTTTAAGTTATTTTTCATCACTTCCATCTATTTATTTTGTTCTTACTTGTCTCTGTCTGGGCATATTCTCTTTATAATGGGCATTGCCAATCAGTTTTATCTTTTAAGACCTTCCACAACAAAGCCGAAATGAAAAAATACACACAAACTGCAACTTTCTATCAGCAGCCCTGCCCAAAGCACTTTGGGGAAGGAATACAACTCATGGAGCATCACAGGAAAAATTCCCAAATACAGAGAAAATTATTTATTTAAAAACAAAAAGAGTATGTAATGTAAAAAATATTTCATTCCAACAATGTGTGATTGAGGCTGATTTGAGGGGTGCTATTATTTAGAATAATTTTTAAATTGTAGAAAGACACTTACCGTTTTCTGTGTCACATTCCTCTAAAAATAAGAGAGAATACAGGTCAGTCATAAGAGCTCTCCACCTCTGACACGCTTCTACAAGCGACCAAGAGCCTGAAGAAGAGATCAGAGAATGCCACTGGATTGCAGGGAGACAGTGTTGTCTCCCCCGAAGTGAGATCCCTTGTCTAACAGGGGTAGATTACACTACGTGGGTGGTTTGGACCCCAAACCACCAACTTAAGTTGTGTACCTTGACTGTATCTGGGTATAAATTTAAGATCTGAAGGATCACCTCTGCTTTAATAAGCCCATCCTCTATACAAACGAACTTTTCCCATCTTCAGTAGCAGCAAAAAACCCCACACCCGAACAAGCCCAAAACACCACTTACCAAGTTCTGTGTCACTTTCTTCTAAATGGAACAGAAAAATATAGACAGACGTGTTGGTCACTGCTAATGCTACAGCTGCAGAAACACACGCATTCAAACTCAGGTGTGAGTAAGGAAGGTAAAATGACTTACCAAATTCTTCTGTCAACTTCCCTTAAAATAAATTAATATTAGTTCAAGCCTTTAGCACCAAAGTTTTACTGTCAGGAGGAAGGGGAAGGAAAAAAAAACCCAGATGACACTTACTGATTTTTGCATTCCATCCTTCTAAAAGAGAGACAGAGAGAGAATTTAGCCCCTAGTGGGTCCTTCGGTGGTATTTTTGGTTTGTACTATAGGAGGTGTATTAAAACATGATTATGTACTGACTTTTTTTTGACCATAACATTCAAACAATTACACTTGGTTATGAGTTTATCTAATGTGGTCTAGAATATAAGATAATATTAATAATCCTACGCATCCAGCTAAGAAAGGCCATAGGAGATGCCTATTAATGAAACTTGTTTTGACAGAAGAAGGAAAATCACTTACCAAGATCTGCATTCCTTCTCCCTTAAAAAGAAGAAAAGGGGGAAAAGAAAGTAAATGTTTTTCTGCACTAGTTACAACTGAAGTGGCTCTCTAGCCCAGCTGCATACCTCTGAAACTAAACATTAATATTACTTTCCTGAATGAGCACAACCTATTGACAGCATCGAACTAGAAATGCTGGCTTTGGGAAACAATCACAAACCAGCCCAAAAGCAAGCAGAGCAGGGACTGAATGCACTCAAGCACGGCAAAGCTGGGGGTTTGGGTGCCAAAGGAGCCCGGACTTGGCACATGCTTAGTTAATAAAGGTGTTCTCACATACCTGACTCCATCATCACATTTGCTTCCTAACTGGAACCTCCTTCAAGAGCTTTGGCAACCTGGTGGGACAAGAGGGAACGTTGTTGAAACATCATGCCCAGGGAAAACCAGGCCTGCACAGTGATGCAGCATGAAGGAAAAAGTGTTCTCTAAGGAAACCTGCTGATCTGGGAATATTTTTTCCCATGTGAGTAAACACAATAAGGGAGAAATGTGTGGAGTCACAAAGGCTTTTTCTCATTTTCCCCCAGTTAATTAGACTGCATGATTTGAGACATTTTCTGGGCGAATGGTAGGAAAGAAGGATCTACTGTAGGTGCGATGAACCTCCCTTGGCATCTGTCACCCCACTGATCACAGAAGGGGTCCAGGGCAAACAGCTCAGTCTTAAAAACATCTAATTTTAATTGTCTGAAGTAGCGTGAGCTTAATGTCCCCTCTCTGTCTCATATATTATTTGATAATGACGTTTATCACTGCTATAGGCAGCCCCATATGTGGAGAACTTGGTGCTACCATCTCTTTTGGCCAAAAACGCAGCAATTGTTTTGAACTGAATTTCATACTAAGCGCTTCTCTCCTCTGTTGTGTTACTGCTCTGTTTCACATCATTGCAGATATGGTGATTTCTAGTCCATGCTAATGTTTTGAACTGATTCTTATTAATTAAAAACAAAAAAAAGGATTAGATTGCCACAGGAGATGGCATAGGCTGAGCAAAGGGATTCAGATTTTGTGCCATTTGCTTGCTCATTATTGATACACCAAAGAGGGCAGACTTCATAATGTAATTTTTCTTCCCCAAAATCACTCATACCGGACAGGGTTATCATTATAATTTCATTTTCATGTTCATAATCCAACGTGCTGAACACAGTAAGCCTTCCTGGAGGAACTGAGCTGCAGCTGTGGAAAGGCAAAAAGGACCAGTCCAAAACCAGCACGGGAAAAGGTATCGGATCGTATCAGAAAGGAAATTATAGAACGCTTCTCCTGTGCTATATTAACACCTTCCATAAACTGTAGGTGGTATTAGGAGCTAAGTTAGAAAAACACCGTTATAAGGACCTAAATTTATGGAGAATTGGATAAACAGAGCAAGGAAAGTGGCACCAATTTTTTCTGTACGATATTTTCCTAAGAGGAAAAAAAAGATGAATACGATTCATTCTTTTAATCCTTTTCCTGTTTTTCAGTATTGTCAGATTCACATACAGGAATAAAAAAAAAATAAATCATTTCGTTCTAGGCTTCTTCCAGCTATCACAAACATATCGTGTTTCTTCTGCTTTCTAAATGCATCTCCCAGCCTTTCCTACCCAGGAATAGGATACCAACAAATTATGTTTTCCCCGCCTCTCTGGTGCTTGTGGAAAGAAAAAAAGGCTTACCGAGATCTGCTGTTGATTTTCTGTAATGCTGAAGTTGGCCTAACTGGGGCTGTTCTGCTCCCAGGGCACACGAGCTGCGATGGTTGCGTATGTGGGGGTTGTCTGTGCTAAAAATTTTGGCAGGTCCAAGCTCGTCTTGGGACTGTGGTGCCCTGGGAAGCAGGAACCCAGACGTGCTGGAGGCTTTGTGGGTCTGCACTGAGCTGGAAGAGCTGTCACGGGTACGACAGCTGTGCTAGCAGTGGGGAGGGGACCTTCCCACTGCCTAATTTTAGCTAGTTTAAATGCCGAGATGGAAGTGGGGGCTGGCGAATCCCTATATAGTCAATGCAGGAACAGGATCCTTCAGAAGAGGAATCGAAACGGAGCTGTGACCTGGTCACACTTGGCCACCCTCCAGAGGTGCCAGCATCTCACATGGATTCTTTAGAGGACGTGGTAGCTGGGTCTGTGAGCGATGACCCGTGGGTTCAGCATCTTGAGATAAGTGTATGAATAACACCCAGCATTTCGGATGCGCGGCGATCCCGAGGAGCTTCTGTTTGTGCAGAAACGCTCCCTCTCTGAAGGGAGACAGCACTGATTTCTGGTTTGTATTGCCCTAAAATAAAGAGAGACTTGAAATAAGCTTGTACTTTTCTCCTTCCTTTCTGTTGCTTCTGCTCACCAGGACCAAGCAAGAGCAAGTCTTCTCCTGAGGCCAGGATTTCTCACCACTTTGGGTTATTTTTAAAAAGAAAATAAAAAGCCAGCTCATCAAATGCCTCTCCCCATATTCTCTCATTTGCTTCACAGGCAAAGCTCCCCACAGCTACAAGAGACAGATTTGATTTTTTTTTTTTTACAAAAGCTCTGCAACGATCTTTCCTTAAACCAGACAAATAAGCATTAAAACACAGACCACTCCCATAGATATATCCCTAGAAGACTCATTTTTGCCAGTTAACTCTGGCTTAAAGCAGCAGAAGTTAGTGAAAGACATCTAAAATTGTTGATCTCTCCCCGAATTAGTCACCCGGCACTTCTTTTTAATAGTCAACAGAGAGAAAATAGTTTTAGATGGTGCCGTTCATGTGATCCGTCTCAGATCTCCCTGAGTCAGTTGCCTAAACTCTTAAGATGGTTAATGAAGAGAAATAAGATACTTCAATGGTATTATGACACAGACTGGGGCAGATGTCTAACTAGGAAGGAGCATTCTGGGCTTGGCTTCTGCCAAGTTGTAATTCCCACCAGAAATGCTGAGAAAATGGGCTAAACCAAAACAAAAAACCCACCTCGCTCAGAGGCTTGGAGAAGTAAAAGCCAGTTCTCAAACCCTAAGGACACAGTATCTTTGCTGGGAGCTGTCTGCCAAGACACGCAGGCTGGCAGCTTCTTTTCCAAAGCTCAAAAATGGAGGAGGTAAGAAGACATGAACAACACGTGAAATTCAGAGAGGTCTCCTTGATCTCCAAACCCCAGCAAATGCCACGGGCTGATGGCAAAAGGCTTGCAATGATGCTAAGAAGGGAACTGTAGGAGAGCTCCCCCCTAGAAAAACGGGGCATCACCACACTGGCCGCCCTGGCTTCGAGCTGTGAAAAGTGCAGGCAGTGCTGAGGGTGGGAGAGGATGAGGGTTAAGGTTAAAGCTGAAGATAAGAGACCACAACCTGGCACCAAACTCCAGTGACTAAATCCTCTGGATTTGCAAGAGGAAAAAAAACCCCAAACCACAAATACTGCCACAGGGTAAAGAAATGGCCGGTGCTTGTCTCAGGAAACCTGAGCAAGGGAAAAGGGGATCACGGTGAAGGAGATGCCACTCTTCCTTGGCAGCAGAGGCCTGGTATTTGGAGAAGACAAAATAAGCAGCATGCTCCCGAGGGTTCTGCCGAAAGAGAAACCTTGCAACACGACAAGGGTGCATCCAGGAAGGTCACAGCAGCACCTCCAAGACATTTTGAAGCTGTTCGCCAGCTGCACCTTGGCAAAGGCTCCTGAACCGCTCGCTGGCGTTGATGAGCAGATCCTCCAAAGGCGATCCCTGCGATGTGGCAGGAGGCCATTATTTGGCACGAGGAGCTGAAGCACCAGCGGCTTTAGCGTTTCAGGACTCTGAACCACCTGCGAGGAACGTCGGGGCTGAAACTTCACATGCCGGGCTGAGGGGGCCATGAGATCCAGCCGGCCGAGGGGCTTTTTGTCGCTGGTGTTACCTGGCCAAATTATTCCCCTCAGGTCTGTTTGTGCTTGCAGAGTTGGATTTTATTGGCAATTTTCTTGCGCGCCTGGATTTTAAAACACGTAGGAACATAAACCCACTTTATTTCCTTAATTCTCTGCCGCAGTGCCAGCGCCCCCAAGGCCTTCCCCGTCCCCCGCAGGCCCCCTACCCCACTGCCAGCATCCCCCCGGATCCTCCCTATGTCGCCCCCGTTACCAGCACTCACCACTGC
>JAVJGJ010000043.1:219967-232059 GCA_035590215.1 Microhierax caerulescens | reverse complement strand
TATTCAAGCTCCTGAAGCCACCCAGCTGGCAAGGGGGGGGTGCAGGGACTATAGAACCCCCGCCCCCATACGACCCCAGCCCCATACTCCCTATAGGGCCGTGCCCTGGTACATGCTGTAGCATCCTCAGCCCCTATAGGGCTGCCCCATAGCCCACTGGCACGCTACAGCCCCGCCCCCTATAGCCCCCGGGGGGCGGAGCCTCTGCACCTTGAGGATCGCCGGCCCCAGCGCGCATGCGCGGCTGCCCGCCCCGCCGGTGCCGTCTTAGCCTTCCACACACCACCGGAAGTGTGCTCGCATGGGCGCCGCCATGCTGCCGTACCCCGCCAACGCTGTTTCCGCTTCCGCCGGAAGCCCCCTCGGTCTCTTTCTCTCGCTGTGCTGGTGGCAGCTGTTTGCGGCCGGGCGGGACCGGGCCGTGGCCTCCATTGAATCCGCCACCATCCTCGCATCCCGCCGCCGCCATGACGGAGCAGATGACCCTGCGGGGCACCCTAAAGGGCCACAACGGCTGGGTGACCCAGATCGCCACCACACCGCAGTTCCCGGACATGATTCTCTCTGCCTCGCGCGGTGAGGGCCGCATCCCGCCCGGGTCGGGGGAGAGGGGGTCGGGAGAGACCGTCGGAAGGGGGACGTAGGTGCCAGGAAGAGACCATCGGACCGGGATAGGGGCGGACCGCTGGCCTGGGTGAGGAGGGGAGCAGGGAGAGACCACATAGGTCGAGGCCGAGGGGTATCAGGGGAGACCGTCGGGGGGAGAAGGGGCACGGTGGAGACCGTGACGCCGGAGGGGAGAGGGGCAGGGAAGGCCGTGGGGCCTGGGAGGAGAGAGGAGTGAGGCGAGACCGTGATTTAGGGGACCCAGGGAGAGTGCAGAGGGAGAGGGACAAGGGGAAACAGTGGGCCTAGAGCGGGGGACAGGCCGGAGCCCCCTCGTTTAGGGCAGTCTGGCCTAGGGCTGGGGCTGGGGCGTAGCAGGGCAAGGAGGAGGCAGGGCCCTGTGCTGTGCAGTGAGGACAGAGGGATGGGGAGGAGGGGGCAAAGGAGCAGAGACCTGATCTGTTCAGAGACCCCCTTTTCTCTGGTAGTCCCCCCATTCCTGCAGATGAAAAGGATGGGCTGGGGGTGGGCAGAAGGCTGCGGTTCCCCCCACCTTACCCCCTCTCTGCCTCCTCCGCAGACAAAACCATCATCATGTGGAAGCTGACCCGTGATGAGACCAACTACGGGATCCCACAGCGAGCTTTGCGCGGTCACTCGCACTTTGTCAGTGACGTGGTCATCTCTTCCGACGGGCAGTTTGCTCTCTCTGGTTCTTGGGATGGCACCCTGAGGCTCTGGGACCTCACAACGTGAGCTGCAGGAACGAGGGTGTTTTGGGGGGGGGGCTGTAGCATGCCTTCCTGCTTCGCTTGGGTGCTGGGAGAAGGGGTGAAGTCACCCATGCACCTTGGAACTTAGATGATTTTGGTTTTGGGTTGGAAGATATATCCCAGTGCATCTGGGGCAGTTTTGTGTGGCCAGTGCCACGGTTTTGGATGGAGGTATTCGGCTGCTCTTCCTTGGCTCCCTCTTCCAATGATTAGATCTGACACAGTCTGCTGATCCTCTGGGATCTGAAGACATGTCCTGCAATTATGATGGGAGAGAAGCAGGAGGGGGGGATCAGGCTTTTTTTGGGGTCATTTTGGGCTGAACTGGGGGTACAGCCAGGAGAAGAAGCCAGGCGTGTATGTGGGCTAAACTCATCCTGATTTCCCCCCATCCTTCTACAAAGTCCTTTTGAAGGAGAAATGGAACAATCACTCCTTACCCTTTTGTAGACCACACTGTGGGGTTTTCCTCCAAATACTTGATTATTCCCCCCCCCCCTTGGTGGAATTTGTGAGATCTCCTATTGTCTCATCTTCCTTTAGTGGCACCACCACCCGTCGCTTTGTGGGTCACACCAAGGACGTGCTGAGTGTGGCCTTCTCCTCTGACAACCGTCAGATAGTTTCGGGCTCCAGGGACAAGACCATCAAGCTCTGGAATACCTTGGGTGTCTGCAAGTACACCGTGCAGGTGAGTGCCAGGGAAGGTGGGCTTCCAAATCACACCTCTGTGAGAAAGGAACTCAGTGGACTTGCTTTTAGATCCGCTCCCACTGCTTTTATTGGGAATCCAGGTCTCCCAGCCCTGTCCTAATGATTAGAAGCAAGATGTTGGCTGACAGCCTCTCCCTGGGGGGTTTCTGAGGAGAAGTCCTGCAATTATGAGGGATGGGGGAAGCCTGGGAAAGCTGTGGAACAACAGGATGCAGCAGGTCTGATCTTGCAGTGCCCTGTGGATGGGGCAGGAAAGACTCGTCCGCATTTCCTCGCCATGAACCCGGCATCGTTCCTCTTCCCCAGGATGAGAGTCACTCGGAGTGGGTGTCGTGTGTGCGTTTCTCCCCGAACAGCAGCAACCCCATCATAGTCTCCTGTGGCTGGGACAAGCTGGTGAAGGTGAGGTGGGATCTGCTTCCCAAACAGCAAGCATCCTTCTCTGGGGTCCCTGTGATGGCAGTGGGAGGATCAGAGGAGCCATAGTGCTCTGGGGAAGGTTTTTTTTTTTTCCCCTGTCTGTATCCCCAGAGTTGGGATGCAGTAGCAGCGTTTAATCCCTTTTTCTTCTGCCCCCGTTTTTTCCTCACCCAGGTTTGGAATTTGGCTAACTGTAAGCTGAAGACTAACCACATCGGGCACACAGGCTACCTGAACACAGTGACCGTCTCCCCTGATGGCTCCCTCTGTGCCTCTGGTGGCAAGGTATCTGTCATGGGGTGGAGGGAAAGCTGAGACACACCTCAGTACTCCGACTTAACTGTGGTTGGGGTGGAAAAGGGGCCTTGCCAGGGCAGGACAAATCAAGGCACAGGTAACAAGCGCTGGGGTTTGTTCCAACTCCCTTCTGCTCTGCAGGATGGCCAGGCCATGCTGTGGGACCTGAATGAAGGCAAACACCTCTACACCTTGGATGGAGGAGACATCATCAACGCGCTCTGCTTCAGCCCCAACCGCTACTGGCTCTGTGCTGCCACCGGACCCAGCATCAAGATTTGGGTATGTCACCGCTCCAGTCCTCAGCCCCCTCTCTGTCCCCATCTGGGCAGGGTGCCTACAGAAGTTGCAAATGTCTTCAGTTTCTGGGTTGTGCTGGGTTTGGAGTCACCTTCATGGGTGGAGGTCCTCACCTTAGCCTACAGATCGTGGAGGGAAAGCTGTCCTGGAGGAGTGTTCTGGGTTACACAGCAGTGACCGGTGCCTGTGGCCTCGTCCCTTGGTCACGGAGGGTTGTGGTGGCTATAGGGCAGAGCCACCATGCCATGATGAAACATTTCAATGCCATCTGACTGCATCTCTGTGTGGAAATCCAGAGGCTGTTTCTGAGCGACCCTCTACTCACTCATGCTGTTCCAGAGTTGGGATTTGGTTGTGGGAATCTTTGTGCTGGACCCCTCATTCCTTCACATTTATTTTTTTTCCTTCCTTTTTTCCTCTTGCAGGACCTGGAAGGCAAAATCATTGTGGACGAACTGAAGCAGGAGGTGATCAGCACCAGCAGCAAAGCTGAACCACCCCAGTGCACTTCCCTGGCCTGGTCTGCAGATGGGCAGGTAAAAACCATTCCCTCCTTGCTGTCCCAGGATCCCAGCCCTGGGGAATGAGGATTTGAGGGATCTTCCTGCTGCTTTTAGGGCACAGGAACCATAAAGACACTTGTGCCACACTCCTCGAGCTCTCTCTGCCAGCAAGGGAAAGAACTTCCTTGGGTTCCTTCCATCCCTGGGTCCCTTCTCAACCCCCCGAGCTCTTTTTCATCTTCCTAACCCCTGGGGCTGGTAGTGGTCCCTCTGCTTTGGGATTTGCTCTCTTAAGGACCATAGGTCCTCGTGTCCTGAGCCTGGACCCATCCATCCCTTCCTGTGACCCAGCTCTTGTTTCTCTCTACAGACACTGTTTGCTGGCTACACAGATAACCTCGTCCGGGTGTGGCAAGTCACCATCGGGACCAGATGAGGAAACGGTAGTAAGAAACCATAGATTTTTGTGTATAAAAAAAAATAAAATCAATGAAATAGTGCTCTGTTGAGCTTGCACCCACCTCGTGTCCACTGCTGGGTCATCCCACAACCTGGAGGTTCATGGAAGATGTGGGGCTGGGGCTTTACTCTGGCAGGCGCCAGATCAGGAACTTCAGAGGGGCAAAAGCCCGATGTTCCTGATGCAGAGGGCTTTATGTCTGCAAGTAATTGTTCCCCCACCTTCAAGGTTGGGGATGTTGCAGTGGGACAGGGCTTGGGGATGAGGATGGGGTGACTGGCAGAACTGAGAGCCCTGAGCGGTACTCACCTCATGAGCTAAACCCTCCTGAGGGCGGAATAATTATAGCAGATGGAGATACTCGACTGTAGGCAGCATGGTGGGACGTGGAAGATGTTCTCTGTCCTTCTGGCTAACGAGGGACTTGTGGTTTTTTTCTCCCACATGTGGCGTCGCTGCAGTTCTGGGAAAACTAAGACCATTCCCAAGAGAACCCAGAAAGTAGATACTTTGAGAAGCAGCTATGGCCTTGTTGCCCACCGCTGGTGCTGTTGATGAAGAGAGGTTTTAACATGAAACTTAGTAACCCAGCAGCCTCCAGGCACTGAGTCCATATACAAACTGCCATTTTGTACAGATTTGAGAGGTGGCGGGGTTTTTTGGCTCTTTCCTGGCTGGTGGACTTGTGAGCCACCCCTGCCACCAAACTGGAAGGTATTTTGGCCCCTCAGTGACGTTGGATAATGCTGGCAACAGGCTCTTGCAGATAAAAAGGAAGGGATATGGACACATGGCTCTGGGTCTGACCTAATCTAATTAGGAAGGATTAGGTCGAGATTAACAAGGCAAGATTTAAAACACATCTCTTTACCAGGAGGTGATGCAGTGACAGCAAGGCCAGGCGGGCTGTGAGGGATCTGGACCCTGATGCGTCATTTAAGACAGACTCATTTGGAAAAAGCTCCCAGACCTTTCAAGCCTCAATAACCTAGAGACTCAAGTTTACAACCTTATTCTTTATTATTATTTCTTGACATTTCATAAAACTAAATTTCCATTTAATTCTCATTTTACCCAAAAATATTTTGAACTAGCTCTGTAATGCCAACAGGAAAAAAAAAAAAACCAAAACAACAATCCACCAACCAAAAAATAATAATAAAAAAAAAACCACGACCGGTGCAGTCAGAGTCTCTCGAGTGGGACAGGATTCAGCTGGAAACTTAGCAGCTGAGGAAAAAAGAAAAAAGGGGAGAAAAAATAAATATCCCCCATCTCTGAGAGCTCTCAAGCTGTGAGGGGAAAACAGGAGGCCGCTTCCTGCCACTGCAGCCAGGATGTGCTGGCTCTGGGGGGAGGAAACTGGCTCTTGCACCCTCCTCTGCCCCCGGTAAAGTGCCAGGCCCACAAGCAATGGTTAAGAAGGGAACAGGTGGGGGTCAGGAAAGCTCAGACATGGCCCCACCCCCCTAAAAAAAGATGATGGGGAAAGCAAGGAAAAAACAACATGGGCCATTAAAGCAGGTTTGACTCGTCCAAACACCAGCTGGGGTCTTGAAGATGGTCAGGTGAATTCCAAGAGATCCAGGCACCTTGGTGCAACTGGGATATGATAGCCAATGATTTTTGGAAGGGTGATGATGGGGATTTCAAAAAGCCAAGAGCACTTGTTCCCCACTGTGCAGACCCCTGAGATGCCCCCAAGGCATCGAGCTCTGCATCCAAAGAGAGCAGATGCACCTCAAAATGCAGTCCAGGAGTGGAGAGCGTGCTAGAAAGCTTTAGGTATTGACTGGGAGAGAGGAGCTCCAAAAAAGACATAAACCGCAAAAAAAAACCCCTACACCTCTGAGGTGGATCCTTCCCTATTCCAAACAAAACCAGATTCGGATCAGCATGGTGGCAGCAGCGGGATCCTGGGGAGGAGCAGACAGGAGGTTGAAGGAAGAGGCATTGTGAGCAAGCAGGTGCAAGAAGACAAGTGCAGCGTTGGATCCCAAAATGGGATCTGCAAGATTAAGGGGGAAAGAGCATGGCTGTGTGCAAGGCCGGATCCTGGGGCGATGCTGGATCTGGCGCGGGTAGAGGTGGCTGGCAGGGAGGGTGAGGGATGGCTGGTCAGGCGCAGATTTTGATGCGCGTACCCTTGGCTAAGATGCGAAAAAAAGGGAAGATGCGCTCGTGGAAGGAGGCGTTGAAGGTGTGGATGTGGGTCATGCTCTCAGCATTGTAAAAGCAGAGCTGGCCTCGCTCGTAGTCCAGGTAGACGCCAAAGCGCCGGGGCCGTTCACTGGGCAACAGGGCTGTCTGCTCTGTGGCTGTCAATGCCTGGTACTTCTTCCCATTGGTGCCCACGCACCAAATTTCTCGTTTTTGGTGAGGACCCACGGTTTTCTCTTTGCGTCGAGCTGTTTCACGGGCTGCGCCCACTGCCCAACCTCGTCGGCCTCCCACCTCTACCTCCCAGTAGTGGCGGCCGGTGGTGAAGCCCTGGGAACCCAAGACGCAATAATCCGAATCAAAACGTTTGGGGTTGTCAGGCAGGTCCTGGCGGCGTTCGCCCAGCTTGACACTGCGTCGGTCAAGGGAGAGGCTTAGGCGAGGGTGGGCTGTGTCAGGGTCCAGAGTCACGTCGGCTGGAAGGGAGACGGGGACATTACAGGGGTGTGTGTGTGTGTGTCACTGGTCACCCCCGTCTCTTGGGCTCCCAGTCCCAGGGTTTCTTGGTCTGTTCCCCCCTCCCCCCAGCTTTTAGTTTCCAACCCCAAATCCTCAACCATGTCCATACCCACAGCACCAGTGGGTGACAGCCCCCACTGTGGGCCTGGTTTTGACTGCAATGGAGTGCAACCCCTTTCACCCCTCCCCAAACTCTCTTTAAACCCCTTTAACCCCAATTCCATTTTAAACCCTTTAATCCCCCAGTTCCCTTTTAACCCTGGAGCAGGTCTGGCTCCAGCCCCACACAGAGCTGTCAGCAACTCTGGATCCAGCTCTGCTTTTAGGGTGGAAAGAGGTGACAGCCATGTTAGGGGAAAATGAAGACCAACGGATAGAGCAAGGCGTGGGGAGGAAGAAGGGAAGAGGCTGGTATTAAGGGGACCGGCAGACTTTAAAAGGGGGCATGAAATCTGGGAAGGCAGAGGTGAAGAGGGAAACCCAACACAGCTGGGGATATGCAAGAGATCCCAGTGTCCATTCCTTAGGACCATGACAAGAAGCTGCTGCATCCCCTTGGGCAGAGGACCTAGGTCTTGCTCACCTTGAGGGACTTTACTGAAGACTTTCTCCATTTTCCTCATCACCACATCCTGCAGAAAGTAGTTGCGATATTTTTTCCCCACATCCACCGGCACCATCTCAGGCTCCTGAAATTTGATGTTCTCGCATCTGCCAGGGGAAAGAAAATGGGGATTCAGCACGCACGCTCAGGGGGGAGGCAATGACACAACAGGAGAAACAAGATGCCCTGCACACAGCCAAAAATCCCAGAGTGGGGCAGAGATCAGCCCAACCGGTTACACTGGCACAGCTGCGGTCCCCACCCCGTCTCAGCCGCAGGAAGCGGCCGAACTCCTGGCAGAGATGCAGCCGCATCCACCCAGCACTGGCGATTGCCAGGCCCCGCTCCAGCACAGCCCTGTTACCTGCCAACGAGTGGCTGGGGGCTGATGTAGAAGAGCAGCTGCTTGTTTGATTTAAAGATGACAGGAAACAAAATGATCCCCCCATATTTACCAGCAGCTCCTGCTTCCTCGGGACATGAGGTCTGGACAGGCACACCCGGCTCTGCTCCCAAAAAGCAGCTTCCAGGTGCTGCAAGGGACTCTTCAGATCTTTTCCCAGCCTTTCTTCTCTCCTGTACACCTCCCGTTATTCCATATATAGCCCGCTAAGCCATCAGGCAGGAGTTCCCACCACCACATTCGTTTTGGCACCAGCCATAACCAAGCTGTCCCTTGTCATTACCCAACCCCAGCCTGGAAAAACACCCACCACACGAGGCTTGAGACAAAAGCTCATGGTTTTCTGGTTTTGTGTTGCCCTCCCCGCTCCCCTCGAAGCTGTTTACAGTGAGAAGACGCCAATGGAAAGTCACTGACCTGATAAAAGTGCCTTTGATGTCCTGTGAAAAGGAGGCAGACAGGTTGGAAGCAAGGAAGAATGAGAAAGAAAAGATTAGGGAGGATGGGGGCTGATCACACTGTGGCTCGCACTAAATCCTCTTAGCAGCCAAGGCTCAGCACTGTGCTGATCTGCATTGAGCCAACCACCCCAATGGCCAGGATGAGTCCCCTCCCGTGGGTCTGCTGATGGGAATATTCCAGAGAGAGGCACATTCCATGGATTCACCCCTTGGTAGAGGCTTTTCCCACTAATACAGACACCCTATCAAACCCCAGATCTCTTGTGGCATCCCGATTTCCCCCCTGTGGTCCCACAGATGATGCAGGATAGGGAAGGCTCTAGTCATCGGGTAAGGACGCTTTCCCACGAGGAATACCCTTTTTGAGGTAAGGTCTGCTCCCCCCTTGGCAGCTCTGCTTAATTCCCACCGCTAACATTCTCTCCTTGCTATAAAGCAGGGCCAGAATTCTTTAGCTGCCAGCAGAGAGCTTGAGCGAGGGTTCGTGTCCACAGATAAACTACGTGAATCATCTGAGCTTACAGCTCTTCGGGAAGATTCAAAAACATATGCAAGAGGCCTTGCCTGGCAGGGCACCTGGGCTCTGCCTTCCTACTGGGATCCCCAGTTGAGACTGTCCCTCTTCCCGCCCCGTGAATGGGCATGGGGTGGGGTGGGTTGGGAAAGACCTTCAGCAGCTGCAGTCCATCCTGTTTGCTCTTGTCCTCTGCCTCAGCGATGAGCCGGCTGAGGGCAGCGCTCTGCTCTTCCAGCTGGCTGATGTTGCTGCTCTGACGGGCCAACAAGCTCTCATAGCGTTCCTCCAGCTGGTGTAAGAGCAGGACTTGCTCCCCAATGAGGAACTGGTGCAGCAGCTCGAAGTCAGACTCAAATTCCTTGATCTCCAGCTTCATCTTGTCCTGCGGAGCGGTGAAGAGGGAGGAGAGGTATCCTTAGCTCAAGTAGCAGGCCCAAAGGACAAAAATTTGTTCTCTCTCCCAGGCTACCAATTCCCACAACACATTCAGGTACAACCCCCCCTTAATTAAGCTCTAATTCAACAGGGAAATAGCTTCCAGCCCTTGTGATCCTGACGACTGCCGCAAAGGGACCGCAACGCCTCCGTGAAAGCTCAAATCCACAAGGCAGAGGGGGAAAAGTTTCCCTGCTCATCCCCCTCACCAGACTCCGGGCCAAGAAACACTCCCAGCATTGGTGTTTCAGCATCCTCCTTAGCTGAGGGCTGATTATTTTTTGGCAGCGTGAAAGGTGGAAGACTGAGAAATGGGGAAATAAGTGTGGAAAGGAATCATGCACAAGATCATCTGCTGTGCCGGGAGCAGCCAGCTCTTACCCTCAGCTCTGTGATCTTCTCCTCCTCATTGGATTTCTGCTTCAGGACCACATCCAGCTTCTTCTTCAGTGGCTCCAGGTGGCTCTGGAGCTTATTCTGCAAAAGAAATGCATCTGTCATCCCTGCCTCAGGTAATGCCTGCCTTTCTTCCTCTCCTCTCTCAGTCCTCCAGTCCCCAACGGCACAGCAGGGCTGAAAACAAAACCTCCTGCCCAGATCTCAGACCACTTCCCTTCCGCTTTCCATAACTGCTCATTCTGGGAGCCACTTTTAATTAGAAAGTGAAAAATCCTGCCCTGCTCGGATCAGGGAACACCTGCAAAGGCCAGATACACAGTCACCAAGCACAGACTGTCTGTTGCATGGCTGCGGCCATCACGTACACGTCCCACTGGGTGGGGATCAGGACCCAGAGAGGGATCTGTGCTCCTAAACTCAGTGCAGACCTAGGACAGACCGGGGCCATCCTTTCAGGCTGCACCTTTCGGTAGCGGCATAGTCCTAGATCAGCTTAAGCCAATGACAAAACTAGTACCTGCTTCATTGGTCATGACTCCCTGTGCTCAATAAGCTTTGGCATTTCCAAAAAAAAACCCCACAACCAAACCACCAACCCACAAACCAACTGTTTCTGCCTTGCTGTCCTCCCAGGACACTCCCTCTGCCCTTCACAAAGAGCTCTCCCTTTAGCAATTAATTTTCCTGCCTCCTTGAGTGTTTGCAGCAGCTTTCCCACTGCCAAGAAAAGGCAAAAACGGACTGAGCCAACCCAAAAGCAAAGTGCTGCTGGCCACGCTCCAACAGCCCACCATGAAACAGCCTGATACAGGGGTGAGACACCCCATCACTGTCCTTTCCCCTCCAAACCACCTCCACCTCTCCAAGCCTCCTCCTGGCTACCAAACCCCACCCAAAAATCTCCAGGGGCTCAAAGGCTGCTGACTCTGATGGGAGCAGCCAAACCCAGAGCACCAGAGAGCTTCCACTGAAGGAAGACAACAGTGAGACATGACCACGTGCAGCAGCAACTCCTCCAAGACACCTTTGGATATTACAGGAACCAAAAACCCAACTCCTTGCTGCCAAAAGGCCCCAAAAAGAGAGACATGACCTTGCAGAGAAACCAGAGCGACAAGCAGCAGGGCAAGTAGCAGCCTGAAGGGCTCAGTGACCACCATCCCCTGTCCACCCACTATGTTTTTTTGGGGGGTCTCCAGTCACATCCAAGTGGGAAGCGACACCTTTGAGATAGCAAAGCTATTCAGTCAAAATCCCTAATGAAGGGCCTCCGCCACTGGATGCTTGGGGTCAGGCTCTGCAGACCCTCAGGCAGGTATCACCCAAGCTGAGCAAGGCCAGACAGCCACCCTGGGAAGAGCTTTCTGAATTGTGGAGCCACCATGGCATGGGTGCTCATTTCAACCCGCCACAGCCCAGAGGGGTTTCACCCAAAACCAGGCCAGCAGGACCAGCTGAGCTCACCCACTCCTCACCAGGATAATTTCACCATGTTCCTTCACTACCATTGCTGCCTGATCCCCAGATCTCCTTCCCCGTGGTTAACCAGACCCTCCCCATCCAAGCCAATACTGCCACCAGCTTTGTGGCTTCCCAGCCTCCTGCACCCCAACCCACACAGCCCGTTCGACTTCTTCCCCCTCTCCGCTCACTGAACCAGCCCAGCGAGACCCACCTGTATGCTGCCTCCAACCACCCAATACCATCTGCTTGCCGCCAGCAGGACCCAGCCTGTGCCACTGGCTCCTGATGGTGCTGACAGCTGTTTCCCACCCCACTCTCCCATCAAAAAAACCCCAAACCACTCCATTATCCTGACACCGAAACCCTCATACCTTGTAATCCTGCACGACCTCCTCGAGAGGGACAACACTGTGATGCTTGTGGCTCCGTGACTCCCTGCACACCACGCAGATGGCTTGTTCGTCCACCTCACAGAACAGCTTGAGAGGCTCCTGATGCTTCTCACACAAATTTGGTGGCCCCTGACCCCCCACTGCTACCAGGGCCCCTGGGACACCCGCTGTGGCTCCTGAAACTGAGGGACCAGCAGCAGGTGGTGCAAGGCGCTGGGGGTGTGGGTGGAGCTGGCGGATGATTTGCACCATGTTGGCCAGCTGAAGGTTGGGGCGAAAATTCCTCTGGAAAAAGGTTTTTCGGCATTGCGGGCAGGTGAAGGTCTGGAGGCGTCGAGGCCGTGTGGCCAGAACAGGGGGAGGAGGTGTCTGCACCTCTTCTTCCTCCTCTTCCACCTCCTCCTCTTCCTCCACATCTTCCTCCATCACATCCTCATCATAGTCCTCATCCCCAAAGTAAAGCTCTCCCCCGACCCCACCGTCCCACATGTCCTCCTCCACGGGATCTTCCCACAGGTCAGTGTCATCTTCCTCCTCGCTCCACATATCATCTTCCTCCTCCTCCACGCCACCATCCTCCTCTTCCTCCTCCTGCTCCACATCCAGCTCGTCCTCATCCAGCTCATCCTCCTCATCCTCCAGATCCTCTTCCCGCACATCACCCA
>JAVJGJ010000043.1:178801-193814 GCA_035590215.1 Microhierax caerulescens | reverse complement strand
CCCCCCCCCCCCAGAAGCAGCAAATAACCAGGCAGAGAACATAACAGCACATAACTATTTTTACTTCATCCAAAACCATGAGAGAAGAGAGAGGAGCAGTCAAGCTGGTGCAAGGTGCTGTGGGGCAGACATGGCTCCCTTTGTCAGCCACCGATACCCCAGGTTGGGGGTGACCATGTGGGACGCTGACCCACAGAGACACTCAACCCTTCGGCATCACTGAGGATGGAAGGAAAGGCCGGAAAGGCCAGAAAGGCCAGCTAGGACTTCAGTAGACAGAAGTCCTCCGAAGTGCTGGAAATAGGGATGTCGGAGACATGAAACCTGCGTCTGGGAGAGCTTCAGGGACACAGTGTGATCTGGGACCCCTCACTCCACACCAGGAACCAGGGATGAACACTCTCCCCTTTGAATGAGACTGCTGGGAAAGTGAAGATCAGGGCCCTCTTATCTGCATTAAAAAATGCCACCTGACCCTTTTCATAGTCCAGGGAGACCCGAACCCTTCTGGGGACCTGGATCTGGTATAGCGGGATACGCTCGAGGGAGGTGAGCGCCCAAAACTGACCCTCACAGAGACCCATAGACCAGAGCTCCATCTCAGGGCTCACAGCTGTCTCCTCCTTCCTCTTCAGGGACTCCCTGGCCACCCCCACGGCCCAGGAGCCTGGGGGCGACACCTCCACATCCCAGCAGCATCTCCCTGAAGTGATGCCCTCGCAGCCCAGCACATAGGGATCTGTGCCAAACCCCTCAGAAGATGGGTCCTGCTGGGCATCTTCCCACCTCACACTCCTCCTGTCTTCAGACACAACAAGCTGGGGGTGAGCTGTGGATGGATCCAGGGTCACCTTCACTGCAAGGGGCAGAGAGTAGAGCATCAAAGGAAACGAAACGATTTCCCGCGGCTCCAGGTTCTGCTTCGCTACTGGGGCTGAGCAGGAAGGCTCTGTAGCATCACCCATCCCATGGCTTGGGACACTCTGCCCTTGCAGCAAGGGCAGATGTTGCTTTCCCCATCCCACATGACTCAGGGTGAGCATCATAAGAAGCTTCCCAAGGGAGCAAGAGAACAAGCTCCAGGACAGATGGGTAGGAGACACCTCCCCCTGCCTTTTTTTGGGTGCCCAAAATACACATTGGTCCCTGAACATACTGATGTGAGGGGCAGAGCCAGTCTTCATGTAGCTCAGCAGCTCCATCAAAAGAAGTGAATCCAAGGACATTATAGTGAAGATTCCCTTACCCCTTATCGTGTTTTTGCCTCCCATCCCATCCCAGACACAGCAGCGTCTTCCCCCAGATGACCCTCCAACTAACGGCCCATCCCAGGTCAGGCTCAGCCTTCCCTTGGTCCTTCCCACTCCCTCATCTCCAGGACGTGTGGACTTACTCTTTTCAGGCAGCTCAAACATCAGGACATCTAAAGAGGGGAGAAGAGACATTAGTTGATATAACATGCAGGTATCAGCATGAACATTAAAACAGAGAGATTCTGCCATGCTGAGATCACAAATATAATCACATTAAATACAATTTATACCCCAAATAAATCAATATAATTCATGTTCACACAGGTATTGCGCCATCTCCCCATGCCAGCCCACGCTCAGTACCTTGGAAGCTCTTCAGAATCTCCTCTACAGCAATATTTTTCTCCCTGAAGTGACTGATTTTCTTTTCCTGCTCTGAAAGAAGCAACGGGGGCTGCTGGGAATTTTCATTTTGAAACCTAGAGAAGGAGGCCAAGAATGAAGAGGTAAGGATGCATCTCCTCCGAGAGAGGCCAAATGGACCCGTAGGCTGGAGGAAGCGCTGCAGGCTATCATAAACCTGATACACAGTCGATGATGGGTAGAGACACCTTTGCACAGAGATCTGTCCACAAAGCCAAATATCTGGCCTCTGGGTGAGGCCAAACACAAGGTCCAACCTCCTCTTCCCAGCCTGGGGTGAGAGGAGGAGCTCAGGAAGCCCCATACCTGTTCAAGGTGCTTCGGATGTCCTGGAAAGGAGAGAGGGAAGAGGAAACTCAGTGAATGGGTCTTGGTAACAAAACACCGACTGAAACACCAACAGATCTGACTTTGGAGCAGAACCCAGTCCAGGTTCGCCTGCATCAGTGGGCGATACCCAGGGCCAGACCAGAGCTTGGATCCAGGCAGTGATAACCTGGCTCCATTCCCTCCTCCCTCACCTGCAGAAATTTACTTGCTGGTTGCTGGCACTTCTCTTCCATCTCCTGGATCAATGTGTCTAGACAAGAGATCTCCTTTGTCAGGCTCGTGATGTTTTCTTCCTGCATTTTCTCGATGTCCCTCTCCAGGACTCCCAGCTGAGCCAACAGGTCACGGGCATGGTCCTCCAGGAAGAGGCGCAACCCTTCGAATGTTGAGAAAACCCTCTGCCGCTCAGCTTTGGTCTTCTCCTGCAAGGAGGGGCCACAAGGGAAGAGCTGGGTGGGGAAGGGTGCAGCAGAGCCTAGTGCATGCCACGGCTGCACACCTAGAGTCAGTGTCTCTGGTACGGTACATCCTATGGAGATATATGTCACTTTGCACTCAGCAGTTGAGTCCCCGGCAGGGCTCCAAGCTCGATCTGTTATTTTTTTCCTACAAGGCAGAGAAAAGCCAGGCAGCGTTGGGTTTGGTGCCTGGAGAAGGACCTCAGGCCCAAGGCAAAACAGGACAGTCTCCCACGTAGCATCTCACCTAAAGCCAAACATCCAGGACCCCATCCCCCCTCAAAAGCATTTACCAAATACTCCCAGTTTCTCCTCATTTCAACATCTCGAAGACCCAGAAGTTTGTCTCTGTCTTCTTTCAGGGCCTGAAGGCGAGCCTGGATTTGTCCCTGAGGAAAGAAAAAAAGATAATAACGAATCCATGTCACTGGAGATTGGAATAGCCTAAAAAAAAAAAAAAAAAAATCCTCAGGGGAGGAGATTGCACCATGGTCAACTCCAGACCTTCTCCTTGTGTCCCTCTTGGTCCGGAAGGGTCCTGACCTCAAGATTTAAAACTTTCCATGTTTTAAATTCCACGTAGTGTAGAAAGCTTTCTGCACCAGCTCTTGCCTGCATCAGATCCTTTCTCTGAGCTGATACAACTCACTGATGCAGCAAGACAACACATTCTTTATTTGCCCATGTTCCTGCCAACTTAGAGAGCATCCTGGGATCAGCAGATACCCAGAAAGCACCAGAGCTGCACAAAGGCTTGAATTTTGCAGCAGGGAAGAGAGGATTAAGACTTCATCCCTTCAGCCACAGAGCATCGGGTTCTTAGATGAGAACAGAGACCACCGAAGCGCTGGCACGTGGTCTACGCTGTCATTTTGAAAAAGGCCAGTTCACTCTGGGTGAAGGGTGCAGGCAAACACCCCAGGAGGGGCAACAATTCTGCCCCCAGGCTACTGTCGTGAGTGATGGCAAGATGGTTCACAGCCTGGCGGTGACATGCTGCTGGGGGAACATCAAGCCCCAATGGTGCTGGTCTGGCTCCTGGCGCATGCCTAGATGGAAAAAAAAAAAAAATAAAAATACCCTTTACCTTGTATTCCTGGACAGCATCCTGCACTGGAAGCATCGTGTGAGACCGGTGCAGTCGGGACTCCCGGCAGACCACACAGATGAAGGCTTCATCATCTTTGCAGAAGACTTTCAGAGGTTCCTGGTGCCTCTGGCATCCTTCCACCTCAACCCTTTCCCCTCTGGCTGCCTGCAAGCTCAACCGCTTCGCTATTTCGAGCACCCGTGCCAGCTCTCTGCTGGGCCGTAGGTTTCTCTCCGTCGCCGTTTCGTGGCACTGTGGGCAGGAGAAATTTGCCGTGGACCACTCCCAGCAGCGGGTGATGCACGCCCGGCAGAAGTTATGACCGCAGTGGATGGAGACAGGGTCTCGGAAATACTCCAGGCAGATGGAGCAGGAGGCTTCGCTAGGGAGCCCCGTGGTGGGGCTCGGCGCAGCCATGGGGCCCCCGAAGATGTGAGCTGTGAGACAGCAGCCACTTTCATTTTCCTCTGAGCAAGGGAAAGGCGTTTCCCTTCCTGCCACCCCCAGGGTGGGCAGAGCCAAAGCTGAGACCGAGTGGGACGGGAGAAAGCGGGTGATGACCAAAGTCTGCCTGGTTACATCCCCCAGGGTGGTCCCCATCCCCAAAACATCTGGTACCTGTGGTTTCCTGGTACCCCCAGCCTGGCAGGGAGGAAGGCTGGGGAAAGGGAGCCCCTGCCAGGTCTGAAGATGAGACCCACATCCTGGCAGGGAGCTGGGCACAGGAACAAAGGCCATTTGGGGAGGGGGCTTGGCATGGAAAAGATGGGGAAGAGCATCCATAGAAAAGGTGAGGCTGAAGGATAGCTTGGGAAGGAGGTTACATGTCATGGGGAGGGTGTAGGAGAAGGAACCAAGCCAGAAGTGGGGGCTGAGGGGCACCCACGTGGAGTGGGAGAAGGGTCCCAGGGTAGGGAAAGGGTTTGGTTCTCCCCTCAGCAGCGAATCAATGCTGCTGGCAGGCATGGTGCCAGCATCGGTTCTGCCTTTGCAGCCAAGGGTGCCCAAGGTGTGTGTGTGGGGAAAACAGAAAAAGGAGGTGGGAAACGGGAGCCCATCCAGCTCCCTCTGATCACGGGGAATCTCAGCCACCTCTTCCCCATTTCTGTCAGATCCCCCCTCCCTCCAGCTTCAGGCTTCAAAGGGCTCCCGGCCTCTGCATTCCAAATCAGGATCAATTCCCTAGTCCCAGCTAATTACCGTAGTATTTCTCCAGGCACTGATAGATGCCAGCACCCCAGGGATTCCACTTCCAGCACAAAGCGGGCTGGATGCCACAGCCAAGAGCAGCCTCATCCCCTGCCTCCCCGGTGGGAAGAGCAGCACTAAGTCTTTGCATCCCTCTGGGGAAGTCTTGTCTGCGCTAGGCGAGGCTTTGAACCCCTTTAACATCTGAACCACCCTTTTGAACTGACCCAGTTTGTAGCTTTGGCCATCACCATCTCGCCTTCCCCACCTCTGCACAGCCAGGCATCCAGCAGCCTGAAAAAGAGCCCCAACCTTTCCCAACGGACCTATTTTTCAGCCCAAACGGTTCCCCTGACAGCCAGACCTACAGGGAAAAAAACATCCCTTTCCCTGGTCCGTATCCAGATTTAACCCTGAAGCTGTGGGAAAAGGAGGCAGAAGCAAAACCACACAATGCAAAGACAGGAGAAAACCGAGACAGGGTGGTTTGTGCCTGATGGTTAATTCTGGTTGCCCCGTATCTACCCTTTCAAGCAATTCAGCAGAATGTCACAAAAAAACCCTTGATCACTGATTTTCTTTTTCCTCTTGCACAAAGGCATTGAGCAAATGTCCTCCTGCCTTTCAAACCTGAGCCTCCAGCTCCACCTTGGGACCACGCTCATTAATAGCCCCCATTAGTTACACACAGCCAATTAAGGGCTCGTTTGGAGAGGGCTGTCTTTATTTTTAACTCATCTCATGCCCAGCCCAGTTTACTGCATAGACAGCTATAGCACAAGATTTTAACTGTAAAATAAAAGCTTCAAACCCACCTTTAGGACCTGAGCCATGTTACCCACAAAATCAAATCAAGCCTTCGGTGAGTTTTGCCATAAGTTTTAGGTTTGATATCAAGAGAGATGGATACACCTAAGTACCCCCCCATCATCCCCTTCTCTGTGGCTTGTTGATATTTAAGACCAAGTTCAGCATCATCTAGACACAGCAAGCCAATTTTTGCCCTTGTCCCAGTCTCTCTCTTAGCACACCCCCTCAACACCCCTCTTTTCTCTATCCTGGCAGCCCCAAGCCTCTGCTGGATTTTCTCAGGGAATAAAATTTCCTTACCGAGGGCACTACAGTAAGGAATCACCAAGGGATGGATGAGCAGAGTCCACAGCTGCGCACAGGTCCTCCTCCAAGGCAGCTTGCAAAAGGGCTGCCCCCCAGAACCGAGCCTAAATAGAGGCCATGGGAAGGGGGTAGGGGGATCCCAGGTGGAGCTGCTCAGATGCTCATCAGTGGCCCCAGGGCCTGTAAAAATCAAATTATGTTGATGGGTTTGGAGGTGCTTTTCCAGGCACACCAAGCTCTGCTTCAAGCCCAAAAAAGCAAAGCTGCTGCAGGTGATTGCCACGAGATTACTCCAATTATGTGGTGCATGTATTTAACTGGGGAGGAAACACGACTTTTGGTGTTGGGGCACAGGTGATGCTGCTGCTAGGGCTTGTGAGACAGCAGGAAAGAAACCAGTGCCCTAGATGCAGAAGTCAAAGTTAAGCAGTTCCTCAGGGGTATCCATCACAACACCAGTCTCTCTGCACATCTCATTCCCCATTAAATCAACCCTTAAGTCCAGGTTAACAGCGGGGGGGAAAAAAAAAAAAAAAAGCCTTGAGTATGAAACCATACCACAGGTTTCAGTCTGAGTGTTTGTGTGCGCAGAGCTCTGCACTGGAAAATCATGACCCCCAAAAACACTTGTAATCAGATAACGGCGGATGTGTTATTTACTGATCTGCTCAGCAAAATGTGTCACTTCGTTACCCAGCCTCAGCCCAATGCAAATAAGTTCTGTTTGCTTCAGCATGCAAAAGGGCTTCAGAGCAGGAGCAGGTCTTCCACATGCCATAGCTTGATGGTCTGTGGGCACTTAAATGACTTGGGGGTTTCCAGTCTAAGAGGAAGGAGAACGATGTTGCTGTCCCTCCAGGAGAGGGATGGAGGAAAGGAGGACGTTTACTGCTTTGGTGTCATAAATCCTGGTTTGGGAAGAAGTCTTGGTGGATCTGGGGGCTCGCAGAAAAATCAGAGGTGCTGAGGATTTAAAAAACTGATGATGCACAAAAAGCATCCAACTGACTATGCAAGGTCAGTGCAGCTGGAGGAAAGTGGCATTGCAAATTGAAAAGCAGCCATGGGAGGGGAGATTTCCGTTGCTGGAATGATTTTCCTGAAATGTCACCTTTTTGTCCCCAAAACGCAGTGGCTGAGGGCTGAAGGATGCTCTCCTGCAGTGCAGTGGGATCTTGGGTGAAGGAGAACTTCCTTCTGAGCAGACTGAGTGAAGGGTGCAGCTGGTCACGAAGTTATTTCATTTACAGCGTGGAAGAAGATCCCTTCCTTTCCTTAGACTGCAGGAAATCTTGGAGTAAAAGGAAAATTAGAAATAAGAGGGTGTCATGGTAATTAATTGGCTGCTGCTTGACTCCAGGCTCAGCCCTGAACCGTGGAAGAAATGACATCCTGTTCAAAAGGAGAATTGAAAGTAACGATAAAAGTATTTATAGATGCACGTACACAGGCAGAAGTGGGGATGCTGGTGGGATGGTGGTGAAGCCAGCAGTGAGGTGTGCTAGATAATAAAGAGCTGAAATGAGCAGCGAAGGATGTGTCTCCGTGGTTTATCATGAAGAAAGGAGACTTATTTGTGACAGGGGGCTTGCTTAAGCTCTATTCCCATGGCCGTGCCCTTAAATTAATAAATTTAATGCACGTTTATTAATGACCAATGAAACCAGGGTGGTTTCTGGGTGCCAGACCCCATGGGGGAGGCTTGGGGCAGGGGCTACTTCTCAGTTTGCCTGAGTATTTTTTGGGGGGAGAAAGGTGATAGAAAAGCTGCAGGTGGATCTTGAACAAGCCAGGAAATTATGAAGGATCTTTATTTTCCATTTCATCTCTTTTCAACCCACCAGGGTCCCTGGGGAAAAGACGATTCTCCCTTCCCCTCTGCAGCTGCTCTGCACAGGGTCTTGCTCCACAGCCGCCATAACCTGGAGGAAACCTCACTGCACCTTAGCAGTAAAACTCTTCTGCCGCTTGCGTTCCCCTCCCTCGGGGCCCAAGACACCTGCAGGAAGGGGAACAGCCAGCAGGCAAGACCTGCTGGGGTGGAAAACGAAAGCTGCCCCGTCATCCTTGCCGCCAAGACCATGGCTGCAGACAGCCCTGCCGAAAGTTTCCGCGATGAAGCCTCCTGCTCCATCTGCCTGGGCTTCTTCCAAGACCCTGTCTCCATCCACTGTGGACACAACTTCTGCCGGGCGTGCATCACCCGCTGCTGGGAGGCAGCCGAGGAGAATTTCGCCTGCCCTCAGTGCAAAGAGACAGCCCCACGGAGGAACCTGAGACCCAACCGGGAGCTGGCAAAAATCATCGAGATAGCCAAGCGGTTGAGCTTGCAGGCAGCCAGAGGAGAGGCAGGGGGGGAGAGGCTGTGTGAGAAGCACCAGGAAGCTCTGAAACTCTTCTGTGAGGAGGATCAGACCCCCATCTGCCTGGTTTGCAGAGAGTCCCAGGCTCACCGGGTCCATGCCGTGGTCCCCATCGAGGAGGCTGCACAGGAGCACAAGGTGGGACGTGCGTGGGGATCAGGGAGGAGGAGGGGACCGGGTCAGAGAACTGCCCTGTGGGTTCCTCTGCTTGCACAAATCTGGATTTCTACCCCTTTCAGTCTGCTTTCTGCATCGTGGTTGGAGCCACCTCAAACCCTGCCTGCTCTGCGCACCCCCTCATTTACACTGCTGGTCACGCTGACTATCTTGAAGCTTCCATTCCTGCATCACCATGGTGTCCTCATATAAATCCTGTTGGAAAGGAGCCCAGGAGCTCATCTAACGCAAGCTCCTGCCCAAAGTAGGATCAGCTATGCTGTCTCGGATATTCGGGGCGCAGGACATGCTGCGTGTAGATGTACAGGACAGAATTTGGTCTTATGGTGCTGGTGTGCAAGGCAGGGTTGGGTTTTCCCAACACGTCGGTGGTGTGGGCTCCAGTTCCGCTTGCACACGTGTGCTGGCTGTTGTGAAAACTGATTTTGCTGAAGGTGGGAACAAAACTTTTTTCTCACTGCAGCTGTGTGATGTAACCTGGGTCTCAGCGCACAAGGGTGGTGGAGAGTATGGTCTCCTCAGCATCAGCGGGCTTGAGTGTCCCCTCCAGAATTTGAGGATGTGACCATAAGCACATTCCTGGGCAGCTGAACTGAGTAAACAGCCTGAGGATATAACTTTTGGGTCAGCTGAACCTGGGCAGATGCCAGCAGGGTGTCCCCAGCCATCTAAAGCTCCTTTTCTGCTGATTTGGTCCTTTGCCCAAGTCTTTTGCAATCTATGCCCTGAACTTCACCCTGGTTGTTGGAGAAAGCAAGCTGTTCTGGCTGCCCTGCTCTGCCAGAAATCAGGGTTTATGTATTCCCAGAGCCAGATTATTGCGCTATTAAGCAAGGAAGAATTTGAGTTTGTAGGGGATAAACCTGTATAGCTGGAATGAGGGTAGAGGGCTAGACCAGCTAGAGGAAGAAAATGCACCAACCAGGTGTTTCTTCTCCACTCAGGAGAAATTCCAGGCTCACGTGCAGATCCTGAGGGACAGGAGAGCAAAGCTGCTGGGGCTGAAGGTGGCTGAGGAAGGGAAAAGCCTGGACCTCCTCGTAAGTGTCTATCCCTGGGTGGCAATGGCTTTCTCCCTCTCCTTTTGGTTGTCCCTCTGGCCATGGTGACGTATGTGGAGACACAAGACGTGCCATGGCCAAAGATCACATTTCCACAGCCACTTGCACGTGCACGGGAACGTCCTCTCCAGTGGGGTGAGGTCCGGGCACCGGTGACAGCCTGTCCCGGGGGTAGATTAAAACCCACTCCCTTTCCCCCCGTGTATTCCTGCCTCTTGTATGCATCAGCAGGCTGGAAGCATGTGTGGGATTTTGCCAGGTTATTGCTGATCATCTTCTTCCTCAGCTTGCTCACAAGTGGGGCATGTTCCTAGAGATTCCCCCTATTAATACACACAGAAAATGGGGTTCACACAATTGCGTGCGTCTTGTCTTGTTTTCCCTTTCCCTGACGTCTTTTTCTGACTAATCTGTTTATGGTTTTATTTTGTATCTCCCCTTGTTGTTCAAAGGTCTGGAGCATTTTGGGTACAAAGATTGCAGTCCATGGGAAATGTCCTTTGCCAGCAACTTCAGCCTAGAAATGGAAAAAAAAAAAAAACCAAACCAAAACCGTATTAATTATTCTTCTGCTCTGCAATGGCTGTGTTATGAAGCATCATGTCAGATCAGTTCTGTTGCAATTTTCCTCAACCATTTCTATTCCCAGCCCTGCCTTTCCCTTGCGTGCATCGGTTCTTATTGCAGGAACAAGTGGAAACGGAGAGGCAGAAGGTTGTGTCTGAAGTCAAGGAGCTGCACCAGTTCGTGGAGGGACAGGAACGTCTCCTCTTGGACCGGCTGACAAAGCTGGACCAGGAGATTACGAGGAGACAGGAGGAGAACATCAACAGGCTCTTGGAGGAGATCTCCTCCATTGGCAAGCAGATCTGTGAACTGGAGGAGATGTGTCAGCAGCCAGTGTGTGAATTCCTGCAGGTGAGACCTCAGGCCCCTCTGAAGACCACTGGCTTTGGACACCACTGGTGTCACCAGTCCAGGAGCCAAATTAATTCTAAATACCCCTTTTAAAATGTGT
Source organism: Microhierax caerulescens (assembly GCA_035590215.1). Classification (NCBI taxonomy): domain Eukaryota; kingdom Metazoa; phylum Chordata; class Aves; order Falconiformes; family Falconidae; genus Microhierax; species Microhierax caerulescens. The sequence continues at coordinate 183,337 of JAVJGJ010000043.1, read as the reverse complement.
CTTTGGAAGATTCTTTTTTTTAAATATATTTTTTAAAATTATTTTCTGTGATGGTCACAACTGTCCACTTGAATATTTGAAATCAACCACCGCCTCTTTAAATCACTATTTACAAGGGTATGAGATTCATCCATCTGGTTGAACATGTCTACATACAAAACAGTTGTCCGAGTTCCTTCATAGTGGAGAAACACTCAGGCACCCATCTCATCTTCATCCAAACCCATCACCTGAACCCAGCTCCAGGCTCCAGTTAACGCCTGATGTGAAACATTTAAATACGCTGAAGCAGTGGTGTGCATTAGGAGTAATAGCACCTGTACTGGAAGAGCGGGGACGTGAAAGGTGGTGGGTGATGGCAGATAACTACGATGAGCTGCTCTGTAGGTGATGTTGCCATGAGCTCACCTAACGCCCCAGCAGACCCGCAAACACTCTGCAGGCAGATCAGTGTGCAGGCACTTGAGACCCATAATTTAGACAGAGCGGTGCCTAGAGTAGGTCACTGCACACTCCTGCGGTAGCTGCTTGTTGTTTACCATCATGACTTTGCTCTGACCTAATGCTCCGTCTCCCATCTTTCCCTTGTAGGACAGCAGAAACATCTTGAGCAGGTTTGCGGCTCCTTTCATGCATTCTTGTGATGTTAATGTTGTTTATCTCTATGGTGGTGACACCGATGGACTCTGAAACCCCAGCAACTTATGATCCCTGTATGCTAGGGACTGCGGAGACATATAGGACACAACTAGGACACCACAAAAGGTCCAAGTAGGATGCTGAAGGCCAGGGAAAGGTATCAGATGGGATGATGGTACCTCCAGCCTTGCTGCTGCTTTCTTCTCTATAATCCATGCAAAACTACCTGTTCCTGAAGGGCTGAGCTTTCATTCCTTGCAAGCACATCAAAAATAGCAAGCCAGCCGCTAAAAATGTGCAGATGTTTAAGTGCCAAGGAGCGCATCCAGGTGGAAGGGAATCCAGTATGAACTTCCAGCCCTATAGCAGACCTTGTCATGTCCTCTTTGGACATGGATCGAGAAGGTGGGTTATTGGAAAGATAAAAGTGAGCAAGGAAAGGCATTTTTTATTGCCTGCGGTTCCACATGATGTAGGGTGCTACTGGTCATGAGGGAAAGCCTTTACTATCCAGGGATGCTTCACTGGTGTTTGGGAACAACATACTGTGAGTCAACAAACTTCTCTGGGAGATTATTAATGATTGCCTCAGGACCAAGCCTTTGCTTTAGTCCTACTATTACTTTTTTCCTTCTAAGAAAACTCAGCTGAAAATTGATCAGTGCATAATGACAATTATGAGTGAAGGAAGTATTACTAGAAAGGTCTTCTTTCTTTCCAGGCTTGAGAAGGACAGTGCCCAGAAGCCAGCAGAGACATCACCTGAGCTGGGAGAAGAACCCACTGGTCTTCCTCAGAAAAATATTGCCCTCAAAGAGATGCTGATGAAATTTCAAGGTACAGAGCAACTGGGGGAGGAGAGGGTTTGAGATCGTGTAAGGAAGCTAGGTAGAAGAAGTCCTGGTGGAATGCTGTGGAGAGTGACTCCCAATGCACCCTGCGGAGCTCTAGCCATATTAGCATAGCAAGAAGTAATTGCTGCGGTTGATTACATGAGAGGGGGCATTTTTCCCCCCTGGAAGAGCTCTCTGGGGTGCTGGGTGATCTCAAGAAGGCTCAGCATCACGTTTGGGAGTCACCTCTCTGAATAAGAACAAAGATGAAAATTGCAAATATTTCCACATGGGAACTTAAGAAAGTAAAGCCATAAGACACCTGAGGGTTTCTTCCCTCTTTTCAATGGCCGGGAGACTCCCAGCAAAAATGGAAAGCCTTACGTTTACTCTAAATCAAGTTCCCTTCATGCAGCTGTCTTTTCTACTCCTCCAACCTTGCTCATGGGCCATAAAACCATTCCTGCTCAGCTCCGGCAAACAAGGACTGGGAGCTGGAGCATCCCAAGGGGAAAGATGGGGAAAATGTGTCCCTAATGCCCTTGAGGAACAAGTTGCACTTGCGATGCTCATCTTCTCTCTCTCCCCAGTAAGTCTGACGTTGGATCCAGAGACAGCGCATCCCCGGCTGGTCCTGTCCGAGGATCGCAAGCGCGTGAGATGGGAAGACACCCGCCAGCCTGTACCCGACAACCCCAAGCGCTTCGACTCTTCTCGCTGTGTCTTGGGCTGTGAGGGTTTCAGCACGGGGAGGCATTACTGGGAGGTGGAGGTGGGCGATGGGGAAGCCTGGGCAGTTGGGGTGGCCAAGGAGTCGGTCAGGAGGAAGGGACGGATCAGCATCAACCCCAAGGTGGGGATCTGGGCGGTGGGGCAGTGTGGGAGCCAGTACCAGGCTCTCACCTCTCCTACCGTCCCCATCTCCCTGCCTGCTGCCCCCAAAGTGATTGGGGTTTACCTGGACTATGAGGCAGGGCGAGTGGCATTTTTTGACTCCAACAATGAAGCACCAATCTTCACCTACCCCCTGACATCCTTTGCAGGGGAGAAAATCCTCCCTCTGCTCTGCCTGGGGAGGGGGTCTCAGTTCACACTCTCCCCCTGACCCAACCATGGGACAGCATCTGCTTGAGTGTCAATCTTGCCAGGGTCTAGGGAGATGGTGGGGGAGGTCATCACCCCAAAGATGGCTTTTGGGAGCACAAAGAATGTGCTACCTGGGATGGAAATTTCTCCTTTCTCCATCATGTTTGTCAACAAGAAGCATCGGTTGGTCCAGAGCTTGTATGGGAGAGGGGCTGCTCTGCTCCCCAAAATAACCTCGGTCATCAGACAGCTCTGCCAGCAATGCCACCCTGGTGAATCCATGCCCATAAACCCCTTCCAAAAACTTCTCTGTTGGAGGACAGGGATAGAGCTGAGCCTAACACACTGGTTCCCAGTTCCTCTCCCTCCACCCTCCCTGACTGATCCTGCATTCCTGCTGTTTGCTGGACCCTTTCTTTGCCTCGCTGAGCTTTCAGTTGTGCGACTGAGCATAGATGCTGTGGATGACGACACAAAAGCCTGGAGGACTCCATGATGGCTTCTAGTTTTATGTGGATGAGGTGGTAGTAATCACGGGTGAGACAGGCAAGACCTGATCTGGTGGAAGGGTACTTTAAATCATCCAAAGTACCTCTGTCCCTGTGAGCTTGTGTTGGATCAGTGCTTGGTGCTGCATGATGTCCACACCACTGGGTGTTGTGAGGACTCACCTCTTCATATGCAGCCATCCAGGCTACGGTCCCCCAGGGTCAGTGGAGAACGGTGGCAAATTGTAATTTATCTCACCTAGAAATGGCTCGACGAGCGCATGTAAGAGTATTTCCTTCTCCCCACTGATTACAGAGGGAGCCCAGATTGACTAGGTGGCATGGAGACATGCCCAAAACCAAGAGAAATAAATTTTCCCCAAGGCAGAGATGGCTTCAACCTCAACATTTGAGCAACAGCTTCAGGCTGAGCTGTTAGATAATGAGTATTTAGGGGTGTAGGGAGGAACCTGGGAGGGATGGAAGGTGTTCACAGGAGCATTTCCCAATGGATGGAGTCAGTGTTTTCAGAGATACAAACCACTTCTACAGATGCGCCTTTGATCGCTTGAAAAGCTTTGTTTGCCTCAGCTGCCAAACGCAAACTATGGAAACGAGAATAAGAAATTGCCTCCTTTGCAGCCTGGTGTGGTTATTTCGTCCTGGCACTTCAAGGGCGGCAACTGGGAATCTCTGCAAAATCCCCAGCTGGGCAGAGCAAGGTCTTCTGTTAGTGATAACTGCTCCTGCATCCCATGATAGCACTTCTGCTTAAATTCCCAAGAGTTTCAGTCTTTAATTCATAATTAGGAGCCAAAATGCATTTCAGCAGCTTGGCCCTAAATAGCAGCAGGTGATTGAGGATATTCTCACAGGCCTCCACACAGCCAGTTATATGCAAAAGCCTTCTGGAAGCTGCTGCATGCCCCACAATTAATTATTACTATTATTTATTTTTTTTAAATGCAAAGAACAGCTTTGCTTGTTTGCTTTGCATAGGCGGGAGAATCCACAGCACAAGCAGCACAGCCAGAGTGCAACAGCGAGGTGGTGCACCCCAGGGAGAGCACACCCAGGATGAGCAACTCCAAACTGGTTCCCAGTAACGAGCTGCGTGCAAGGAGAGCAAGGGGTGGCCCTTGCTTCCTTTCCCTCCAAGAAACACCTGGATTTGGGTAAATCGGATCACGGGGCGGCCACCATTCCCTGAAGGGAAGCCACGGGATGGCGGCTTGGGACAGCCTTTCTGCATAAGCTGCATCGATGGGTGGGTGAGGTGGAGAGTGAGGTGAGGACGGGGGAGAAGGACCGAAAATAAAAGGGAAAAACAGATCCAAGAAGTGCAGTGATTAGTCCTGGTTACGATCCAGCGGTGTGCAAGGGCGCACGCAAGGCCTCCCTGGTGGTCTAGTGGTTAGGATTCGGCGCTCTCACCGCCGCGGCCCGGGTTCGATTCCCGGTCAGGGAAGGTTCGTCTGAGCAGGTTTCTT
>JAVJGJ010000043.1:136990-162727 GCA_035590215.1 Microhierax caerulescens | reverse complement strand
GGTCCGAGATCATCAGCCAGTTCACCCTGCGCGGGGCCAAGGGCGCCGAGGAGGACGGGCTCTGCGCGAAGCACAGGGAAGCCCTCAAGCTCTACTGCAAGGACGACCGGAGAACCATCTGCGTGGTGTGCGACCGGTCCCGGGAGCACCGGCCGCACGCCGTCGTACCTGTCGATGAGGCATCCGAGGAGTACAAGGTACCCGTCTGTCTGTCTGTCTGTCACCCCGGGGAAGACACCCCCCCACCCCACCCCCAGGTCTCTCTGCCCCCTGGCAGTATGCGTTGTGGCGTGTAGTTGTCACCTGCGTTTGCCGTGCTCGGCTTCATGCTCGGCCACCCTGCAGAGGACCGGTTGCTGCTTTCTAGCTTTTCAAAGACCTGGAAAACCCGTCTGCTTTCCAGACACGCAAAACCCTCTCACGCATTCACATCATCTCTGCCGCTGAGGAGAGCGTGGGATTAAACGCAGGGCAGCCGGGAGGCTGCGAGACACAGTTTCTTCTGTGCGAGCTGCTGCAAACACCCCGGGCTGGAGCCACGTGAGCGTCACGCTGCAAAGACTACCCGAGGGCACCCACCTTATTGGCAGGGTAACAGCTGACACAGCAAACGCCCACGTCTTTTTTGGGTCCGAGTGAGCATCCACAGATGAAGCCGAGTTGATTAAAGCCAGGCTGAGTTTTGCTTTGCCGAGAGCAAAGCCCGGGGAGGCAGCAGCAGAGCCGACGAAAGGAGTGCATGTACCCCCCCCGCCACCCTCCGTCTCCTTTCTTTGTGTCTGCCGCACGCCTGTGAGCTTGTGGCAGTCCTTGGGGCTTGCAGATGTGGGTGGCTGGGTGAGGTGGGCAGTGCCGAGCCAGCGTGTCCTCCCAGCTGTTTTCCTCACAATCCTGCTTGTCTTCACACGGCTGAGAAGAGCAAAACTGCGTGCAGGCAGAGTGATACGGCAAAAGAAATCAAATGCAGCGAAAGAAAGAAAGAAAACCCAGTAAGATCTTCTTTTTTCTGTTCCTAGGAGAAAATCCAGGGACGCCTGGATTTCCTGAAAAAGGAGAGGCAAGAGCTGCTGGAGTTTAAAGTGAATGATGACAAGAAAACCCAGGAGCTCCTGGTGCGTACCTGCAGTGCAGCAGTCTGGGTCCAGGTTGGGATGCACGGAGGGGGTTAGGACCCACCAAGCTGTTCCATCTCCTCCTTGCCACTGCTCTGCCGGTGCCTGGAAGGGGGGAATGGATGTTTTTCTCCTTCTGTCACCATCAGGATCGGGCATACATCAGCCACTGTCTTAGCAGCCCCAAGGGATACGTGCTGCAGCATCCCCGAGACCTAGGCTGGCTATAAAGCTCTCCTTCAGCCGGCTCTCCCTGGGTCAGCAAAAGGCAGCACAGCATTTGCTGCAGGGAAGCCCCCATCCCCCCTGCTAAGAACACCTCTCCCAGACCATCACCCCCAAGACAAGTGGCTTTGAGTGGCTCTTGTCCCCCCTACTTCAGACAAACACCATCAGGCCGCCCTCAACCCATGTTTCTGCTCCGTCATCCCTGTGCAACAGGGTTCTTACCGCAATTTGCTGGTTTGTGGGTTGGTTTTTTTTCCCCGCTGGCAGGGCTTGAAATAGCACCAGCCTGCCAAGAGCCGCGGTTTCAAACATGATGAAAAAGGCAAAGTGTGCAAACCCATTTTTTGAGGGCCAGGTGGACCTGTTGGACCTGTGCTGAAGGGCAGTGTAGAGTGAAGCAACCAAAACACATTCAGCCTCGCCCATGCTGCCAAAGGGCGCGTGTCCTGGGGCAAAATGTTCCCATTTGCCCCTGGGCTTTGTCTCAGAGGGAACTTGTTGGTCTGCTTGTGATGACAACCCAAGCAGAAACCGGGATATTGGCAGGGACGATGAACCGGGCAGCAAGGCAGGGACCCGGGTTTATCTGAGAATATAGATGCCTCCCAGGGAGGGAGAAATGCTGCTCCGAGCGGGTTCTCCTACACAACCCCTTCTCCCAGTTTGCGTGGCGGGACCAGCAGATGACGACAGGGACTAGGACAACCTCTTGACCACCAGTCCCCACCTCTGCTTTGCTGAGTGCTGATTAACTGCCCAGCACCCCAGGGGAGAAGAAGGAAGCCTGTGTGTCCAGTGTAGAAGAGTAAAACCACTGGAGATCTGCTGTGGAGGTGAGGTACCTGCCTCAGGCATGGTTTGGTACCTCTTACCTCCAGAAAAGGGCCACAGGGCCACAGCTGCAATGAAGGTAACAGCTGTTTGTGCAGCAGTTGCCTCCCACCCCCCACCCCCCGCCCTTCTCAAGGTCTTTGTCCAGGCAATTGCCACACACAACATCTCCTCGCCCCTCCCCAAGTGAAGGCACCCAGTCTCACAAGCGAGCCAGCAAGCAGCAGCAATGACACTGGCAGGTGCTCCAAATTCACCGGGTGGCCCCTCTCCACCCCAAAATCATCGCACCAGCTTAAGACCCTTTTTGCTGCACTTCGTTCCCAGAAAACCATCGAGAACGAGCGGCAGAAGCTGCTCGTGGAGTTTGAGAGGCTGCGGCAGTTCCTGCACGACCAGGAGCACATCCTCCTGGGGCAGCTGGAGAAGATGGAGAAGAACATTGCCAAGAGGCAGAATGAGAACATCACCGACCTCTCCAAGGAGATCACACTCCTCAACAAGCTCATCACAGAGCTGGAGGAGAAAATCCAGCAGCCCATGCTTGAATTCCTCAAGGTGAGAGGTTTCAATATGTTTCTGGATCCTGTAGAGGTGTTTTGAGGGTAAATGTCCTTATTTTTTTCCCTGCCTTTAATGAGTAGATGGTGCACAGCAGTGTCTGAGCACCCTGAGCTCTGCTACACCAGCATGCAGCAACTCTCTCTGGCTCAGGGACATCCTGAAACGGGAATGCACTCTTCACATTTAATAGCCTCTAATAAATTTTTCTTCCATTAATTTGTCCGGACCCTTCTAGCACCCATAAATTTCTGTTTCAAGGTGTTCAAAGCTGAGTTAGACCTCGCATGAAGAGCCGCCACCAGCGGTACTGGCTCAATCCTTAAGCCAAGCAACTCCTTTTGCAAATCCAGGTCTCGATGGGTTTGCAACACCGACGGTTTGTGGCGTGCCGAGTCGCAGGTGTCCGCTCCTCCAGCCTAAAGGCGTTGGCGAGGGCTTGGAATGTAGCTGAGTACGGAGGCACGTGGAACTGGGCTCAGCAGGACGAGGCTCTTTGCCAGTTTTTGCAGCAGGGCCCTGGCTGTGGGAGGTTGGCCTGAAAGCAGAGCTGGGTTTTCAAATCAAAACGGACGATTAACCAAGCTGGAAAGTATGAGGGAGGGAGCAGATGGGGTGCAGGTATTGATGGCATCGCACAGAGAGAAGCTGGAGCCAACCCAGCCCCCCCTGCTTCCCAAACCCTCCTTCGCGGAGGAAGCGGGGTTGGACGAGCCGATCCGAGCTGCCCACCCCAAGATCGAACAGCCCTGTCCTTCACCGAAAGGCAAAAGGCCCAGTGAGTGACCTTCTTCTAATTGACAGGGCTTTGATTAAACGAGGTAGATTGGGCTTCTGGTGCACGCGGATCTGCACGGGGTTAAATGCCCTCCAAGGCAGCGCTGCAAGCACGGTAAATATTTGCAGGTGGTTTCAGTACTTGGCTGTGGGTGAAAGTTTGTTTCACGTGCTCTTTGCTCAGCCGTCACCGCTGCATGCAGAACCCATCCTGTAACAATAGGCAATGTGCTTTCAGAAGGCCAGGCTGGAAATTCTCAGCCAGCTCCTTTTCCATTCCCTGGGAGATGGGTATGGCTCTGTGTTGCCTTTGAATCACACCCAATGTTCTCGCCATGGTTTATGCCCTTCTTTATATTATTTTAAAGGCATCAGAAAGAGCAAATAGTGGCATGGACCGGACCTAGCATGGGTTTCATCTCAGCGATTTTTTCTTGTCGTGTCACAACTCGTTATTGAGGGTACTTTAACCCACCCTTCCTGAAGGCAAATAATTTTCACTGTTGGGACATCACCCCTTGGAGGCACCTTAAACTCTTCTTGGTGGTGATGAAACCAGGGGAGTCCAGATATTACAGAGACACAGATGTGCAAGTTTAATGCCAGCTTTCTAGCTGGCCACGTTATGGTAGATGATGTCCCTTTGGCTCTCAGCCAGGTGGATACTTGCAGGCATCCTTCTGTATCTCAAGACTTTGCATGGGAGAGGTTGGTAGGACCTTCTCGGAAGTGGGAGACCAGCAGAGAGACCCTCAGACATCTCAAAGGGTACCAGATGCCTACACCTGGGTCCACAACAACAATGGTCAAGCACTGGAGTAGGGATCAGAGAACATTTTGCAGCCACCACCCTTGAGGATACTCCCAACTCACCGGGGCAGGGCCCTGGATAACCTGACGTGCTTTGAGCAGCAGGATGGATGAGAGACCTCCAAAGGCATCTTCCAGACTAAAACGCATCATTATTCCATGGGCATAAAGCTGGAGGGTCATCTGGAAAGCTTGCCCCCACCCCAGAGAAGTGTCTGGGTCTTTAGTTGCAGCAGTTGGGTGGGATTTGGTGGGACTGTGGCCTCCCAAAGCAAACAGCTGAGGCATGGATCCATGCCGATATTTTCCAGCCATAAGGCACGCATGTCCTGACTGGGTTTAACAAAAAGGAATTTCTTTCACGCCGAGTCAGGGGAGACGTAGCACATGTCGCACGGGGATTTCACTCAGTTTCTCTTTTTCCTTTCTAGGATGTCATGAACATCATAAGCAGGTATGGAGCACTGCTTCTCCCCTTCTTTCATGCTTTTCCCCTCCGCCAGCACCGTTTAAAGGTCAGTGTTGTCAGCCCAGATGCCAGAGGGAGGCATCGGGGCAGACGGAGCTTGCCTCCTACTTGGCACAAGCCTTGGGTCTCTTCCAGCTTCTTGGAAAACTTAGCATTCTCACCAAGTCTTTTCCTACCAGGCAGTTTCTTCAAAGGTCAAGTGAGACCAGAAACTCCAAGTCATCGTATTTGCCTGATGTGCAATTCAGGCAGGGCAATGGTTTAGGCACCACGTAACCCCCCCAAATTACATTTAAGCTGCAGCAGGAAGAGCCGGGTGGGGGTAACCCAGCACAGACACCCTTTCCAACAACCAGCCAAGAAGGTTTTCAAAGCTGATGTGCAAATCCTGGTATCCTCAGCCCAGGGTGAGGGAAATCCCAGTATGATCCTTGCCATGTGATGCTGAGCACTTGGACAGAGTGCCGGTGGGATGAGGAGGGAGCATTGCGCACTGCCAACAGCAGATGAAAAAGAAAGGGTGGGAATAACAGCAACATTCTTATTGGTTTTACTTTTTTCTTTGCAGAAGTGATGATGTGAAGTGCCAGAAGCCTGTACCAGTATGCACAGATATGAAAATGCACATCTGCAATTTTTCCCTCAAGACTGTTGTCCTTGAGAAAGTCTTAAAGAAATTCAGAGGTATGTGGAATTGAAGCTGGGTCATTTAAATAGGCCTGGCCTTTAGCAGGTGGTGGGGGAAAGGGATGAGGTGTGCTGGGGATGCTGCACGTGTCCTGAGGCCCCCTCAGCACATGCCTGGCCAGCAGTACTGAAACAGAGTAAGTTAGTTGGAAAGAACTTGATGGAGATGGGTATGAACAAGAGATTTGCCCTTCCAGGCAGAGAAGCAGATGCGGGATTTTTTAAAGAGGGGAAAAACCTGAACCTGGCACATCTGCTTTAGTGCAACAAAACCTGGAAGTTTTGGCATCTGGGATAGTTTGAGGCCAGTGTAACAAAACCCTGCAGGCAAAAGCCAACCGCGTGCAGTAACGCGGCTCAGCCACAGGGCGGCGCTGCGGGATCAGGAAAGGCCCCAGCGCCAACATTCCCGAGAGGAGACCCGCGCCCGGGAGCGCCGAGAGCTGGAAACCCGTAACCACGAGAACGGAACAGGGCAGGGCATGACAAGTAAGGCTTAAACAGGTCCCGCATTCTCTTGGTGTCCAGCAGCTTTTTTTTTTTTTTTTTAATTAAAATATATTTAGGATTCACTTTCCCTGTCACTTGTCCCCATTGCACAAGCTGGTGGGAGCTGGCATCGCTCCATCCTCAGCTCTTGCTGCCTGTTGAGTCCCGTTGGCAAAGATGGCACTTTGGCAATGTGGTCTGGGTGTAAAAGTCCCCATAAAGGAGATTTTTGTGGTTCCCTCTGGCTCTCTCAGTGCTGCTATTTATTTGCCTGTCTCTTCTTTTCAGAAAACCTGCAAGATGAACTGGGAAGAGGTGAAAAAGGTAAAAGGAAAATAATTAAGACATAGTGCCCTGGAGCAAAGACTTTAAATTGTGGTTGTATTTTGCAAAGATGGTTTTGCAAAGCCAAAGAAAGGGGGAAAAAAAAGAAAAAAGCCACTCTAGATTTTTTTTTTTTAATTTCTTCTCTCTCGATGATTTCCAGATCCAGCCTGCTCAGTTCAAGAATCAAAAGACGATTTTTCTAGCTGACGCCGGGGATCTGACAGCTAAGCTAGGTCCTTTCTGCCTGTTTGCACTTAACAAAACTACAGTGCGGAACAGAAAGAACAGATATTTGAACCCCCTTCGTACCCTTTCAAGCCACAACTTGCTTTAAGTCCGCTGGATTTGCTCTGTGGCCTGTGGTCAGCCTCCTGTTTCCACCAGGGTTTGGGATGGAGGGGTGCGAGCACTCCGTCACCTGCTCCAGTGCAAAGTCAGACGACTTAAATTCTGCGGAAAGTTGTTGGGAATTGTGGCTGTGGGCAGAAGTTGTTGGGAATTGTGGCTGTGGGCAGACAGTTGCTTTCAAATCGCGAGATGGCTCAATCCTGATAGTCAGCTCACTGGGGTTGGCAAAGGAGTCACGAATTTGCAACCGCCCAAACCCAGATTTGACTCTTTCAGTGCTGGACTAGCTTCTGCTTTGCTTCGCCGGTGGTGGTGGGGACAGGGGAACGCCAGCGAGCCGGGAAACCACGGCGATGGGCTCTGCTGTGGTCCTGCCGCCAGCCTGATCCCTCTGACCTTGCACTGTGGTGGTGCAAGGCATGGGCAGATGCTGTAAAATCTTCCCGCATCTTCCAGCTCCCTGGATGTGAGGGTTGCACAGCCATGCCCGGAGCAGCCAGAGTTACCCCAGCAAAGCCAAGCCCTCTTTTAGAAGAGAAGGCTTATTCTTGCTTTTAGGGTGGTGGTCTTCAGCACGGGGTTTGCAAAGCCCTTGGTGGAGGCAGGGGAGGACAAGCCATGGGCTGGATCCTTTCCAAGGACCACCCAGCTTAGGAGGAGCCGGGCTCTGCTCACAAACTTCCCCAGACCCTTCTGGAAAATGGGTTGGCAAAGCAATCTGGAAAATGCCAAGGGGTTGGCAAAGCAAAAGAAGAAAGGCTGATGACCCCCGCCTAAAAGCAAAATGGCAAAACGACCCTCACTGCATGTCCATGGTGCTGTGTGTGCATGTGCAGAGGTAAAACTCGGCTGGTGGGTTATACCAGCAACCCCTCAGAAAGCAGGTTGGGCCACAGCTTCTGCTGCTGGGGGATCCGTGTGTGGATGGGACCCGCTGAAACCTCATAGCAGTTGTTGAATCCCACTGCTCTGCCTGCCTTAGTTCATCTTTTCCAAGAGCTTTGAATGCTGCTTTTTTTTTTCTTTTTTTTTTTTTTAATATGATGTCAGAGCTCCTGGAATCATATTATACTTTTTTTAAACCAAGCCAAATCATCAGTCACCACCTCTGCAGCTGAGTCGAAGTTCAAACCCAAATCCTAATGACTCCAGCAGCTGGAGATGCAAGAGGAAGGAAGGAAAACGACTTTTAAAGATTAGCATCAAGAAGATTTGTTCATCCAATCTGTTTCCCTTAGCTTTTGCTAATGGACACTTGGAAAGCACCCGTCTCTTGGCCTGATGCAATAGTGCAACGTGCAGGAGATGGTTTTTTAAAACCGATCTCCCAGTTTCAGGGAGGAACATGGTGCTTGAGGTTTGAAGAAAAAAAGGGCCTCCTCTTTCCTGTGGTTCCTATCGCTTTTCCGACCCCTCTGAAACACCATGAAGCTTTCAACCCCATCACGGCTCTTTTTTTGGACTTCATATGCAATTTTCAGGCCTGAATCTATGGATTTTGAAAGAGCATAAAGACCTTTAGCTAAATTAACTCTGGTGTGGCATCCAAGACTTTTCAGCTCTGAAGGTCCCATCTTAGATCCCCCCAAAGGGTCTCGTTCATTCATGGCAACTTTGCTGACTACAACCACAATTTGAGGTCACCAACGTGCTCACTGTTTCTTTTGAGCCTGGTTTTGGAAGGGGACAATGTAGAGAGCTTTATGGCAGGTGCTGGAGGCCACGATGCCTGTGAAGCTCTCTACAGGACAAGGTGTTAGTACCAAACTCCATCTGCATACAGGTTTCTGTCGAGCTGTCCAGTGTGATCTGGTGTGTAAAGATGCCCTTAGGTCATGGCTTTCCATGAGACCTTGTCAACATGGGGTAGTTTGGGGACGGGTACTCAGCAGTTTACGATCTGAGGGATGTGCATATCACATCTCGTGTGTTGTGCATCAGATGAGCCAGAAACAAAAAGAAAAAATGGATTTATTTGGGAAAAGTCTCGATCTAAGGTCCATTTTTACTGTATGTAATTGCTAATTGCATGTGGGTTCATTGTGTTCTTTGCTCCTAACGTCCTTACGTTTCTTAGCAGCGGCACCGCGAGTTTTGCCCTCCCATGAAGGGAATTGGGGTGTCCATGTGGGGGGACAGATGAGTCCCCCTTGGTCAGTGTTTGAGGGATGTTGGCTGGTGGCGTTGCTGAAGGACCACGAGCTCATCAAAGAGCCAGAGACTACAAACCAGTTGTAGGTCTCCCTCTAGGACATCCTGAGCCAGATCTTGGTCCTCACTGGCCATGATTTGCTGTATTGTCCTTCACCGTTACCTGGTGGGGCATAACCCCTTAGTAAGGATGTGAAAAGGTGAGGTAGGTGCTTGTCCTGTATCTTTAACTGGGACCTGCCTCACCCACCTCCAATTTTCTTGCCCACGCAGCTTGTCCCTGTGTGCTGGTAGAGAGGAGCAGCACATTTGTTAACACCTAAAATTACTCCTCTTAAAATTAGCCCCGAGCCTTCAGGTTTCCTGCAGAGTCAATGGTGAGACGAGGCATCCCAAGGACCCCCAAGCTGAGCCGATCCCTAAACGTGGCTTTCCTCCACCACAGGCTGTCCAGGGAGCTGAAGAGGAGAAGTTATGGAGATAGGGATGTGATGATCGAGGCTGGGATGTGGTGATGATCGAGGCTGGGATGCGATTCAGCAACTGAGAAAAGCATCCCCAGCTTGAGCTTTAAATTGTTAACGTTCTTACTGAGTTATTATTGCTGTCACTGCTGTCATCAACAGAGGACCTGACCCTGGACCCCGACTCGGCAAACCACCTCCTCATCCTGTCTGCAGACCTCAAGAGTGTGAGGATGGGTTGTAGGAAACAGGAGCTGCCCGACAACCCCAAGAGGTTCGACACGAACTCGCGGGTGCTGGCTTCCACGGGCTTCAAGTCGGGAAGACACTACTGGGAAGTGGAGGTGGGGGCCTCGGACGGCTGGGCCTTCGGGGTGGCCAAGGAGTCCGTCAGGAGGAAGGGTCTGACACAGTTTTCCCCCGAAGAAGGCATCTGGGCAGTACAGCAAAACGGAGGTCGCTACTGGGCAGTCACTTCGCCCCAACGCACTCCGCTGTGCCTCAGCCAGAAACTCAGCAAGGTCAGGGTGTACCTGGATTACGAGGGGGAAGAGGTCTCCTTCTACAACGCCGACAACATGCAGCACATCTTCACCTTCAACGTTGCCTTCCAGGAGAAGGTGTTCCCTCTCTTCTCCGTCTGCTCCACCGTCACCTACATTAAACTGTGCCCCTGACTGCTCGTGAGCTTTGCTGTCTCCGTGGTCTTCACTGGGTGGTGCCTGGGCAGCAGCGACGAGCACGAGGGATGCTGCGGTCAACCATGCAGCCTGGTTCACCGCCAAGCTGATGGATGGGTAACCAGGTAGTCAGGGAAAAATATCACAAGGAAGGTGTTCCAATCAGCTTAAACCAGCTATTGAAATCATCAGCAGTCCCCAGAAGGTCGTGGTCACCATCTTAAACCCACCTCTGAACCAACTCAAGAAGGAAACCACTTTTGGTTGGTTTGTGGCTCCAAGTCTGATAATGGACAAGTGTTTTTCTTTTCTCTTGAGGGTCTAAGGATCAATATTAGAGCTGGTGGAAGTTTTGGAGTGGAACCTCCACCTCTTTAGAAGTGTCAATGACTTAAACCCAAAATGTTTAGTGGGTAAACGCCCTGTGGGAAAGGTGGAGAGAGTAACACTGAGTAGGATGCTTTGGACATCCATCCAAGTCAGAATAGGCAAAGGTCATTTGCATTTGATCAAGTAAAATCAAATTACAAAGTTTTGTTCCTCCCGAAGTGAATGTAATGAGGATTTCCCCATTGTTTTATTATACTGTTGCTCCCAACAAACCATAGCCACCACCTCTGTGCCAAAAGTGGAAATCCTGCCCAGGTGCCTTCACTCCTAGAAGATTTAGGAGGAGGTATTTAGGCTGATTAACTGCTCCTGGGGAGTAATTGGATTTCAGCAAGTCAGGATGCTCAGTGAGGATGCTCACAGCCTTGTGCTGGGCTGTGTGAGTGGTTATAAAGGTCTCAGCTGGAGTTTCAGGCTCGTTCCCTCTTGCTGGGAAGAAAGGTCCCCAGTGAAGGGTGGGTGCCTGGTTACTTATTCTAGCTGGCGCTCCTAAAATCTGGGGAAATAGCTGGACCTCAAAGGCTGTTTTTGCGATGTTGAGGTGGTGGTCTGGGCTGTCCCAAGCGATCTAAGCCATATGGCTGCCAAGACCTGGCCTGCCTTGGAGTCAAGTGGGGGTTGAAGAGGTGCTGTGGACTTTTGGTTGCCCTCTCCATCAGCTTGTGTAAGTGCCCTGTACTTTGCTTTTCTGTCTATGGCTCCTCTGGGGAGGAAGGGGAGGTATTGCTGCTACCCTGGAAAAGGCTGAAAGGTGCTTTTTTTTGGGTTTTGTTTTTTGATTATTTTTTTTAAGCAACAGATATTAATGTTGCTCAGGTATGTTTGTCCTACTGGATGTGAGCAAGAACGATGTTTCTGAAATTTGGTGCTCCTATGGAACTCCTGAGGTGCCCTCTCTGGAGAAGGTGGTGTTTCCAAAACAATCCCTCAAGGCTCTTTGTTCTTCCCCGTGAGGGTGGTGAGGTGCTAGAAGAGGGTGCCCAGGGAAGCTGTGGATGCCCCATCCCTGGCAGTGTCCAAGGCCAGGTTGGACGGGGTTGTGAGCAACCTGGTCGAGTGGAAGGGTGTCCCCATGGGGGGGTGGGGTTGGAACTAGATGGTCCTTAAGGTCTCTTTGAACCCAAACTGTTCTACAGTCCTTTACCTGTAGTGACCTAGACTTTAGGTGTTAAATCTTGTATTTCCTCAGACTCTCTTTACTGGTCAGCTCTCAGCAAAACTGTGCATTTACCTTTATCTCCTGCTTGCTTCTTCTGGAATCCCTCACTACCAAAACAACAAAAGCGCAACATGCAGCTTGCTTTGCTCACTGTTGCTTTTGCCAAAACAAAACAGCCTTTAAAAAAATAGTGGGCATATTATCATCTGAAGCGATAAAAAATACGGTTTCTGTTTCGGGGGCGTTGTTGGTTGGCTTTTTAACCTTTTCTAGAGAACATGCAAATACTTTTTAGGAAATACAGAGTTGGGATGAGGTGGGGAGCTTTTTTTTTTTAACGAAGAACAATATCTCCTGGTTGATTTTAAGATGAGAAAAAGGCATTTCTATGTGTAGCGAATCTTCACATGTGCTCAAACCTACTGGCAAAACCCTGACGGACTCCAGCAATCTGTTAGCTGAACAAGTGCATTTCTTACATTTTGGGCATTTAAACTCCTCTGCAGTAAATCCGTGTCACAGCAGCAGAATAAAATGAAAAGGCTGTGGTCCTCCCCCGGGGCCCACAGATCCTGCGTGTGCAGATGGGTGGTTGCCCCCAACGCCTTCAGCTGCTTCCACCAGCTTGTGCCCTTGGTGGTGAAGACGTGCTGCCCATCGGCCGCTGCCTGAGAAAGTGGCCTGAGCGACGCAGAAGGTGACATCAAAACCCAAACCGACCAGAAGTGAGGTGGATCCATACGAGAACATCATGATGCTGCTGACTTGCAGAGATGCTCTACTCCCAGCTTTACAGGTGTATCTTCCCATGCATGGCTGAAGGTTTGCTCCGTGCACAGCTGAGCCCTTAGCTCATTCCCAAATAATGGAAATCTGGTCAGGAACTACTGGAGGTGAAGCACAATCCATCTTCTAGGAGATGAATTAAGGTGAATTTCAGATGCCGCTAGTCATAAAAAGAGCTGGGGGTGACTGGTTTAGGTGCGAACATCTCCGTTTTGAGCAGGTGGGTTGTTTCCTACCTTGTCCGCTTTTTTTTTTTTGTTTAATGAGTTTGGCTTTAAATCCACATTATTTAAAGCTGCAGCAACTCTTATATGGGTCAGGCCACGAAGAGATGAGCAAAATGCCTGAATATCCTGAGCTCCCTGCATTGTTGAAGCTATGCCACTGTAGAAATTACATCAATGAATAAAAACCCCGAGAACAAAAAAGGTATTAGCAGAAGCCACGGTATTTCTTATGTTGTGACTTGGTGTTTGTCTTATCTGTACATGAGAAATGCGTCTTCTACAAACCACGAGGAGCAAAAAGCATCACCTGAGTGGATTTGAAACCTCCCAGATTGTTCCTAGCCCGTGTGCTAGAAATAAAATATGAAGGTGCTACCTGTGCTCATCTCCTGTTTATTATTCCCAACTGCTAATGGGCTGGAGAACATCAGGATTATGAATTGAAGGACTGTCCTGCTTGGGATTTAAGTGTGAAGAAAGAATTTAAGTGAAAGCATATATATATATGGGAGGGGTTTGGTGGTTTTTTTTCCCCCACATCTGTTAAGCACAAACCCAGCCTTTGCATATTCCTGAAATTAGGGCTGCAATAGAAAGCTGAAGATAAAAACCTAAGCTGACCTTTGCCTTGGTGCAACCTTAGAGCAGAGAGATGGGCACCACCACCCAGGTTATCCTGGCAGCAATGCAGAGCATTCCACACTGCCTGTACTTTGGCCAAACCTCCTGCAAAACCAAAACAAACAACAACAACAAAAAAAAACCAACCCAAAGCCACCAACAAAAAAAAACCGCTGGAGGTGCCAGAGGCTGAACCCCGACTGTCGGCGTTCTAGGGCTGCAGGCTGGTTTCTGGCCGCGCCGTGCTCCTCGCTGCTGCTGGTTGTCCTGGCGTTTGGCGCAGGGTTGGGGGGGGCGGTGCAGATTTGGGGGGATGCAGCCGGTTTCGGGATTCCCCCCGGTGACCACCGCGGAGGCGCTCCCTTTCGGGCTGGCTCCATAGCTCAGGGGTTAGAGCACTGGTCTTGTAAACCAGGGGTCGCGAGTTCAAATCTCGCTGGGGCCTCACCGAATTTCTTTGTGGTTTTTTGTTTTTGTTTTTTTTAAATGTCATTTCCCCCACCTAGAAAGTGCCATCGTTTTCCTGCACGCGGGGACCGGCCAGAACGAGGGACGGCAGCCGGAGGTGGCCGGGGCCAGGGCGGCCCCGCTCCGAGCAGCGACAGCAACAGCCGGAACCCGGCATCCACCGCGGCTCGTTGGTCTAGGGGTATGATTCTCGCTTTGGGTGCGAGAGGTCCCGGGTTCAAATCCCGGACGAGCCCTAGTTTTATTTACTTCCAGCCTTCCACCCCCTATTTCCTCTCTTTTCCCTTTTTTTCTTTGTTTTTCTTTTTTTGTTTGTTTTTTTGGTTGTTGTTGTTTTGGTTTTGTTTGGGTTGGGTTTTTTCCCGTGTTTTATCATGCTTTCAAAAATAAATATTTTAGGTAATTATTTCCCCCCCATCCTTCCACAGCTTTTTCAAGTCCCATTCTACCTGCAGCGCTCTCAGCAGCTCCCTGGGAAAAATCTCCCAGCAAGGACTAAACCACCCAGGTTTCAGGACCCTTTTGCCATTACCCAGCTCAGGCAGGCATCTGAGTTTCCCTGTTTCTTGTAAATCAGCCCTTCCCTGCTAAGATTTTTCATTACCCTCCCAAACCACACAAAGAGGAGGCACGCAGCCTCCCCAGGCCTCCGCTCTTGCATAAATATTCTCATAGTTTGTGCACAGCGGCGTAAGTTTGGCATTTTCCGTTGCATGACTGTGGATACACAAAAACTTTTCAGATCTTTCCCTCGTGGGCTGTTACCTCTCCCGTGCTGATCTTGGCTCAGTCCCTGTACAAAAAAGTAAAAATAAAAATTTATTAATAGCACCCGTGAATAAGCAGCTCCTGCTGTGTGTAACTCGAGAAATAAAAATTGTTCAGGAGCTGGGGTGAATCAAGGTCAGGACACGAGGTATATAAGAGAAACAAGAGAAGTATTTTTCTCCCCCACCCCCCCGCAAGAAACACACAAAAAATCCAGCTTGTTTTAACAGCTTTGCCAAAGAAGGATGAAGTTGCGTTAGAACCCTCTCTTCTTCCCATAAGGAATGTACTATTAATTATTTGCGAAGTAATCTATAGGGAATAATAAAGAATATTGTTTCTCAAGCAGAAGCCCAGAAAAAGTAATCAAGGACAGCCCAGTGCCTGCGTATGGCTGTGTGCACAGCCTCACTGCCACCAGCCTCACAGGAAGGTGGAAGCTGCAGAGAAATAATACAATTATGGCCAGATATAACGCAAAAATCCTACGTTAAACTTTTTTCTGCCCCTTGAACCCACTGAATCTCCATTACACCCC
This sequence comes from Microhierax caerulescens, assembly GCA_035590215.1. Taxonomy (NCBI): domain Eukaryota; kingdom Metazoa; phylum Chordata; class Aves; order Falconiformes; family Falconidae; genus Microhierax; species Microhierax caerulescens. The sequence continues at coordinate 147,836 of JAVJGJ010000043.1, read as the reverse complement.
GCAGCAAGGAGTTCCCCAGCTCAGCCAAACCCTGCAGCTCCTTTTGGCCACGCCAGCTGCTGATTTCTTATCCTGGACGTGAAAAATTAATTTTATTCCCATTTTTTTCCTATGCTGAGCGTGAGGTTATGAGCCTTGTTTTAGAGACCCAGGCGTTACTTGTCCACGCACAAGCCATGTGAGTGCACAGGCGCTTGCACGTGTGTGTTTCTCCTCCCAAAACAGCCAACTGGGGAGGAACGCGTCGAAAAAAGGACGAAAAAAATCAAAATAAAACTTAATCCCCTCTGCCGGGTAATGGGGTGCGAGGAGGCCGGAAAACGCCGACGTGTGGGTTTCTGTAGTGTAGTGGTTATCACGTTCGCCTAACACGCGAAAGGTCCCCGGTTCGAGACCGGGCAGAAACAGCTTTTCTTTCTGCTCACCTGGTGGGTACAAACTCATTAGACCGATACGAACAACCACCCCAACAAACAAAATCACCTACAATTTTATAACGAATACTCTGGTGTATGTGTTTCGGTTTGGTTTTTTATTTTTGCAAAGATGATGGAGATGAAAGGGGATAAATAGGAGTAAGGGATTTAAAATGCTCCCAGTTCGCCTGGGGAGGGGAGGAGGAGAGGACGGGAGGAAGAAAAGGGAACGGGGAATAACGGGGTGAAAAGGAAGAAAACCTCCCTGGCAGCGGTGGGATTCGAACCCACGCCCCCGAAGAGACTGGAGCCTTAATCCAGCGCCTTAGACCGCTCGGCCACGCTACCCTCGCGGTGGCGCTGCTCGCGCTTTGCTCTGCTGTCTGGCCTCCTCCTCATCTTCATTGCCATGTACCTCCCCAGCTCTGCCCCATCCCGTCCTCACTTTTAGCCCAATCTTCTTCCCATTCCCACCCTCATCTCACTCCCATCCCAGTCTCCATCCTCATCTCACTCTCATCCCAGTCTCCAGCCCACCCCACCCCAAATCCTCCTGCAAATAAATCAGGGAAAGCCATCAGGGCTGCTGGGGGCTGAGAGGAGGTATTTGCCCTACTGGCTTTAAAGGACCATCAGCGTGCGCTTCTGCTTGTGCCCTCCAGACTCCTTAGAACACTTGGTGTCTTCCCAAGGGAAAACCACACGGAACAGTCACCCCACGAGACGCAGAAGCTGAGCGGGAGCAGGGCAGAGACCCTGCAAAGAAGAGAGGGAAAAGGCCGAGATCCCCTCTGCTCCTACATGGACCCAGAAAGCCAAGAGCTGCCTGGCAAAACGAGCCCCAGATCTCATCTTCTCCACGCCGGCTCCCGCCGTCGGAGAACGGCTTCACACACCACTTAAGCCCATCTATCATTAAATTGCTCCTCCCGCTCCACCCACCCTCGCGGCCATATTTCTGCCCTTTCTTTGAAACTGAGCATCTTGGAACTTCACGCCAGCCAGACCAGTTTAATCACCCGTCTCTCCCCAGTTCATCTGCGAGAAGATAAATCCTGTGTTTGATCTTTACCGGCAGGTCACATTTTTGTGCTGGAGCCAAGGATGAAGGTGCGGAAGCGGCAGCGTATGATGTTTCCTTGCAAAACCTCCTTTTCCTCCACCCGCACTTCAGAGCGGCCGCCGCAGAGATCCCTTCTGCGGGAAACAGAGGGCGAGAATCATGACAAGGGGTGAATTTGCCCTTAAATCCATCACTTTTAGGTACAACAGTTGCACGCATCGCCACTGGTGCTGGGCTTTTGGGGCGAAAAGCGACAAAAAGAGCTGTTTGTCACGGCTCCATAGCTCAGGGGTTAGAGCACTGGTCTTGTAAACCAGGGGTCGTGAGTTCAATTCTCACTGGGGCCTCCCTCCTGTGGTAGGGTTGGCTTTTTTCCCTGTAACTTGGGGAAATGAGAGTTTCCCCAACAAAAACCAAGGTTTTACCAGCTCTGACATGAAGATGTTCTTCTGGGGAGTAAGTGGTGGGGCAAAGCAAATGTGTTGGAGGGGTTCCTGGGTTGTATGCGGGCTCAGCAATATTTTTATAGCTTCTGCTGCTGGTGGGATTGGAGGTTTTGTATGACCCAGTGGAAAAGGGAATCCAGGAGCATCCCGCAAACATGATGCGGACATGCAGCCTCATCCATTCTCCCGCCAACGAACCCTTCCTGGCTGCCAGTGAATAGCTGGAGATATGGATTGTGGAGGCAGCAAAACTGGCCTGAAATGAATTACTTCAGCATCACAAGGCCTTTGATTTTCTTTTCAGCTCATTTTTAACTTGCAACCCAAAGCCCGTCAGCAGCAGGGATCAGGACTTGACAGAGTTCCCCAAGAGCCTCATGTGAAGGGTTTGGTTGGAAAGAGGAGGATTTGCTTTTCTCTTTCCACCCAGGGTGCTTTTCCAGCTCTTCTCCAATCCAACCTTCACTCAAGCATTGATGATACTGCTAATGTGCAAATGCAAAAAATGTCCAGGCTAATAAAGATGCTGCATGTCCCAGCAGGGCATTTTGGGGCAACACGCAAAATGCTCATTATTAGCTTTTTCTCACTGTTATTATCCTCACCAAGGGCCAGCTCCGAAGCAAACCCTGCAGGGTTTCAACAGCAAAGGACACACACACACACCCCATCCCCGTCCCTTTGACCAGGCCACTTTCCTCCTCCTCCTCCTTGTCACCGTCCTGAGGCCACTGCCTTGCACCGCTGAAATTAAGCTTAGCTTTGCGCCAGGATAAGGTTTCCTTTCTTTTCTGTTATTTTTTAACGGCTGTTGGGGTGTTAAAAGCCGGTAAACCCGCTTTGTTTTGGAAAAAAAAACCCTAACGCTATTTGGGGTTTGTACCGTTTTTGTGCATCTCCCACCCCTGCAGCACGTCTCTGTGGCGCAATCGGTTAGCGCGTTCGGCTGTTAACCGAAAGGTTGGTGGTTCGAGCCCACCCAGGGACGGAGGCGGCTCCTTTTGGCTCCCCGCCTCCCCGGAAAGCCGTGGTCCCTGCAGAGACGCGAGACGCCGCTAACGGGCGTTAATTGCCCTGGGCAGCCCCGCCCTCCCCGTGGCCCCCGGGCACTATTTAAGCTCAGTCCTGCGGATGCAGCCCTTTCGCCAGCTGCCTCGGAGGAGCACCCGGGCTTCCTTCAGGTACTGGGGGATGGAGCTGTGGCTGGTGGGTGCTGCCGGTTTAGGGAGGGTCCCGCACCTTCCGGAGCCAGGCTAAAGAAAGCATTTGCTTTGCTAAAATAGTTGTTTTGTGGGAAGGGAGCTGGTGCTCTGCAAAGGCTGGGAACAACGTGAAGTTATAAAATGTGAAAACTGCAGCCCATGTGATAAACCGAGTGGGTAAAAGCTTTCTATTTTCTCTTTTTGCAATACTTCAGGTTTTGCGTGATATTTCTCCCAGTGCAACCGATGCTGCACATCGAGACTGGCTCCGTTCTAAGCTTAAGGTGATGTTTGTGGCCTTTTTGATCAATTTTCTGCTGAGAAGCAGCTCCTTGCTTGCCTTGATTTGAGGTTACGCGTGTGGTCTTGCGTCATATCGCAAGCGAGCTCGTGTCCCAGATCGCCGCGCTGCTTACAGTGGTACAGCGTGTGTGTGTGTGTGTGTGTGTGACAGCTCTTGAGTAGGTGAAAGAAGCCTGATAATGATTAGCCATAAATTTCTCAAAACATCACTGGGGGTGGTTGGGCCTCCTTGAGTGATGTGAGCTCATTGCAATAAGCCACCTGGCCAAGCTCTTAACAGGCTAGTGTTGATTGCTCTCTACTAATTTAATTATCACCTGTATTTAATTGTTTTAAGCTACTGCATGCCTTTGTCTCTGCAATGCCTGGGGGAAATCTGCTTGCTGGGTGTAATTAGGGCCAGTCCTTCCCTGGGTGTAATGGTCTCCGCCAGTTCCATCCCTGCTCCCTCTAGGAAGGGCTGAACCTCTCTGGTTCCTGGGCTGGAGAAAGCCACGGGACGTTCTGCTCCAGCTACGTGGAGTCAGAGGCTGAGGAACGGGTTTGTGATTTATAGGAAGCAAAATGATTTACATGTGACACAGTGAAGTGGCTGCAGCAAAGGTCTGGTGTGATGTACTCAGCAGCTGGTCTTGGTTTTCCTTTTGCTTATTTATCAATATCTTTCCAACAATCTGAAAAAAAAAAAAAAAACAAAAACCACCCAAAAACCCACACCTGCAACACAGATTTCCAGGACCGTGAAATTTAGGACAACAATTAGTGAGAGGAGAAACTCCAGTAACAGCCATTGGCATCTCTGCGCACGGGCTGTACTGCTTCTGGGTTCGCTTTGTGTATTTGTGGTGTTACATCTGTGTCCACAACCTGGTGTTGGCCATGCTTTGAGCTCCGCTGCATGGGAGATGGGTAGAAGAGGCCGTGGAGGTTAGACATCAGGATTGCATCCTGACCTGCCCCTGTGGGGGTTAGGAGTGGTGGTGTTGGGCTGTGCAAGGGAAGGATGACTCGGAAGCAATGAGTTCTCCCAGATTCTGGAAGGGGAGGAAGATCCAGCGGATGGCTGACGAGCTTCTAAAGGGCTGAAGTGAGGTGAGATGACTTATATGTGGTGACACTTCTTTTTAGGGGGAGATGGAGGCACCTCAGATGCAAGGAACTGAGAAATATCCACCTTTATTCCATTTTAGTAATTTCCTGAAGTACTCTGTACGTAAATAAGTCATAGAATGTTGCAGTGTGTCTGAGAAAGGGCAATATTAGAGTCGTGAAAGCTACTAAGATACTACTTTTTTCTAGTATTCCCTCCTATCCTCATTAAGTGTTTAAAAGCTGTGTAGATGTGGTGCTTAGGGACACGGTTTAGTGGTGGACTTGGCAGTCCTGGATTAACGGTTGGACTTGATGATCTTAAAGGTCTTTTCCAAACTAGACGGTTCTATGAAGTGTTTAACCGGGTAGCTATCAGTCCAAGTCCGTGCTCCTTCAGTTTGGTTCTTTAACCCCTTGTCTGCTGATGTCCTTCTGCTGGCTTTGCTTGGAGAGAAACAAATTTACGCCACCAAAAGTGCCTTCAAGCCAGTGAGTTCGGCGCGGGAGTGCTACTCAGAGATCCTCCTTCTGCGGGAGGCTTTCCGGCTGCTCCCACTGTCCCTCCTCGTTCAGCACGTGGGCTTCGCCGCTGTCATGATGGATATTGCTTGCTGCCCTGACCGCCGCTTTCATGGCGGTGTCGATCCAGGCGTGAGGCTGAGCCGTGTGTTCTCCTGCAAAATGCACCCTGCCCTCGTGCTGGAAGAGAGCCTGCGAGTAGTCTGTGAACTGGTAAGGGGTGAAGGCAGCAAACGACCCCAGGGAGTGTTTGTCCAGCTGCCACTTCTGCACCACGTACTGGTCGCAGGTGTACTGTAGGTACTCCTTGCTCACGTGGTGGATATCTGACAGGTCCTGGAGGACGATGTCCAGGCACTTCTCATCCGTGAGAGGCAGAAAAACCTCAGAATCATCGTTCCAGGTGTAAGAAGCCAGGATGACCCCCACCCCACTGGAGAAGTTGTGGCTGGGGTAGTAGATAAACCGGGAAGGACGGTCAGTGATGGACTGTCCTCCTTGGATGCCGTCCTTCTCCCAGAACTTCTCGGAGCAAGCCAAGATTATTTTGGAGGCGCTTGCGTAGTGGATGGAGCGCAGGGCGTGGGTCTTCAGAGGAGAGAGTGGTGGCAGGAATTGGATGTGCCTGGTGGCTTTGGCGGTGGACGTGACTAGGACGTAATCTGCAGTTACGATGGATGGGGCCAGAGTGTCCGGAGCACGGTAAAACACGTGAACTTTGTTCTCCTTGGTCATGATCTTCTCCACTGTGCAATTGAACTGGATGACATTGGGCAACGCTTCGTGGAGGGCTTTGGGCAGTTGGTCAAAGCCCCCTGTGATTTCATCAAAACTGAAAGGAAGAAGAAGCAGGAGGTGAGGGAAGGACATCGGGTTTAGGAGCTGTAAAACCTGACCTCTTCTAGAGATGCTAACAGAGCCTGGTGGCCCTTTCAGTCAGGAGTGATTCCCATTCAGACTTCTAGAAGCCACTGAAATTTCCTCTTCCGAGCAGACGGCTGTGGAACGAAATGGGGTTTGCCATAAGAGCCATCACCTTACCTCTCGTTAGAGAAGATTTCAAAATCCCACAGTGAGGCAAGGAAGGACAGATAAAATCCAGAGTCCTCATTCAACAAGTCACCGATCATCTGAACCGCTCCTCGGCTTAGATTTCCTACTTTAATCAAATACTCCTAGAAAAGCCAGGAAGAAGACAGTCTGACGTTAGTGCACGTATCCCCTTTATTTCCCAAGCTAAAAGTCATGCCCTGCTGCCTCGTTCCTGGTCCTGATCTGCTTAAAGCCTGGACCAGAAGCATTTTTATTTATTTTTAACACAGCTCTGTAGCTTCTTGTAGGACATCAGTGTCTCCTCTGGTTTAGCACAACAGAAGTTCTGGGGATGAACGAATAAGGGATTTGTGGCTTGGTGTACCCACTCTGGGACAGCTGGATCACATGAAAATGCAAGAAACACAGAATGGTTTGGGTTGGAAGGAATCTTAAAGACCATCCAGTTCCAACCCCCCTGCCACGGGCAGGGACACCTTCCACTAGACCAGGGTGCTGAAAGCCCCATCCAGCCTGGCCTTGGACACTGCCAGGGTTGGGACATCCACAACTTGATACTCCATCGTGTCTGATTAAGAGACCCATGATGGAAGAACATGGAATTTGGATGAATTTGCAGAGCACATCCAACCACCACTGCTTCTCATTTATTTCCAAATGATGGGACGGCTCCGCTGGAGTCATGCCTTGCTCCCTTCTCAGCATTTTAAGTAGAAAGCAGCACTGATTAGGGGAAAGGCATCCAAAAGTGTCAACAGAGGAAGGGACTAGAGTGATTCAGATCCATTCTCGGAGCAGGGGTGGAAGGTTAGTAATCAGTAGGGGGGCCCTCAGGCCCCAGCACTTTACCTTGGTGGAGAAGGAGTCATGTGTATTCAGATATTTTTTGCAGTCTGTAGTCTGGAACGTCTTGAAGGCCTGGAGGGGAAACATTGATATAGTCATGAGAAAGTGCATTTCCCAAAGTGTTGCCCCAAATTCTGTTAGGATTCATCCGGGATATTCAGTCTTGGGGTTTGGTAACCCCCGAGGCTGAGCTAAAGCTAGTGGATCCAACTGTTTGGACTTCAAGTTTTGGGATGTCATGCCTTGGTGTGGCATTTTCTGCTTCATCCAAGTCTTGGGGAACCTTCTCAACCCACTGCACAGGTGAGGGTCCACCAGAGCTCAGAGGAAATAGCTTCAATGTCTCTCGGATGAGCAACCTTGCTGGAAGGTAACATCCCTTCCCCATGGGCACGTACCTTGTTTAGTGCTTCCCTGTAAAGCTGGCTGGCGCTCTTGCCCCTCTCTGATGGTTTCACTGTGTAGTTCAGGACGTCGGGTCTTCTGTTCACTTCCTCGGTTCTTATCCGGGTGCCATTCATAAAATACCAGGTGTTGTCATCTGTCTGGATGAATGGGTTCAGCTTCAAGCCAAATTGCCTAATGAATTCACGGACAAGCCTAGCAAAGAGGAGAGCACACTGGGGACAAGTGCTTGCAAACAACCAGACCCCAAAACCCCTGCCATCAAAACATTAGGAGCATGAAAGGACACCTCCCCACTGAGTGTGCTGGTGTAGCCGCGCATTATTTTGACTTGTCAGTGGAGGCTGTGGCTACTGAAGGCACTGCCATCTCTAGCTCTCGTTGTTTGAGGTTGTCCTGCCTGCTCCCCGGCTCAGTGAGCAAGCACGGAGAAAGGTGCGCTCTGGCTGATGTTCTCTCCAGCTACTGGTTGCACAAGGATGCAATCCCGAGGAAGAGCGCTGCCCCGATGAAGTGGGAGGGCAGGGGTTACCTATAGCTCTGACCCTTCGTGGCACGTGGTGTAGTTGGCGACTGAACCCTCTCACAGAGCCCAGGCTGGATGCGCTCTCCGTCAGAGCTGATGGGAATTCATCCCATCTTCCGACGTGCTGACTTCCAGAATGGAGGTCTGACCACGCAAGACATGACACCGAGATGAGAGGTCTTCCTTTGTCCCCCCAACCCAAACGCGGGTGACTGCTTTTTGTCCCGATGCCAAGCTCTGGAGGAGAGATGGGGCAGACATCTCCTTCCTCCTGCTGCGCTACGCCCACGTCCAGGTCCTCAGCCCCGTCTCGGATCGCAGCCCCGCTCCTCAAAACGGGCCGGTTCCTCACCTGATGGTGGCTGCGAGGTGGGACGGTGCCTCACCTGTGCTGGCTTGGCAGGCGCATGGCTCCCAGCTCCACATACCAGTCCTGCCCCTCTGGTCGATACGTCCTGATCCGCCCGCCGACCCGATCGCTTCTTTCCAGAACGGTAACCTAAAAATCAGGACGGGTGGAGATCGCAGTGTCCAGGTGTGACTGCTGTAAGCAAACCACCCACAAAGCAAGTTCGCGGGCACTGCGGTAAGGCAGAGTTTGTCGCCTGTGGGGTGGGACAGGTCCCCTCCGGGTGGCAAACGAACCATCTACAGATCCAAACCTCTCTGTGTTGGCCAAGATGCCTCTACCTACGTGTCAGTTTGCCAGTTCCTAACTCGTGTCATGTTTGGACACCTCCTTTCTGGCGAGAGGGTCCTAGTGTTGCTTCAGATGTTTCTTGTGCTGGAAGGATAAAACAGCGTTTGGAAAACAGCCAGAGGAAGGCACCGACCTGTCCCTCCATGCCTTTGAAACCTTCTTTGAAAAATTCATGTATTTGAATTTTGCCTAGTACCTTGGGATGGTCAACACAGCTTTGAAACCCCTCGGCTACCCCGCTGCCTTCGCAAGGCAGGATTTGAAGGGCTCACACGTCTTGTGCTGGTCGATCTGCAGCAGCAACTGCCACCGTTGGGCTGCAAGTTGCAGGACGCTGGAGGATTGTAGAAGCTGAGGGTGGAGGTGCCTCTAGAAGGGGTCTAGTCCGACCTCCAACTTGCAGCCGTGCTGCCTCCAGTCGTCTCGGGGCAGCTGTAGCTCTGCCTGATCTCAAAACCCCTCGAGGACAGGGAAGGACGACCGCCTCTCCTTACCTTCGCTGCTTGCATTCACGTGGGGAGCATCTAACCGAGTTGCCGGCATTCAGCTTCCCCTCACCCCCTCCTGTCCCTGCTTGTGGTTTTGAAAATCAAGCCTCAATCAGGTGAAATTTCTGGAAATTGCTGTTCCTTCTTCCTCCCACCGCCATGCTCCACCTCCCTGCATTTTCTTCTCCCTCTCCAGGCTGGAAAATCCTTAGTGTAGGAACACAAGACCCAGTGGCACTCATGGCTCTCGTGCAACTACTTACCGTGTGGCCGGCGTCTTTGAGCAATTTCGCTGCTGTCAGCCCGCTTATCCCTGAACCGACGATGACCACGTTTGCTGGATGAGTTGCAGGCTCTAGCCCATCTCTGACAATCTGCAGCAATTCCTCGTAGTCTTTGTCATGAAGGCAATACTCAGGGAAACATGGAAACCTCTTTGCGCTTAGGAGCCCAGCTAGCAGGAGTATTTGGAAGAGGACTGGGAGGAGAAGAGAAGAGAAGAAAATACTGCAGTGAAGGCACCTGGCAGTCGGCATTCAAGTTCATCCCTGACAGCCCAGGAGGGAGGTGACAGCCAGACTGGCTCCGAGTGTGTTGGTGTCCAAATTCCAAAGAGGAACGTCTAGCAAATCTGTTTTCAAACCAGGTGGTTTGGTTATGAAATCCATGGCACCGGCAGGTCTGTCATGACTGCAGCCAGATGTCGTGTGGTGTCAGTGAATGTCACTTTTTTTTTTAAGGAGAAATCAAACCCATAGATGATTTCCCCCCCCCCTTTATGTTCTGCTTCTGCAGCTGCTGTGACGAGTCCCCAGAATGAGCTTGATGCACTTTGAATAAGCTCAGAATACTCCATAATGAAGACTGGTAATTAGCATCATTCGTGTGCACAGAACCAAGGCAATCCCTCCCGTGCCTGCGTACTGCACGGTGCAGCGGGCAGACAGGCGGGGGGAGGGGGAACATGGCATTACATAGAAGGATGAAGAGATCAGGTGGGTGATGGGACTTCTCTGTTTGTTTAAAATGATTTCGTTTCTGAGATACCCTGTAGGGAATGGAGATACCTATAGGGAACAGCAAGCAGGCTGCAGCTCACTCAGGAAAAAAAACCCCACGTTTCTCCCAGACCAGACACAACAACGTATAAATATTTTCACAGGGAAAGGAAGTTTGAACAGAAAACGTCCCAGGATTTCTTTAGTTCTGGTTTCTGTTCTCCAAAGCAACTACAGGGCAACTTTCATTTTCTTTTTCTTCCTCCAAATACTGCCAGCTTCCTTCCAGGGGAAAAAAAATAAAATTAAAAAATAACGAGCTTTTGAAACCACACCCTGAGTAATTCCTACTCCTGGAGAATCCCTGCTTTTGCTGGAACGGCCCCAGACCTGCAGACAACCTGGGCTGAAGTGGACCTGCTGTGAATAAACCTCAGAGCTGTGACCCTGCAGGTGGCTTTCCGAGAGACCCAAGTCCATCCCCTGGAAGCCAGTCTTTCTACAGCCCGTACGGCCGATCCAGCTTCCTGAAGACGCTGGCTGTGGCAGCAAAAAACAATTAGAAATAATCTACTACAGCTTGCCTGCTGGCAGCAGAGTGGCCTTCGGCAAAGCGCGGCGGGAAGCGGAACCGTGTTGATAAAGTTGCATCAACCTTCCTGACTCAGTGCTGCTGCTGCCCTGATCTTCCTTGAGGACTTGAGATGCTGCCTTGAGTTGTGTCTTGGCTGGGGGGGGGGGGGGGGGTGTGCACGTGGGGCAGAGGCAGCCGCCGGTGTCGCTGCCCGC
>JAVJGJ010000043.1:125166-136890 GCA_035590215.1 Microhierax caerulescens | reverse complement strand
ACCTTCCAGCGTGGCGTGCTCCTGCCACTGGATCTCCGGACCCTGCGCCTACTCGTCACAGCCCCAGCCTGGAGGCCAGCAAGCTGCCCCATCCTGGTGGCAAGCGATAGATGGCTATTGGTGCATCAGGGTTTCCATACCATATTTGCATGTTATTCCTGGGGAGGACCCCCCATTGTGCCCTCTTCTTGGGCCTCCCCAAAAGCACTGAGGACTGCCGGACCACGGAGACCCACATTAGCATCGAACAGACCACTTAATGTGCTCCCTTGGTCTATGCCAATCTTCCAAATCGCCAAATTGCCCCCCCTTTAAGAACCGCCACAGTGGTGCAGAGGCAGCAGCCGGTCTCGCTGCCCTCATCTCACCCAGCACGGCAACCCCAAAGACCTATGGACCATGTGGAAGACAAAGGAGATCCTTTCTGGAGATCAGGCTTTCCGTGGGAGGAGAACAAATACAGTGGGAGCAGTTCTTGGAAATGGCTGATGGATCCCCATCTTGCATCAGAGCTGTTTGTGTTGTGGGTAGATGTGGGGAAGCCACAAACCTGATGCAAGGACGTGTCCTCCAGGAAAGTCCCTGGAGATTCTGAGCTTGTGCCTGTGCTTCCATCTACCCCTGCACAACTAGGAATGTCCCACTCCCCAACTTGCAAGGGAGGTCACCTTCTCACTGCTCACAGTGCTGCAAAGTCTAGCTCCGGGTGGTCACGAAATCCCCTAGCTGAAGAAAGGCAGGTTCACGGTTATGCTCTCAGAGGCAGCACAAAAGGCAGATGTTCCACCAGGTAAAAAAAAACCCAAACTCTCCCACAGGCACTGAAGATGGAAGAAAACCAGAAAGAAAACCCAACCCAAACCCAACAAACCCAAACAGAGAGAGAGCTCAAGGTTCAGGGGAGAGTCACTCACCGATCCCAGTCATCCTTCCAGTAGGAAGACAAGTCCTCTGCTGAGATCTGCTTTCATTTTATACTCTGGCTTAACAAAACAAAACAAAAATCCCACCCCCGACAATGCTGTGGTGGTGCAAACAGTTCTGCCAATCAGTTCACCCCGGAAGAGCACAAAGCGTGGTTTGTCATAAGAAGGGGAACTGGCGATAAGCACGTAGTCAGTTCCTCCGTAGGGTTGGGTTTTTTCCCCTTTGCTCACTGGTGTTCCAGCTTTGGCCATCACCCATCAGTCCGTGGCACATTTTAGGAAGTGCTATGGTTATCAGAGTACAATATGGGTGGCCGCACCCTTTTCTGTGAAGGGCAGAGAACTTCCCAGCAGTGCAATTAGCAGTTTGGCTTTTTCCTCGTATTGCACAGAGGCGCCCGATTCCATCTAAATGCCGCAGGATTCGTTCTGCACCCCAGGGAGACCTCTGAGCTAGCACCCAGCATACCCGTTCTGGCGATGAAAACGGGCATTTCCAGACAACGGTTCATCTACTGGACCCCCTTATGTTAAGTGTTGCTCAGTTTTGGCTTGATCCTCCCCCCATGGGTACAGAGGGGATCAAGAGCTCAGACGCCCGTTGCTGAAATGGCGAAAACTGGGTGAGTTGTGCCAGCGTTTTTCCAGAGCGGAGAGCCTGGGCCTAGCCGAGCACTGTAACCCAACCTGAGGAGCCGTCCCCTGGCTGGTTCACCCCGCCGTGCCCACCGCTCGTCGGCTCCTGCAAGCAATAACCCACCGCAAACTGCCCTTCCTTCTCCCTCCTGTCCTTCCCCTTATGCCTAAAGACTGTCTTTTCCAGTTACTCTGACCGTTTTCTGACTTGACTGAGGAAACAAAACTCAAACCGTGGTACTTCCCCGACTTCTGAACCCGGGGGGTGATCTCAGCGCTGAGGCAGACACCGGCCTTGCAGCAGGGGCTTCCCCTGAAACGTGTGTTGCTAGAAGTGGTTGTGCAAGCCTCCGTAGTGATTTGCTTTGCTTACTGCTATTTTCTTTCTGAAATAATCCTTTCTTTTTCTTTTTTCTTTTTTCTTTTTTTCTTTTTTTTTTTTTTTTCCCTGCAGTGTTTTCGGTTCTTGCATTGGAGCCCAGACCTACGTGCATCAAAGCAGAAGCAAACTCATTTCCTTGTGCTATAAAAGTTTGGTCTTTAGATGTCTGGATGTCTTCCTTGGTCATCCAGACAGAAAGGCTGAGAGCAAAGTGCAGCTTTGGTGGTATTATTGTTATTTATTATTATTATTATTATTATTGTTATTGTTATTATTATTATGTCTTCTTTCAGTACCGCTTCCTTTAATTCTTTTAGTGCAATCTTTTATTAAGAATTTTATTAAGCTCCAGCCACCTGCGCAGAGACAACCTCATCACCATGCTTTACCCCACTCAAATCTCAGCAACATTGTGGGGGTTTATGAATTCAGTCATAAAATATCTCAGGGTAGAAGGGAAACTGAAGGTTCATCGAGTCCAGCTCCCAGAGTGTGAGTTGTGGAGAATCAAGGCGAGGGATGTGGGGCTTTGGGAAGATCCAGACGGTGGTGCTCACCTGTGATGCTACGTTGGTCTAGGGTTTTAAATAACGCCCTGGAAGGGTGGATTGCAGAACCGTGGCAAGGTCAGGGCTGTGGGCACCGCAGGGACATCCCACGTGTCCCCCCTCGGCTGAAGTCATGCTTTCGGAGGTTACACATACCGTTCACACCGGGTGATTCTGGTCTTGGGAACGGTACCTCCAAATTGCTTAAAGCCACCGAGGACCAGGGTTCCAACCTTTGCATTTGCATCTAGGGGATCTCTTGGTTCTGGTGGGCTTGGGACACGGGCGCTGGGGGGTTGTGGTGCTGCATTCAGTGGGTCCTCCTGGAAGATGCCAGGCTGTGTGTCTTGCCCAGCAATGCGCTTGTCGATGCGGTGTGGCTGTGGTTCTATGGAAGGTGGAGATTTCTGTTGGTCCCATCTCTTCTTCCTGACCCTGCTAGGCAGCCCAGTCCCAGGGCAACTTCATCTTTCCCAAAACCACACGCGCAGTGTCGCTGCTAAGGAGGTTCACTGTGCTTTTAGCATCCCCTTGGCTGCACCATTGACAGGGTCAGTCTCTTCCACAGTGGTGATGTATTTAATTCCAGGACATATCTCTGCTTGCATCGAGGCAAAATTAGGAGCTGCTTCTTTGCATCTAGTTCACCAGACTTCATCGTGGTATCCACACGTTCCCCTTTGTCTTTGTTACAGTGGGGAGACGAACATCTGTGGAAACTTTCCAAGAAAAACTGAAGGATTGCATGTTTTCCTTGAGATTTTTTTTCTCCCAGAGTGCATCTCCATTTAAGAAAATCCATCAGTTTCATTCAGGTTTAATATTTGGAAAAGGCAAGGGCATTATTTTTCTGAAAAAAAAACCCTCTTATTTTGTGGCTGATATTTTTACTGGCTTGTGATTACCAGGTTGCTTTCCTAATACCTGTTGGGTGTCTACTCTGGAAAAACAGCAACACATATTATCTCTTCATATGAAGCAATGATAAATATTGAGAGATTCAGCAATTAGGTGATGAAACCAGTAGGTACACATTACCAGGATAGCTGCTGATTTTGGAGGGAGGGCAGTTTTTCATCTTGCTATGATAAATGCTAGATTAATGCCTGTCCTAACAAGTTTCTTTAGGATCAACTTCAAATGACAGGGTCTATTGTCTGAGTAAGCAGTGCAAGCCACCAGTTGCAAAAGAAGTTCCTCCCATGTTCCTCCTCTGATCTGCTGCTTCCCTGGAGATTACTGGAAGTGGCGTTTCCACCTCAAACCAGCTGTGACATGAGGCTCGGAGAAGGACAGTGGGAGGGATGAAAACCAGATCGAATCAGCACGCGTAGGACAGGGCAAGAAGGGACAGTTATCTGCTTCTACATAGTTGTCTTCTAGTTTTAATGTTGGGTTGTTTTTTTTTCTTTACAAAGGGAGCAGAGGAAAAAAGTCAGAATTTGGTCCTCCAGAATGAGAGTTGGTAGATGTTGGTGTGGGACATCAACTGTGTTGTTGATAGTGCACGGAGGAACTAGAACGAAGCATGGGAGGTGCGAGGATGCACGAGTGTCGACATGTGGATATGGAAATGAGCGATGCACAAGGAGGGAAAAACTGGGGGTGTATCTGGGTGGGTCTGTTAGCAAAGTAATTAGCTATAATGAGTCTTCAAGCTGGCAGACATGGGTCTAAGACGTGCAGGCAGTTTCTGTTGAGGAAAGATGCTCTCTCAAAGGATTTTCTTGTCATGCATTACCCACTTGCCTGGAAGACTCCCAGGACATGCGTTGCGTGTACTTGGCAAGGTCGTGCAACTGTGAGACAAAACTTTTGAGATGGGGGTGAAACTCCAAGAAACAATTGCTGTTCTTTTAGGATGGGCGGAAGATTTCCGTCGGGACGGGGAGCATCCCAGAGGAGTGAGGGGTCTTGGCAGTCTTCAGCCCTTGCAGTTGCCTTGTTCCCTGGGCAAGAGGGACCCCAGTGACATGCGCTGGCCAGGATTCTATATGTTGTGACTTGGGGGTGTCACTGATCACTTGGCCAACGGCAGGGCTCAGAACTGCCCCTCACTTGCATGCCCGCGGGCATGAATTGGGGCGTTGGGGTGTCCCGCGGCACTGAGGGGTCTGGCCAGCGTGGTGGCAAGGCTGAGCTATGGCATCTGCGAGGCAAGGAAAGAAGACGACCCAGCGGGGAAGAAGGTCCCAGAAGGGAAAAGCCTCCAGCACAGATCCCGGTCCAAGTCGGGGAAGCGCTCGGGGCAGATGAAGCGTCGGCCTGTGAAGAGGCAGAAGAAAAGGACTTTGAAACGTGCTCTCCGCACCAAGGCCAAGCAGGACACGTGGATCCTCTTCCACCAGAAGGGACTTGTTGTCATGGCCTACGGGCAGCGGCTGACCAAGGCCGGGCAGCCACAGGACATCTTTGCCAGCCTCAGGCAAGCGAAAGCTGCCTTGCAGCGCACGATGCCGAAGGGGATGCGCTGGCACCTCCGTGCTCCCTAGAAAACAGGTGCTAGAGACAACGGAGTCCCTCCCTGGAGGTCTGGCTGGGTGGCAAACAAGTTCTAAAGCTCAAGGGAGAGGAATGAAGCCCCCCAAAAGCTCCCCAGTTGCTGACAAGATCTGTGCAGCCACCGGTTTGGGAAGATCAGAGCAGTGCACCAGGTGGAGTGGGGAGTCTGCCAGATGAAAGACTCAGCTCTGCAGTAAAGTCCCAACGTAGAAGCCTCTGGTGGCGTTGGGGCGTTCTCTGGAAGAGAGTTCTCTTTTTTTACCTTGGAGAAATTCAGGCTTTCACCACCACCTTGCTACAAGCAGCTGGTTATACGTACTTGAATACGTGTACTTTAATTACCAGCAGGTGATGGGGGAAGAAGTCCCACTGGTCTAAGTTACCCCAGGATAGTGATACCTGAGCTCTGCTAAACCCATCCCTCATCGAGTTGTTATCCATGACAACTGAAGCAGTGGTTCTCGACAAGAAGCAAGATCAGCCTGGCCTGGGAACTGAATCTGGGCAATGGCAGCAGGAGTGGTGAATCCCAACCTCTAGACCACCAGGGAAGCAGCAGGTGGGTTTTGGTGCCGACCACCACCTGTGGGGCAGCGTGCGCCCCACTGCCACCGCCTGTCCCTCCATGTGTTTCTTGGGGTTTTTTTCCCCACGTGTGGGTGCAGTTTGCGATGGGTGAACAGTAGAGATTGGTGCCAGACCACAGTTGGGGGGCGGGGGGGAAAATGGAGAATCGGTGTTTTGCCTAACTCAGGTGCAGGCATAATGGAAGGAGTATTTAAAAAAATTACTTAAAAATTCAGCTTTCAGGAGAAAAGGTGTGTCAGGAGTGGGATTTGAACCCACGCCTCCGTTTGGAGACCAGAAACCCCCCGGCAGGGAAAGCAGAGCCTTGAGTCTGGCGCCTTAGACCACTCGGCCATCCTGACACTATCAATGTTTCCTTCATCCTTCTCATCCTCAAGAATCAACCCTTCCCCCTGATCTTCCCTGCCTCCTTTATAATGCCCCCCAAATTTGCCACTTTATTGTTTTGCAGCGGTAAAACCCTCTTCTGGCTGTTTTCTGCTCCTCTGATTCCATCGCTCCATCCCTGGCTGCACAGCCTCTGTTGCCCACGCAGGATAACACAAGGATTTATTTTTGGGGAAGAGCCAGACCAGCCCGATTTACACTGCAACATGCTGCCATCCTGGCTGCAATTTGGTTGTCACCTCTAAAATGAAAAATCAGGAGAAAGATGAAAAAATAAGATGCAGGTTTACACGCTCATGGTGCTAGTAAAATCCCCGAGTTAATTTACTTTAACACCAACTCAGTTTTACTTCCTATTTGTATTCCCTAGCCAAATTAACCGCTTTTTCCTTATTATTTGCCTCTTGGATGTCTCCCTGTCACTTTGGGATGGTTCATTGGTACTTTGGAGTTGCAGGCTGTTGTGGATCTGGTTAGGAAAGGTGAAGATGGACTGTTTTGCATCCTTTGTCCCCAGCAGATCTTGTGGAACTGGGTAACAACGGCCAGTCCTCTCACCACAGATACCTTTCCTTGTGTGCCTGGGCTCCCCACGGGCGTGCACGCACACACACACGCACACACAGATCACAACTGGTACTTATCACGCCACCTTTTATTCCTGAAGCTGTTATCACTACTAGCAGATCACTGGAGGAGAGGAGAGTGCCAGATGGGAGATGAAACAGCCCTTGGGCCCATTGTATCGAGTGTCTTGGTGTGGGGAGAGTTCGGAGCAGCGAGGAAAAAACAAAAGTCCATTTTATTGTCGTGTTTGGGCCGCGGGAGAACAGGAGAAACCCTGGACTAATCTACCTGATTTCTCTCTCCTCCAGCAGAACAGGAGGAACCTCACCTAGAGTTGTTTTCTGCTGATGGTGGCCACACTTGGTCTCTATCCTTCCCTTCATACCCTCTGATACACAGATCTTTCTTCCCATTCCCATGTCCCAAGATAACCAGTGTCCTGGTCGAGTTCCATTCTCTGGAGAAGACCACCTGGCTGGGATGGCATCGCTGGGCTTCACCAGCACGGTGCGGGAGCCGGAGCCGCTCACGCACGGAGCTGACGCTGGAGCTCTTCCCGCGCTCCCGGCACAGGTACGGGCGCTCGCCTGTGTGCAAACGGTGGTGGGTCACCAGGTGGGAACGTTGACTGCAACGGTGGCCGCACTCAGGGCACTTGTAGCAATGGGGATGGGATGCTGGAGCCGATGTGGGAAGAAGAAGGTGCTGAGCTGCTTCCCTGGGGGGAAAAGCTGGGATAAATCCTGGGCAGTGCCCTTCGCACGGGCATCTGTGCAAGGGAAAAAGCAGCCCCCGGCACTCCTGCGGGGTTTCCCCCTCGGGAAAAGGGGTCAGCTAGCTCTTGCCCAGCAGAGCTCGGCCTTGCCAGGCCGGTTCCACCTTCTCGGGACAGATCTGCTGCCCCGGGGAAGAGCCAGCAACTGGGAGCAGCTCTGGTGTCCCCATGCCCCCCTCGTGGCACAGCCCCGTGCACGGGGACAGCGCAAGGGCAGGGACTGGTGCTCCCTCTCTCTGCTCCTTGCACTGGTCCCAGTAAAGGGACTGGTGCTGTACTGGGAGGCAGGGCACCCCGTGTCGGTCTCTCCCTCCCCGTGCCCATCACCTGGAGTCCCTGGCTCAGGATTTGGTGCGGACAAAGCCCCGGGGCAGGGGGCTGTTGCGTGCCTCGATGGACCTGGTGATGCAGCAGGGCTCTGCCTGCCCCACACCAGCACCCCCAGCCCCTGCTCGGAGCACGCCCAGGATTCCCGGAGCACCCCCTTCTCCTTCAGCACCCAGCTGATCCAACCCCTTCCCGCGTCCTCCCATGTGCAGCCGAGCTGCAGCGCTCCCAGAGCCTGCGCAAGGGTTGCTTGATGTCCCGCAGCACCAAGGCTTGGTCCCAGGACCTCCCTCGGGAGCATCCACCAGTGCCACCAGTTGGGGAGTGATGGAGCAGGGAGGCTGCAGACGTGAGCTCCGCGCCCTCCTCCAGCGGAGAGGCAGGGGTTAAATCCCCGCGCCTGGGGGAGGGCAGGATTTAGGGATCTTTCCCCACCCTTGCACTCTTTCAAAACCGAATTCAGATTATTGTTTCCTCTCAGCTCCCGGTTTTTGCCAGCCAAGGAGGGATTAAACCACCACCAAAACCCCTGCACCCGCCGTAGAGAAAAGCGTCCACGTGGTTTCAAATTTTACGGGTGTTTTTGGAGGCAAAAGTCCAGGCTCCTCTCTCATTCCCCTGCTGCCTTTCTTTGTCTTGTTTGTAGAGCTGCGTTTTCCTTGGCTTTCGTGACCTCCTCGCTGGAGGGATGGATAACGTGGTAAGTGGGAACCCCCCCTCCTGCCCACCCGCAAGCACGTGACTCCCGAGCCCGGCGCTTTTAGGGGGGCAAAATAATCTGTTTTTACCGGCCACGTGATGAAAACAAGGTTTGGGCCGCTTTTCCAGGTGCAAGACCTAATTTCTTGCTTGCGCTGCTCCCACCCCTGATGCTGATCGGACAGCCAGCCTGGTGTCCCCCTTTCCCACCTGGGGGGTGCCCTGTTGCCCCAGAGAGACCCCCACACACTTCCCCGCGGTTGCAATACTCAGAACATCCCCTCCCGCCGCTGCCGTGGTGCCCCGGCGGAGTTCCCAGCGAGGCTGGGGTCTCTGAAAGCGCTGGGTGAAAGGGAAGGGCACGGGGGCGACGGGGATGCTGGGGCAGGGCCGCAAGGGGGTCCTGCGTGCGCCCCACAGGTGCTGGGGAGCCGGAGGGTCTGGGGGGGACCTGGGGCCGGGTTACCTCTAGAGGGCTCTGGGTAAACGTTGCGGTCGAGGAGCGCGTTCTTGGCTGCTTCTTGTCGCCTCCCCCCTCCCGGATACCGGCTTGGGCTTCCGGAGCAGAGCCATGCCCGGCATCGCCTCCATTGTGCCCCGCACTGGGAGCCTTGGCGGGCCTCGGGGTGCAAGGTGGGGTCCCTTCACCCCCCCACCCCCCCTCCTGCAGGCTTAGCCTGGGAAGGGAGGATATTTCAGACGCCTCCCGCAGGGAAAGCCCTACGGGAAGAACCTGGAGCAGGGACGTGCTCCTGCTCTGCAGCGGGTCCTCGAGCTGCGTCGGGGCTGGAACACGCAGGATCTGGCCCCTGGGGATGTTCCCCACCACGTTTCTCGAGGCACCCCCAGAAAAAGCATCAAAACCCGCACAAGAAGCACCACGTAAGGGACTTCCTCCGTTTGAAGGGATTTATCTTCCCTACAGGAGGTTTTGAGGAGCCCTGAGTGAGGAACAGAGGGAGAATCCCTCATTTTCCTGGCTGCCCGCACCTCTCCCCACCATGGAGCCGTGGGTGATGCTGGACCCGCGGCAGAAGGCCCTGTACCAGGACGTGATGCACGAGAGCTATGAAACGCTGATGTCTCTTGGTAAGCAGACACAAAATATCCTCTTTCTTTCTGTGAACGTCCCCCTCCTTTTTTTCCCTGCACTTCCCCCCCCCCAGGTCTCTGGCAGGGAAGCAAAGAGCTTGCAAGCAGGATGGGAAGAGGGGAGGAGGAATCCAGACAGGTTTCAAGGGGGATTTCCCCAAACCCCAGCCATCTCCTTAGGGTTTTTTTCTGCAGAAAAATGTTATTGATCCTTCCACTTTTGGGTTTTATAATAGGAAATACAGGTCATGGTGTCTGCTTAGCATCTCCACGTTCCCAGTTCAAACTGGGATCAGGTCTCCCATCGTATCTCTCTTCCTCCTCTCCGAGAGACCCAATTTTTTTAGGGGAATGGCTGTTCTACAGCCATTTAAAAGCCACCCCCTGCTCCGGTCAAGGCCACGCTCTCCCCTTTTTCTCCTTTTCCCATTTCCCCAGCAGCACAGGGGCTGGTGAGTGAAAAAGCCGCAGAGGAAGGAGCAGCGGAGGAGAGCTGCGAGGAGCTCAAAGCGTGTTCATCCCGCAGCCCGGAAAGGGAGAAGATCCTCGGCTCGAACAGGCGGAAGATGAAGCGCCCGGATAAAGCCATGCCACACGGTGCTGCCAGGACGCCCAAAGCCGTGGCGGTCCCCAAACTGGACTGTGCCAAACCTCTGCACAGGGTGGCCAGCAAGGGGCCGGCAAGGGAGCGGCCGTTTAGCTGCGCTGACTGCGGCAAGAGCTTCCCCTGGGCTTCACATTTGGAGCGGCACCGGCGGGTGCACACCGGCGAGCGGCCCTTCAGCTGCCCGGAGTGCGGCGAGACCTACAGCCAGAGCTCCCACCTCCTCCAGCATCGCCGGACCCACGCCAGCGACCGGCCACACAAGTGCAGTGACTGTGGTAAGCGCTTCGCTGGTGCCGCCGAGCTGGCAGCACACGGCCAGGGCCATGCCACCGAGAAACCCCACAAGTGCGGCGACTGTGGCAAGGGCTTCGTTTGGGCGTCCCACCTTGCCCGGCATCGGCGGGTGCACACTGGTGAGAAGCCCTACCGCTGCGCTGAGTGCGGTGAAGCTTTCAGCCAAGGCTCGCACCTCGCCAAGCACCACCGCAGCCACACCGGCGAGCGGCCCCACCGCTGCCCGGCTTGTGGCAAGACCTTCTGCCAGAGCTCTGACCTGGCCCGTCACCGCCGCACCCATCTCGGCAAGAAAGCCCTGCGCTGCGGTGACTGCGGCAAGCTTTTCCGAGCTGGGCCAGCGCTGGCGCGGCATCAGCGGTGTCACCGGCGAGAGCATGCCCACCGTTGCGCCGACTGCGGGAAGGGCTTCGTCTGGGCATCCCACCTGGAGCGGCACCGGCGGGTGCACACGGGCGAACGCCCCTTTCCCTGCGGCAGCTGCGGTGAGCGCTTCGCCCAAAAAGCTCACCTCCTCCAGCACCGCAAAACCCACTCCCCTGACCGGCCCTATAAATGCGGTGACTGCGGCAAGCGTTTCGGTGAGGCTTCCCCCTTCCTCGCCCATCAGCGGGGCCACGCTGCCCTGAAAAGCTACACTTGCAGCGAGTGCGGCAAGGGCTTCGCCTGGGCATCCCACCTGGAGCGGCACCACCGCGTCCACACCGGCGAGAAGCCCTTTGAGTGCCCCGAGTGCGGTGAAGCCTTCAGCCAGAGCTCCCACCTCACCAAACACCGCCGGAGCCACCTCCCCAAGGCCACTTTCCCCCTCGCCCCACAACTGCTGCCCCTCTCCAGGACCCAGCCGGTGGGGGAGAAGCCCCACGGCACCATGGGGCTGGTCAAGCCCCCCGTATCCTGCAGCGGTGAGGAGCCCTGAAGGACCGAGACCCCCTCAGTTAGTGCGACAGATGGGGAGGGAGGACCGTGCCCAAGGGAAAACTTGGCTTGGGGACAAATCAGAGGACACCAAGTGACATTTAAGGGGTGGAGGGTGGCACCGGGGGTGGGTGATGGAGCTGCTCCAGCAAAGCATCAGGGTGGGATTTATCCTTCCTGACGTCTCCCAGCAGCGATGGGTGAATGGTGCCTGCACCCTGCTGCGATGTGGACCCTGAAAAACGGCTGTCTTGGCAGAGAGGGAGCAACCTTCTCCACGGGGAAAGGATGGGGGTAACCTGGAGCTGGCTCTTATGCCAAAATACAGTGTCGTTTGTGCCTGCTCCTCAGTGCCAGCAGCGATGGGTGAATGGTGCCTGCACCCTGCTGCGATGTGGACCCTGAAAAACGGATGTCTTGGCAGAGAGGGAGCAACCTTCTCCACGGGGAAAGGATGGGGGTAACCTGGAGCTGGC